>CM063510.1:103455523-103878023 GCA_032207245.1 Pardosa pseudoannulata | reverse complement strand
GATTCACCAAATTTTGGACATCATTCATATATACTGCCAAATCATCCTGTCAATATTAAAACCTCTGCTGTCCATCCTATCATGTAATACGGCAAGATCAATTAAAGTTGGCAACTAACATACGGACAGTAAAGTTTTTTACTTATCCCGTCATATGACGGGCTATATGCTAGTATTACAGTACTTTGTTTCCATACCAGGAAAAAAATTCCAAAATTATTCTCATAAAATAATAGATTTTATGACCCCAAACACGAATCAAAAATATTAAAAATGCAATTTTAAATTCTAGATGAAAAGCAATTTATTAAAACAAAATTTTAATCTATAACTTTCTAAAATGCATATTCTTTTTAATTCTTCTTTCTATGTTATTACCCAGATTTTACAAGCTAAATCAAAAGACCTTTACCCCCAACCATACCATTGGCGGGTAAATGGTAAGTTTACCCGCCAGTGTTCCAATAATGGAGCATGATTTTTAAAATAATAAATTCACATGTATAAAAAATCTTATCAATATCGCTTTTACTTACAATTGAACATGACATTATAAATTATTTTTTACAATAAGTTTTATTTTGTTTAGATAAATATTTATTTTTTTTACAATTTTTTAACTTTACTATATTTTGTCAATTTTACTTTCCATTCCAATTAAATTTACCAAAATTAGAGTTTAAATGGAAAACACGCAATACTTTAAAGTATGTCATTAGACAATATATCCTAAAGGAATACAACAAAAGCAAATTTTTTTTTTAATTTTAAAAGTAAATTTTATACTTTTATTTCTCTGTTTCCATTATTGGAACATTGGAGTTTCAAGGGTTCATTTTTTATTTATGTGCAAAGCATTGTATGATATTGCAAACACTATTCACTTTCCATTCATATAAGAATAGCAACGTTTCTAAAAGAAAATAAATAGATAAAGGTGCAAATGGAAGGTACAATACTTCGAAAGGATTATAATATAGGACCTTGACATTGATGTTCATTTATGTGCAAAGCATTGCATGATATTGCAAACATTACTTTCTTTTGCATTCAGATAAGAATAGCAACTTTTCTAAAGAAAATAAATAGATAAAGGTTCAAATGGAAGGTGCAATACTTCGAAAGGATTATAATATAGCCCTTGACATTGATGTTCATTTTGGTAAAATCATAACAATAGAAAGAGAAATTCTTTTTGATAAGGGGGCTGCACAAGTGTATGTGAGTGTGTGTAGGGGGGGGGCTTCACCTGTGGCTTTGGAGACAAATGCAAGTTTGCTTGAAAGGTGTCTTATTGCATATGTTGCCGAAATAGTTATCAATTTCCTTTGAGATAGAGTTTTTCTTATTAGTTTGTCGGATGACAGTGAAAAAGGTGCATGTGTGATTTCTATGTGTTTCATTTATAAAGTTTTCATAAATTTAACACTATGTCTGAAAGATGCCTTACAATACAAGATGTTCTGGCCTTTCTAGAAACTCTTTCGGATTCTGATTTGGGAAATGTAAATATTTGCCAGTTACAGCCCGATGAACCTGGTGATATAACCAATGACGAAGATGTTGATGAAAATAATTTAGATGCTGTTACGCCATTCGATGTGTGTGGAATGGTCAACGTCATTTTAAAAAAATATGTCCAACTCCAGATGAAGACAAATTTCAGAAACCGGGTCACAGGGCCAAGAAAAACGAAAAACTGAAAACTCTGTAGTAAAATGGAAAAAAAAAGTGAAATTTGATAATCCAACAGAATTGGAGAGAATCTGGTACCAAAATTGCATATTTCTATAGTACCATAATATTTATCAATTGTTTATTATTTAAACATAAATAGACAAAACAACTAATATTAAGAAGATTTATAATTATTAGAGTTAAAATTAACTAATTTTATGAGATCTTAAAATTATGCAAAAAGTAATAATGTAACACCAATGTTTTGATAAAGGGACATGGTTCAAAACAACCTCAAAAAGTTTTTTTTCATCTGATTTTAAAACTTTATTGTATTTATATATTCTTAATTAATATAATAACTCAATTTCAAGTCATTTGCACAATTCTTTCTTAACTCGGAATTTAAACGGTTAAGATATTGTACTGAATACAGAACAAAAATGCAATCTACGAAATTTCAGTGACATACTCGAGAATTTCAGATTGTCAAAATATCAAATTTTTGGGGTTGAAAATTGCATTTCGAAAGCTGATACGAATATATAAAGTTGACATATAAAGTACACCAACAAGATAGTGGCACCAGGAAATATATATTTATATAGACATGGATTATGGTTTTTGATATAAATAGGAATAATAACAAAAGATAAAAATAAACTTTAAAAAACTTACGTTCCGTCACTTTAATACTGCTTTTCTAAATTATTTTCTTTCTTCACCACCTTGTTGCTCTCACAACTTTTAAATACTGGGTATGGATATACCAATACCCAGAAATGAACGAAGCAGTATTAAAGTAAATACTAATTATACAGCTAAGTAATTTATGAAAATTTCTACCTTCGAATATAACGTTAACTGAAGCAAACACATAATATGACAGCTAAATAATTGAAGTACGAATTATTTTATACTATTTTCTTATTGAACTCCCAAAAGGAAAAAGTACCGAAAATGCTGCTACTTCATATTTCATATTGCAGCATTAAAGCTGTCACTGTCAACTTCATTTAACAGAAATTGAGCTGAGCGCGCGAGGCTTCCAGGGTAGGCATAGTCTTCAATGATCGACAAAAATTTAGTTTATAAATGAGTTATTAATCAGTCTTAATCTCATGCCCAACTTTCTCTGTTTAAACCCAAAACAAACATTTAGAATCCCAGTGCTGCCAGATTCATTTCAAAGGATCAAATAAATATCGCAAAACAGCAACATTCTTATTTTACCTTTCTACCGTTTAATTTTATGAATTCCTTTTCTTTTTCAGGCATGATATCACCAGCTGTCTGGCGTTATTAGAATGCCGAAAATATGCCCCACCTCTAGGAAGTTGATTACAGCTAACCGAAGATTACAACCTAATCATTAGTTAAAAAGTCTTAACAGAACAATGAACATATCTCAGTGCAATCTGCAGTCGAACGATGGCCGATTGGTTAGGGTGCTGGCCTTCGGTACTGGAGTTCATGGGTTCAAATCCCACAGGGGCAAGGTTGTTCGTAGCCGTTCGGTATTGGCTTTAAGCTGTAGGTCCCGTTCTCATTAGCCCTCGTGTTGCGAAAAGTTGACCGTAGCACTCCAAGCCAGTGCAATCCGTAAGTTGAAGTTCCGACTCGGCCATTTTTTATTTTCTGGACTTACTGGGCAAAGGGCAGACCTAAGTAGTTTGCAGTCGTTCCATTAACACCTTAATGCACAGTCTTTTTAAAAAGGCCAGCCAAAAAAAATCAATTTTTTAATGTAATTAGTCTTTCCAAGAAAATTACAAAAATACAAAAATAATCAAAATTTGAATATATTGGATATTTATACAATTGGCATGATTTCTAACTTTTGGAATATTATTATTATTGTCTAAAGAGTATATTGTTCAATTGGTAGGCAATTTACCAATTGACAATATGATGTGACATCCCTTGGTGCTTAGGTATCAAATGTGAAACCCTTATGTTTCATATCTCAAAAATAAAGTATAAAAAGTCACGACTCGAGTCAAGGATGTCTTTACAGCCAGAGCTTAGTAATAAAATAGATAACAAATATCTTTTATTTTATATTATATTTTAGTAAAATGTATATTGAAAAATGAGCGAATCAGAATCTGAATCTGAATACGCTGTAGGAAAGCGGCTCACAAGGAAGAGATAAGTCGTAAGTGATAAGAAGAAAAAATATATATATTTTATACTTGAATAAGTAAGTGTTATGGCTTACAATCCCATGAAAATGATAAATATCAATAAAATGATTATCTTTTTGGCTTTCACATTGTTATTTTCAATTCTAGATTGCATTCGAGTGTGAAAAATTATAGCAACATAAAGTACAAAGCCGCTCGAATTATCTCGAGTGTGCACAGTTTGGCCAGTTTAGCGCGCTTCAGTTAACTCGAGGGTGCACGTTAAGGAATTAAGACAACAGCGAAATAGTGATGAAAATTTAACTTTATTTGAAACTAAGAACGTATGACTTTTTAAGAAAAGAGATCAGCATTGAATGACGACGAAAAACACACTTCTAATACAAATTTCGTTCCACAGTGAGTGTTTTCCTATGAGACCAGCAGCTTAGTCAGCGTTATTAACAGTCAGAAAGGAACTTAGAGCATTTAAGTTAGCTCAAAAGTGTGGCCTGTCGACATAAAATTAGCATTTATTCCAGAGTTAGCTTTGGGAGACTGCTAAAAAGAATTTATGTTGCGAACACTCTTTCAAATCTGAGATTTTGTAGCTGGGAAATTAGGTATGAAAGATTGAGAAGGGGAAAAGGAGAATTTTAGATAGATATTTTAGGTGTTATAATTTTGATATAATGTGGACTCAGCTTAATGTGATAATTTTGGGTCAACGTGATTTTGATAACAATAACCGATTGATAACAATAAACGATATGCATAATTAGATTAATTAAACCCCCCCCCCTTTTAAATCCCACGAACTAAATTACGAACACGAACTATTTATGTACTGTATATTATTTTTTTAAAACATAAGAATTGTATACATAATTAAAAAAAATTGGCTGTCCATTGCTGACTGTCTACAATTTTTTCTAAGAAGCTCATTGATAAATTGTTCGTAATCATAATCAACCTGTCATAAGGATTTAAAATTTCGATCTTTTGTTGTGATGTTAAATCATTTCACTTTCTGGATTCCATATCGACAAGCTGCATGGAAGCGAGCAAAGCATAAAATGTGAATACGCTCCTTCTCAGTTCCGATAAGAATGTGTTGACTTCTGCTTATCTGACAACCACTGACCACCAGCAGGGTGTGAGTATTTCTCAAAAATTCCAGGGACGGGAAATTAATTCCCCACTCATCTGTTCATTCCCCATTTCTCTAGGTGGAAGAGGGAGAATTCTCGAAAATTCGAACAACATCGAAGGGAAAGAAAACAATACGTATCTTCTGAATATATTGGGAACATTCCTTTACCAGTTAAAATGAGGTTCTAAAACTGATAACATAAACCGATGTAACGATCACATAAAGTGATAATTTTGACATACAAATGAATAGAGAAAATCGGGATCAAGTGATTTCGATAACAATAAGCGATTGATAGCTTCTTAGAAAGAATTGTAGATAATCTACAATTGATCAATTATTTTTATTATGTAAACAATTCTTATGTCTTAAATGATAATATACAGTACATAAATATAAGGTGAGTTTTTGTTTTTATTTTGAAATGTAGTAAGTCTGAATTAAAGGGAGGGGATAAATTTATCTTATTTTGTATATTGTTTTTGTTATCAATCGGTTATTGTTATCAAAATCACGGTGTCCCAAACTCACATTTATCGGAGTCTACTGTATTTGATAGAAAAGTGAAATATTTAATAGAAACAAATTTGCATTAATAAGTCTACTTATTCCTTTTTTTATTTTCAGTGTCTTTAAATATTTTTGTTTATTTTTATCTTTCCATTAAACAGAAATTCAAGTATTGTTAGCATTTATTGTTAGCATTATTAGATTGCTACTTTTGTGTATTGCCTATTGAAATATTTAATAGAAACAAATTTGCATTAATAAGTCTACTTATTCCTTTTTTTATTTTCAGTGTCTTTAAATATTTTTATTCATTTTTATCTTTTCATTAAAAAGAACTTCAAGTATTGTTAGCATTATTAGATTGCTACTTTTGTTTATGCCTAGTGAAATATTTAATAGAAACAAATTTGCATTAATAAGTCTACTTATTCCTTTTTTTATTTTCAGTGTCTTTAAATATTTTTATTCATTTTTATCTTTTCATTAAAAAGAACTTCAAGTATTGTTAGCATTATTAGATTGCTACTTTTGTTTATGCCTAGTGAAATATTTAATAGAAACAAATTTGCATTAATAAGTCTACTTATTCCTTTTTTTATTTTCAGTGTCTTTAAATATTTTTATTCATTTTTATCTTTTCATTATAAAGAACTTCAAGTATTGTTAGCATTATTAGATTGCTACTTTTGTTTATGCCTAGTGAAATATTTAATAGAAACAAATTTGCATTAATAAGTCTACTTATTCCTTTTTTTTATTTTCAGTGTCTTTAAATATTTTTATTCATTTTTATCTTTTCATTAAAAAGAACTTCAAGTATTGTTAGCATTATTAGATTGCTACTTTTGTTTATGCCTAGTGAAATATTTAATAGAAACAAATTTGCATTAATAAGTCTACTTATTCCTTTTTTTATTTTCAGTGTCTTTAAATATTTTTATTCATTTTTATCTTTTCATTAAAAAGAACTTCAAGTATTGTTAGCATTATTAGATTGCTACTTTTGTTTATGCCTAGTGAAATATTTAATAGAAACAAATTTGCATTAATAAGTCTACTTATTCCTTTTTTTATTTTCAGTGTCTTTAAATATTTTTATTCATTTTTATCTTTTCATTAAAAAGAACTTCAAGTATTGTTAGCATTATTAGATTGCTACTTTTGTTTATGCCTAGTGAAATATTTAATAGAAACAAATTTGCATTAATAAGTCTACTTATTCCTTTTTTTATTTTCAGTGTCTTTAAATATTTTTATTCATTTTTATCTTTTCATTAAAAAGAACTTCAAGTATTGTTAGCATTATTAGATTGCTACTTTTGTTTATGCCTAGTGAAATATTTAATAGAAACAAATTTGCATTAATAAGTCTACTTATTCCTTTTTTTATTTTCAGTGTCTTTAAATATTTTTATTCATTTTTATCTTTTCATTAAAAAGAACTTCAAGTATTGTTAGCATTATTAGATTGCTACTTTTGTTTATGCCTAGTGAAATATTTAATAGAAACAAATTTGCATTAATAAGTCTACTTATTCCTTTTTTTTATTTTCAGTGTCTTTAAATATTTTTATTCATTTTTATCTTTTCATTAAAAAGAACTTCAAGTATTGTTAGCATTATTAGATTGCTACTTTTGTTTATGCCTAGTGAAATATTTAATAGAAACAAATTTGCATTAATAAGTCTACTTATTCCTTTTTTTATTTTCAGTGTCTTTAAATATTTTTATCATTTTTATCTTTTCATTAAAAAGAACTTCAAGTATTGTTAGCATTATTAGATTGCTACTTTTGTTTATGCCTAGTGAAATATTTAATAGAAACAAATTTGCATTAATAAGTCTACTTATTCCTTTTTTTATTTTCAGTGTCTTTAAATATTTTTATTCATTTTTATCTTTTCATTAAAAAGAACTTCAAGTATTGTTAGCATTATTAGATTGCTACTTTTGTTTATGCCTAGTGAAATATTTAATAGAAACAAATTTGCATTAATAAGTCTACTTATTCCTTTTTTTATTTTCAGTGTCTTTAAATATTTTTATTCATTTTTATCTTTTCATTAAAAAGAACTTCAAGTATTGTTAGCATTATTAGATTGCTACTTTTGTTTATGCCTAGTGAAATATTTAATAGAAACAAATTTGCATTAATAAGTCTACTTATTCCTTTTTTTATTTTCAGTGTCTTTAAATATTTTTATTCATTTTTATCTTTTCATTAAAAAGAACTTCAAGTATTGTTAGCATTATTAGATTGCTACTTTTGTTTATGCCTAGTGAAATATTTAATAGAAACAAATTTGCATTAATAAGTCTACTTATTCCTTTTTTTATTTTCAGTGTCTTTAAATATTTTTATTCATTTTTATCTTTTCATTAAAAAGAACTTCAAGTATTGTTAGCATTATTAGATTGCTACTTTTGTTTATGCCTAGTGAAATATTTAATAGAAACAAATTTGCATTAATAAGTCTACTTATTCCTTTTTTTATTTTCAGTGTCTTTAAATATTTTTATTCATTTTTATCTTTTCATTAAAAAGAACTTCAAGTATTGTTAGCATTATTAGATTGCTACTTTTGTTTATGCCTAGTGAAATATTTAATAGAAACAAATTTGCATTAATAAGTCTACTTATTCCTTTTTTTATTTTCAGTGTCTTTAAATATTTTTATTCATTTTTATCTTTTCATTAAAAAGAACTTCAAGTATTGTTAGCATTATTAGATTGCTACTTTTGTTTATGCCTAGTGAAATATTTAATAGAAACAAATTTGCATTAATAAGTCTACTTATTCCTTTTTTTATTTTCAGTGTCTTTAAATATTTTTATTCATTTTTATCTTTTCATTAAAAAGAACTTCAAGTATTGTTAGCATTATTAGATTGCTACTTTTGTTTATGCCTAGTGAAATATTTAATAGAAACAAATTTGCATTAATAAGTCTACTTATTCCTTTTTTTATTTTCAGTGTCTTTAAATATTTTATTCATTTTATCTTTTCAATATAAGGAACTTCAAGTATTGTTAGCATTATTAGATTGCTACTTTTGTTTATGCCTAGTGAAATATTTAATAGAAACAAATTTGCATTAATAAGTCTACTTATTCCTTTTTTTATTTTCAGTGTCTTTAAATATTTTTATTCATTTTTATCTTTTCATTAAAAAGAACTTCAAGTATTGTTAGCATTATTAGATTGCTACTTTTGTTTATGCCTAGTGAAATATTTAATAGAAACAAATTTGCATTAATAAGTCTACTTATTCCTTTTTTTATTTTCAGTGTCTTTAAATATTTTTATTCATTTTTATCTTTTCATTAAAAAGAACTTCAAGTATTGTTAGCATTATTAGATTGCTACTTTTGTTTATGCCTAGTGAAATATTTAATAGAAACAAATTTGCATTAATAAGTCTACTTATTCCTTTTTTTATTTTCAGTGTCTTTAAATATTTTTATTCATTTTTATCTTTTCATTAAAAAGAACTTCAAGTATTGTTAGCATTATTAGATTGCTACTTTTGTTTATGCCTAGTGAAATATTTAATAGAAACAAATTTGCATTAATAAGTCTACTTATTCCTTTTTTTATTTTCAGTGTCTTTAAATATTTTTGTTTATTTTTATCTTTCCATTAAACAGAAATTCAAGTATTGTTAGCATTTATTGTTAGCATTATTAGATTGCTACTTTTGTGTATTGCCTATTGAAATATTTAATAGAAACAAATTTGCATTAATAAGTCTACTTATTCCTTTTTTTATTTTCAGTGTCTTTAAATATTTTTATTCATTTTTATCTTTTCATTAAAAAGAACTTCAAGTATTGTTAGCATTATTAGATTGCTACTTTTGTTTATGCCTAGTGAAATATTTAATAGAAACAAATTTGCATTAATAAGTCTACTTATTCCTTTTTTTATTTTCAGTGTCTTTAAATATTTTTATTCATTTTTATCTTTTCATTAAAAAGAACTTCAAGTATTGTTAGCATTATTAGATTGCTACTTTTGTTTATGCCTAGTGAAATATTTAATAGAAACAAATTTGCATTAATAAGTCTACTTATTCCTTTTTTTATTTTCAGTGTCTTTAAATATTTTTATTCATTTTTATCTTTTCATTAAAAAGAACTTCAAGTATTGTTAGCATTATTAGATTGCTACTTTTGTTTATGCCTAGTGAAATATTTAATAGAAAGAAATTGCATTAATAAGTCTACTTATTCCTTTTTTTATTTTCAGTGTCTTTAAATATTTTTATTCATTTTTATCTTTTCATTAAAAAGAACTTCAAGTATTGTTAGCATTATTAGATTGCTACTTTTGTTTATGCCTAGTGAAATATTTAATAGAAACAAATTTGCATTAATAAGTCTACTTATTCCTTTTTTTTATTTTCAGTGTCTTTAAATATTTTTATTCATTTTTATCTTTTCATTAAAAAGAACTTCAAGTATTGTTAGCATTATTAGATTGCTACTTTTGTTTATGCCTAGTGAAATATTTAATAGAAACAAATTTGCATTAATAAGTCTACTTATTCCTTTTTTTATTTTCAGTGTCTTTAAATATTTTTATTCATTTTTATCTTTTCATTAAAAAGAACTTCAAGTATTGTTAGCATTATTAGATTGCTACTTTTGTTTATGCCTAGTGAAATATTTAATAGAAACAAATTTGCATTAATAAGTCTACTTATTCCTTTTTTTATTTTCAGTGTCTTTAAATATTTTTATTCATTTTTATCTTTTCATTAAAAAGAACTTCAAGTATTGTTAGCATTATTAGATTGCTACTTTTGTTTATGCCTAGTGAAATATTTAATAGAAACAAATTTGCATTAATAAGTCTACTTATTCCTTTTTTTATTTTCAGTGTCTTTAAATATTTTTATTCATTTTTATCTTTTCATTAAAAAGAACTTCAAGTATTGTTAGCATTATTAGATTGCTACTTTTGTTTATGCCTAGTGAAATATTTAATAGAAACAAATTTGCATTAATAAGTCTACTTATTCCTTTTTTTATTTTCAGTGTCTTTAAATATTTTATTCATTTTTATCTTTTCATTAAAAAGAACTTCAAGTATTGTTAGCATTATTAGATTGCTACTTTTGTTTATGCCTAGTGAAATATTTAATAGAAACAAATTTGCATTAATAAGTCTACTTATTCCTTTTTTTATTTTCAGTGTCTTTAAATATTTTTATTCATTTTTATCTTTTCATTAAAAAGAACTTCAAGTATTGTTAGCATTATTAGATTGCTACTTTTGTTTATGCCTAGTGAAATATTTAATAGAAACAAATTTGCATTAATAAGTCTACTTATTCCTTTTTTTATTTTCAGTGTCTTTAAATATTTTTATTCATTTTTATCTTTTCATTAAAAAGAACTTCAAGTATTGTTAGCATTATTAGATTGCTACTTTTGTTTATGCCTAGTGAAATATTTAATAGAAACAAATTTGCATTAATAAGTCTACTTATTCCTTTTTTTATTTTCAGTGTCTTTAAATATTTTTATTCATTTTTATCTTTTCATTAAAAAGAACTTCAAGTATTGTTAGCATTATTAGATTGCTACTTTTGTTTATGCCTAGTGAAATATTTAATAGAAACAAATTTGCATTAATAAGTCTACTTATTCCTTTTTTTATTTTCAGTGTCTTTAAATATTTTTATTCATTTTTATCTTTTCATTAAAAAGAACTTCAAGTATTGTTAGCATTATTAGATTGCTACTTTTGTTTATGCCTAGTGAAATATTTAATAGAAACAAATTTGCATTAATAAGTCTACTTATTCCTTTTTTTATTTTCAGTGTCTTTAAATATTTTTATTCATTTTTATCTTTTCATTAAAAAGAACTTCAAGTATTGTTAGCATTATTAGATTGCTACTTTTGTTTATGCCTAGTGAAATATTTAATAGAAACAAATTTGCATTAATAAGTCTACTTATTCCTTTTTTTATTTTCAGTGTCTTTAAATATTTTTATTCATTTTTATCTTTTCATTAAAAAGAACTTCAAGTATTGTTAGCATTATTAGATTGCTACTTTTGTTTATGCCTAGTGAAATATTTAATAGAAACAAATTTGCATTAATAAGTCTACTTATTCCTTTTTTTATTTTCAGTGTCTTTAAATATTTTTATTCATTTTTATCTTTTCATTAAAAAGAACTTCAAGTATTGTTAGCATTATTAGATTGCTACTTTTGTTTATGCCTAGTGAAATATTTAATAGAAACAAATTTGCATTAATAAGTCTACTTATTCCTTTTTTTATTTTCAGTGTCTTTAAATATTTTTATTCATTTTTATCTTTTCATTAAAAAGAACTTCAAGTATTGTTAGCATTATTAGATTGCTACTTTTGTTTATGCCTAGTGAAATATTTAATAGAAACAAATTTGCATTAATAAGTCTACTTATTCCTTTTTTTATTTTCAGTGTCTTTAAATATTTTTATTCATTTTTATCTTTTCATTAAAAAGAACTTCAAGTATTGTTAGCATTATTAGATTGCTACTTTTGTTTATGCCTAGTGAAATATTTAATAGAAACAAATTTGCATTAATAAGTCTACTTATTCCTTTTTTTATTTTCAGTGTCTTTAAATATTTTTATTCATTTTTATCTTTTCATTAAAAAGAACTTCAAGTATTGTTAGCATTATTAGATTGCTACTTTTGTTTATGCCTAGTGAAATATTTAATAGAAACAAATTTGCATTAATAAGTCTACTTATTCCTTTTTTTATTTTCAGTGTCTTTAAATATTTTTATTCATTTTTATCTTTTCATTAAAAAGAACTTCAAGTATTGTTAGCATTATTAGATTGCTACTTTTGTTTATGCCTAGTGAAATATTTAATAGAAACAAATTTGCATTAATAAGTCTACTTATTCCTTTTTTTATTTTCAGTGTCTTTAAATATTTTTATTCATTTTTATCTTTTCATTAAAAAGAACTTCAAGTATTGTTAGCATTATTAGATTGCTACTTTTGTTTATGCCTAGTGAAATATTTAATAGAAACAAATTTGCATTAATAAGTCTACTTATTCCTTTTTTTATTTTCAGTGTCTTTAAATATTTTTATTCATTTTTATCTTTTCATTAAAAAGAACTTCAAGTATTGTTAGCATTATTAGATTGCTACTTTTGTTTATGCCTAGTGAAATATTTAATAGAAACAAATTTGCATTAATAAGTCTACTTATTCCTTTTTTTATTTTCAGTGTCTTTAAATATTTTTATTCATTTTTATCTTTTCATTAAAAAGAACTTCAAGTATTGTTAGCATTATTAGATTGCTACTTTTGTTTATGCCTAGTGAAATATTTAATAGAAACAAATTTGCATTAATAAGTCTACTTATTCCTTTTTTTATTTTCAGTGTCTTTAAATATTTTTATTCATTTTTATCTTTTCATTAAAAAGAACTTCAAGTATTGTTAGCATTATTAGATTGCTACTTTTGTTTATTGCCTAATGAAATATTTAATAGAAACAAATTTGCATTAATAAGTCTACTTATTCTTTTTTTATTTTCAGTGTCTTTAAATATTTTTGTTTTTTTTTAATCTTTCCATTAAACAGAACTTCAAGTAGTGTCAGCATTATTAAATTGCTACTTTTGTTTATTGCCTAGTGAAATATTTAATAGAAACAAATTTGCATTAATAAGTCTACTTATTCCTTTTTTTATTTTCAGTGTCTTTAAATATTTTTATTCATTTTTATCTTTTCATTAAAAAGAACTTCAAGTATTGTTAGCATTATTAGATTGCTACTTTTGTTTATGCCTAGTGAAATATTTAATAGAAACAAATTTGCATTAATAAGTCTACTTATTCCTTTTTTTATTTTCAGTGTCTTTAAATATTTTTATTCATTTTTATCTTTTCATTAAAAAGAACTTCAAGTATTGTTAGCATTATTAGATTGCTACTTTTGTTTATGCCTAGTGAAATATTTAATAGAAACAAATTTGCATTAATAAGTCTACTTATTCCTTTTTTTATTTTCAGTGTCTTTAAATATTTTTATTCATTTTTATCTTTTCATTAAAAAGAACTTCAAATATTGTTAGCATTATTAGATTACTACTTTTGTTTATGCCTAGTGAAATATTTAATAGAAACAAATTTGCATTAATAAGTCTACTTATTCCTTTTTTTATTTTCAGTGTCTTTAAATATTTTTATTCATTTTTATCTTTTCATTAAAAAGAACTTCAAGTATTGTTAGCATTATTAGATTGCTACTTTTGTTTATGCCTAGTGAAATATTTAATAGAAACAAATTTGCATTAATAAGTCTACTTATTCCTTTTTTTATTTTCAGTGTCTTTAAATATTTTTGTTTATTTTTATCTTTCTATTAAACATAACTTCAAATATTGTTAGCATTATTAGATTGCTACTTTTGTTTATGCCTAGTAAAATATTTAATAGAAACAAATTTGCATTAATAAGTCTACTTATTCCTTTTTTTATTTTCAGTGTCTTTAAATATTTTTATTCATTTTTATCTTTTCATTAAAAAGAACTTCAAGTATTGTTAGCATTATTAGATTGCTACTTTTGTTTATGCCTAGTGAAATATTTAATAGAAAGAAATTTGCATTAATAAGTCTACTTATTCCTTTTTTTATTTTCAGTGTCTTTAAATATTTTTATTCATTTTTATCTTTTCATTATAAAGAACTTCAAGTATTGTTAGCATTATTAGATTGCTACTTTTGTTTATGCCTAGTGAAATATTTAATAGAAACAAATTTGCATTAATAAGTCTACTTATTCCTTTTTTTATTTTCAGTGTCTTTAAATATTTTTGTTTATTTTTATCTTTCTATTAAACATAACTTCAAATATTGTTAGCATTATTAGATTGCTACTTTTGTTTATGCCTAGTGAAATATTTAATAGAAACAAATTTGCATTAATAAGTCTACTTATTCCTTTTTTTATTTTCAGTGTCTTTAAATATTTTTATTCATTTTTATCTTTTCATTAAAAAGAACTTCAAGTATTGTTGGCATTATTAGATTGCTACTTTTGTTTATTGCCTAGTGAAATATTTAATAGAAACAAATTTGCATTAATAAGTCTACTTATTCCTTTTTTTATTTTCAGTGTCTTTAAATATTTTTATTCATTTTTATCTTTTCATTAAAAAGAACTTCAAGTATTGTTGGCATTATTAGATTGCTACTTTTGTTTATGCCTAGTAAAATATTTAATAGAAACAAATTTGCATTAATAAGTCTACTTATTCCTTTTTTTATTTTCAGTGTCTTTAAATATTTTTATTCATTTTTATCTTTTCATTAAAAAGAACTTCAAGTATTGTTAGCATTATTAGATTGCTACTTTTGTTTATGCCTAGTGAAATATTTAATAGAAACAAATTTGCATTAATAAGTCTACTTATTCCTTTTTTTATTTTCAGTGTCTTTAAATATTTTTATTCATTTTTATCTTTTCATTAAAAAGAACTTCAAGTATTGTTAGCATTATTAGATTGCTACTTTTGTTTATGCCTAGTGAAATATTTAATAGAAACAAATTTGCATTAATAAGTCTACTTATTCATTTTTTTTCTCAGTGTCTTTAAATATTTTTATTCATTTTTATCTTTCCATTCAACAGAACTTCAAGTATTGTTAGCATTATTAGATTACTACTTTTGTTTATTGCCTAGTGAAATATTTAATAGAAACAAATTTGCATTAGTAAGTCTACTTATTCAATTTTTATTTTCAGTGTCATTAAATATTTTTACACATTTTTATCTTTTTATTACACAAAACTTCAAGTATTGTCAGCATTATTAGATTGTTATTTTTGTTTATTGCCTTCTAAAAGAGCACTTTCAAAATAAACAAACCGTAATTGATATTTACAGTGATTAGAAACTAGTAAAAAATTTATCCTTAAAAGTTTTCTACCGTCTGAAAACTTTTCGGAAGAAAATTTTGAAACCGGAGTAATTGGATAAGTCACATCAAAAGATTACTCTTTTCTTCAGTTTTTACAAGAGCCGGCTACACAATGGCTGAATATCAGAGCACGTACACGATTACCGCAGAGTAAATATTTACCGAATAAACGAAATTGCTTTTCTCGAAACTTTCATTAAATAGCAATTTAAGTTCAAAACTGAACGCATGGCTCACTTCTAGAAATTACTCTCACGAAATTATTTCCCGCCCTCCGTAAACACCCTCCGTTTGGGAGATTGTCCAGTTTCAGCGCATATGCTAGACTTTTTAAGCAGTAATAACTTTAGCGCCATCTATTGGCAAAAGAGGAAAATAGTCTTCCGTTTTTTGATTAGATAGTGTTAGAAAATCGTTCATTGTTTAGCTAACTCTATGAAGTAAGAACCAAAAATTAAGAAAAGAGAGACTTAGAATGTCTTATAAATATACCTGATTTATCAGTGTTTTAATTACTTAAAATTTAAGGTCTTCAATTATTCTAAAATTATTCTATATATATATATATTATATATATATAATAATATATATATATATATATATATATATATATTATATATAAATATAATATATATAAATATATATACAATATATATATATATATATATACATATATATATAAAACAATAAATAAATATAAATATATATACATAAATCTATATATACATATATAATATACATAAAATATATAATATAACAAATATTATATATATATTTATATATATATATATTATATTATATAATAATATAAAATATATGTATATAATATATATATATATATAAATATATATAAGTATATATATCTATAAATATAATATATATATTTATATATATATATATGTATATATATAAATATACATATATAATATATATATAATATATATTATATATATACAAATATACATATATATACAAATATATATACAATGGTATATTATATAAATATATTAAATATATATATATATATACAAACTCTTAATAATATCAACCTTTGTTCAAACCAAATTTCATTAAAAACTGCCATATTCTAGCTATAATCGACCAAATATCAAAATTCTCTAAATTTTGAACACCAGAGTAGAACAGAAGTCACAAAATTAAGGCTGGAGGTACAAATTCGGTCCGTTGGCTGTTTTTAATCCTGCCTATGGAAGGTAAATCAAAAGTAGATGACAAGGCCATTCTTATCTGATCTAAGATTTTAATAACGACCACCCGTGGTACTATTTGCATGTTGTTAGATCAGCAGAGAGTAGAATGTCCGGCTAATGAGTTTTGTTTTAGAGATGCAGTAATATAGTCCTTCGCCGTACAATGTCCGAATGGTTAGAAGGCTGATCTCTGGTACCAGAGTTCGTGGGTTCAAATCTCACTATGGCATGGATGTTCGTAGCTGTCAGGAATCGGCTTTAAGCAGTAGATACCAGTCTCATTAGCTCTCGTGTAGCTAAAAATAGACAGTAGTGCTCCAAACCAATATAACTTTTTACGACGCTTCATGAAAAATAACAAATAAAGTATTTTTTACTCATAACTTACAAGCAACATTCATGATAGAAATTAACTTGGATGTCCAACATGACAAAATTTCATCTAAAAAGAAACAAATTCGTTCATATGAATACAAAATTATACCATTTTATAATTAATTGTTTCAATTGTATTGTTTTAATCCTTTTTTTAAATATGAGCAATAATAAGTTTAAATATTGTGCATTTATACAAATGTCCCTTGTGAATAAATAAAATTTAAATTTATGAAAAAATTGTCTATTTAAAAAATATACCTATTTGTGTTTGCAATCGGGCTCTCCGAACCAATATTTTTTTTATTATCTGACCCTGTTCTAAAAGGTTACCGACCCCTGCACGAGAGTTAAGGATTCACGTATAAAACGAGGCTTAAGACAAAAGTGTCATCTATCTCATCTATAAATCCTTCTCCAGTCACACTTGAAAAATGAATTAAGGCTTTCAAAGGAATCGTTGTAGATCATTTGCTATATTTCCGACCCCTTTTCTCGTAGCGCTGAATAATTGCTAACTCAAAAGCGCTCGGACTAAGCACATAATTCTGGCATCCGCTTTTAAAAAGGGCGTGCAATGCTGCCCTGTTTATTTTTAGGGTTGCGTGAGGACCTGGCAGCTTTCGTGACACTATAACGTACAAGTCCTTGAAAGTTGACTGATTAGAACCGAAATTAGAAAGTTGCAATGGATTTTTCTTTCTTTATTGATTCTGGAAAACAATTGATCTCCAACAACACACTCCCACGGCTTTCATAATGTGTGTGCCAGTTAAAAGGTCAGAGTTGTAGATAAGAAATTACCAATTCGGCGTGGTCAGAAACAAATGTACTCCCTTTTTAACAGAGTTTGTAGAAAAAAAAAATATGTCATTAGTGATTGCTCCCAAAATATAAAGCAATAAATAGAAATAATACTGAAAAAAACTGCAGAATTTTCTATTTAAATATAGAAAATTGGATAAATTGTATAGAATACGATAAATTAGCCCTTTCTTACCCAATATATTATTTCTGTAATTAGGATTCCATTAACAGGTGGTTGGAGATTTGCCCTTTTTATAAGAATGCAAGAAGCTCAGTAGCATTGGATTAGCTCGTCGCGCTCTCAATCCTCAGGTCCGAGGTTCTATCCACGAGCTGGGGAAGGTCGATTCAGTCTTTCATCCTACTGTAAGTAGACAAACTGAGACCAAGCATGATTGGGAACTAAAAACTGGGTGTTTCGCATAGGGTTGACACCTAACTGGGACATATGCTTCGCACCAGGTCAACTCAGCAAGGTCGACTCAGTCTTTCATCCCTGTGAGTAGACAAACTGAGGATCAAGTATGATTGGGAACTAAAAACTGGTGATTTCGTGTAAGGTTTTACACCTAACCTGGACATATGCATCGCACCCCACGACCTTGGTCTTGAAAATGGAAATTGGCACCGTAAGCCATGGTCCCCACGTCGGGATGTAGCTCCGAGGAGTTATAAATTTACAAGAGGAAAGTTAATTGTTTGGGGCTCTAAATGATTTGCTACACGAGGGGTAAGAAGACCGGCACCTATAACGTCTATTCCAGCAGTGGGAGTTGAACCGACGTCAACACCGATTGGTTTGGTTTGGAGCTCTACGGTCTATTGTTTTGCTACACTAGGGCTATTCAGACCGGAGCCCACTGTTTAAAGCCGATTCCAAATGAATACGAACATCCATGCCAAAAGCAGGATTTCGAACCCGCAAACTCAGGTACAGCAGAGCAACACTGTACCATTCGGCCATTGTTCTACCTATCAACACAGAAGAGAAATGACTGAAGAGCAGCACCCTACTCATTCAGCGATATTTCAGCCCAAAAAGTGAAATCTTAATAAAGTATCTAAAGAAAGGAAAATTTCCCAGAGAAATGGTAAATTACTATCTCTATAAATATTGGCGTCCACTTCAGAAGCACCGTCCCACATCGTCTTGGATAAACCAACGGATTGCCAAAATTGCTTGGATTGCCAAAAACACCTGCACTAGTATCTGTTTCACAACCGTCGTCGGAAAATGTCAAGTCTGAAGACTTTATGAGCTCAGTAGCCCAAGGGCTCATTTTCCTGAAAAACGCAGGGTGGGAGGGTCAAAGGATCCATTCTCTCATATCAGAAGGGGTGTCCATCTGCAAACGCTATCGTTGGTCCAAAATCCTTACAACAGCCATGTGCTAACATTCATAACGCGAGGACAGGCAAGTAGTGAACAAAGTTACTCGAGAGAGTTCGAGAGGTCGAATCTCAAATTCGCTGATCCCGCAGATCGCTGAAGTAAGAGTTCGTGTACGACATCTATTCTCATCGCGGAACAGATGCTATATCTACACTCTTCCGGCCGCCAGGTTTCTTTCTTGGAGATCTTAGCAAAAAACCCCATTTTTGAAAGTCGCCAAACAAAAATGGTGGCAGAAAATGGCGTTTTCATAAAGATCACAAAAAAAACATGGACGGCACCACATAGCCTTTAAAAAACCAAAGATATTACAAAATTCTACAAAAATTGACACAGCATATACTATTTAACAGATTTTTACTATTTAAGAACTATATGATCACACCAAAAATGAGTTTTATGATTCATTTGTATAGAAAATAAATGTTTCAAAATTCTTTAAAACAAATTAAAAAATTTTGATGGGGTTCCCCCTTTTCAACCCCTTTTAAAGATTATTATTATATCAACAATAAATACATATTACATATACTTATTTTAATAAACATTTAAAAATAAAAGAAATAAGGGCACACAACAAATTAATGAAAGGAGGGGGACCGTACCACTACAAAGCTCCAATGTCATGCTAGAAAAAACTAACCAGTCATCGTCCGGCAAAACGCTCGAAAAACCGCCAAATTTGGCGACAAAAACCGGAATGTAAACGTTGCACCTATACCGTCATAGCGCCATCTATTGTTGGGCTAGTGAATGAGCCTCCTCGAAAATCTGAATTTTTTGTCAGTCACCATGGAATCAAAAAATTATTTTGTAGAATTCTTATGCTTTCTCGGAACACTTTTTCCTTTCCATCTAAGGCAAATTTCAATTCTATATACAATTTCTTAAATTTTCGAGATTCTGCTATTTATGATTCTGTCATTTTGATAAACATTTTAGAACTTTTCGAACCTCGTACTTAAATTTATTTTTTAGCTTGGTACATCGACTGAAATCGTGAGAAATAGCTAGACTTATTATAGAAATTCCCTTAACAGAACTGTATTTCCAGTACGTAGCCAGACAGTAGATTTCGATAAGGATGGAATTTAAAGATAAGTTTAACGATGCTTTGATATCGGTATAAAATAGATTAAAAGGTAAATTAAAGTACAGGCTTTTTTGAAAAAATAAAACCGATTAAAAAAAATTTACAATCTCAGGTATGTTTTTAATTTCAAAGCGGCGTTTACTTTTAAGAAAAAACCTTCAATGTTACAGATCTGCATCATGGTGATACAAAGAGTTTAAATCAGATGGAACTCTGTTGATGAAAAATTAATACAACAAATGTAATTATTTACGCAAAATATCAACATAATACTCTATAAAAGGTGATAAAAAATGAACTGTATTCGGGAACTATAATAAATGAACTATAGAAAGGGAAATAACTAAGAAAACTATCTCGAAAATAATTTCATATACTTAAGTCTACAATTTAAAAAAAAATTAATGCTTCAGACCAAATGTCTGACCAAAGAAAATGTAGAAGAAAAGTAAACTTACGAACTTGAGCAACATATCTTCATTTTGTGTATCTTTATTTAAACCTTAGACAATAAAAGTTCTTAATCACATTGAAGAAAACTTAATTATAGCTCTCGCTACAAGTAATGTGTTCTTTCTTTTCTTAGAGAAATATTTGAACAATTTGAGAAAGATACGTGATGTGCTTTGTAGCCGAAGCTCAATTAAATAAGTGACTTGAAAAGAATGAAATAGTTTTTGGAACAGTTATTTTTGATCTTCGGTGTTTTATAATTGTTTTTATATCTCAGAAATAATAGACACTTATTTGATACAAGTATCATTCCTCTTAAAACATCGCAGGAAAGAAAACTGAGCGTGTGCAGAGGTTGAAATTGATATGTACTTACACCATTTTACTTAACAGCAATATATCCTTAAATATATACAAACATAAACAGAGTTTAAAAATTCTTTTTAAGAAGTTTTCCCTTATAAAACGCTGTAATTATATAATGATTTGTAAGTCTAAATTACAGCAATGAAACGAGAGCAGAGTTTCTTACAAAAAGTTATCTAATAAAGTTGTGTACAAAGGTATTTACAAATATATGTACAAATTTAACCAGTTTGACCTAAGAACAGGGTGCCACGCCAACTTGGCGATAAAGCTCTGCGCATGGTAACCTAACATTTTCTCCTGATCTCCAAACAACCTGTACTTATATTTTAATTTATATTAAATTTGTATCCAGCTCTCCTTGTGAAACTCTTTATTTATACACTAAATGCACGTAAAGCTTAAAAAAATAGATATAATGAACCATTAATGGTTCACTATGGCTAATTTTTAATAATTTGGAGCTATTGGCTTTGTAAACTGTTGGGAGATTAATTGCTCATAAATATAAATGTGATGTTTCTAAGTTGTTTTGGTTAATTAAGTAAGAGTATATAATTCTATAACATTGGTGTACTGTGCATCCATTAAAGTCGCCAAAAAAAAGCAAGGTATACAATGTTCGGATGGAATATCTTTGTGTTTCAGTATTTTAGTAAACATGGACAATAATTTCACCAAATTTGCCAACAGGCACCCTATTCTTAAGTATTACCTTTCAATTGATGTTTCAATCAAAATACATTCTGACCACTAACAAGAGCTGGGATAATGTCGCCTAAACGCTGTCCAGGCAAACCATTGAGCAGCAACACAAAAAAAATCGAAGCAGCCAGCCGCAGTACTCTTATCAGTGCGGTTTACCAAATCTACCTCTCAACTCCACTCTCTCCAAAAAACAAAACCATTCTTCCTTTGTCCCCTTCCGTCATTCAACTAGTAAACTCGATTAGAAGGGCGGTTCTTAAAGCCCTGAGTTGATTCATCTGTGCTTCTGAAAAGGAGGGTCTTGATTCCATCATATTCTCTCTAAATGGTCCAGTAATTGGCGTATTCTTGACTGGGTCCATTCTTCGGCAATTTTAGAGATGACCAAAAACCTTTGAATCATCGCTCTTTAGAAATTTGAGCTACACGAAAACTGGAAAACGTGCCGTGTCAAATCGGCCTTTTCACACTTCAGCGGTAACTGTCCCTTTGTAGCACTAAAAGTGATAGGAGGTATCTAACTCTTCGTAGATAGATGCACTGAGTGTTGGAGATGCATGCACTGTCGTTAGAACGTCTCATTTTGATAGTCCCCTGTTTAATTCATACATGATATATAGTAAAGGTCTCGAAAATTCTTTTTCTTCACAACCAAGGGGTCGCATACATATAATTTTAGTAATAAAAATAATTCAAATAAAATAAGTATTCATTTTATGATATTTTAAGATTTAGAAAAATTAGATTTTGCTAAATATACAAATCTAAATTTTTATACATTTCCTTACTACTTATCATAATACAGAAGGTTTTAAGACACTGTTGTAATAATTTTGACTTTCTCCGTGAACTTTAATTTGAGTTTAAAAATAAAAACATTATTGGCATCAAATTTGATTGAGGTTCAGATATCGTCTGCAGCATTAAAAATAATTTATTACTTCTAAATAATTTATTTTTAACTTCTTCAAAAAAATGGTATTTAACCAATGAAGACAATTTAAAAATCTAGATATGAGTGCTTGGAAATTAGTAGAACTCTTGTATATGCGAAAGAAATGCACTTTTTAACTCAGGTTGTTCTTTGATTTAGAGAAATTTGAATCCAGAATATGCAACGATCAACATTTTCCAGAGAGATAACTTCACCAGATGTCTTGTTCTCACTGAGGTTTTTGCAACTGCAGCTATCTGAATTTCAGCATCTGGCTTCGTTCTTGATAGAACTGTGATAGAAAGACATGACATTAAGTAAAAGTATAAATAGGTTATTAAAGCACGTTGTTATCGAGAGCACAACAACAAATACATTCTCCATTATCATACATTTAAAAAAATCCCATTACAAAAGAGACCAATTAGAAAAAAAATTATTAGAAAAAATAATGTAGATTTAGAATAAAATAAAAAATGCTATCAAAACATTTAAAAATTTAAAAATACATATTCAATTAAACAATTTTAAAAATACAAATTAAAAATTAAAAAAAATTTAAAAATATAAAATATAATATAAATATAAATAAAAAAAAAAAAAATAATAAATGACGCTTCAGAATACTTTTATTATCATGCTAAAAAAAATAGTTTATAAAAATATCAGACATATAACAAAAAAATAAAATTTTCATATAACAAAAAAACTTTTTAATCACGTACTAAAAAAAAACTGTAATAAAGGTAAGGCTTTAATTTTACGATTAGCAAAAAATAAAAAAAAAAAATATTATAGATTAAAATTATATAGAGATTTTAAAAAAAACATATGTAGATTTTTAGAATCTTGATTTCCTTAATAAAAAGTAATTTTGTAAAACGAAAATTAAAAAATTTTAGATATACCTTTTGAGAGAACATGAATTTTTGATTCAATAAACACTTTTTAAAGAATATATTATTACTATTAAATAGATTTTAAAAACATAATTGATTCTATTACAATATTTGTCTTAGATATATAATATGTTTAAATATTAGAAAAAAAATTCAATAAATGATAATATTTACAATTTGATGAATGCTTCAGAACACTTTTATTATCATGCTAAGGAAAAATAGTTTATAATAGTAAATAATCAGATAGTAGATTTCGTCGCCAATACCTTTCTACAAAATTTTAGCCAATTATATGAGGTACTAATGTACAATTTATTAACTTTTTAATGTAATTTATTAAAAAAAAACCTGTATTCCTAATGATAAAGCTTTCATATTTTATGATTATCAGACAATATAATTACCATTTTTATTACAAAAACTATAATTCTAACTGTAAAGCTTTATTGTTTTATGATTATTAGACGATATAAATAGAAGATTCTTATCCTACCATTTTGCAACATTTCGTAAAATGTTTTTTAAATTGTGGTAAACTACACATTTTTCTACTAAAATTTTAAAAATGCAAAGGTAGACTGGATTTTTATTATAAGTTTCTCAACAAACCATTCAACTTAATTAAGTAAATAAAGCATCTGTAACATTTATAAAATATTCATCTTTTTAAGAAACCGCCTCAGAAAGTATATAAGAAATTAAAGAAAAGTGTGATTATAGCTTATTACAGATTCCTTTAGAAAATACCTATTATCAGTTGAAAAATATCTTCTTAAAAAGTTTATTGAAATTCTTTTATTTGTTCATTTGTGTTTCAATAGTTTTTATCATATTAACACATTGTGTGCGGGTACATTTAGCAGCGGAATTGTACCAGGAGTGGGTGTTTTGAGCGTAAATTTAGTTATTCAGTTAAATCTCAATAGATCGAAAATTATTTCATTTTTAACCAACTTTTCGTATCTTATATTGAAGTATATAAACAAATATGTATATATAAATACAAATTTATATATAATATATAAATATGCATATATATATCATTTTCGCAAGGATAAATAAAATATTAATTTTAAATCTAAATTGATTTTTTTAATCAACCTTTCCATTCTGTGTTTCCGTATCGACTGATGTAAAAACTACTTTTTGTCTAAATTTTCCCAGAATTTCTGTAGTAGACAAGAACATTCGGCTTCGTTCTCCTGCATATATCGTTATTTTTTTACCCACAAACAAACCATGTTGTTACACTAACCCGTACTAGTACGTGACCCTAGCTCAAGTATCTATCGCCAAAAAACGTACTAGTACGTGTCCCGCATGACATGTGTTAATCACTGATATATAAGCAACTTTATGAAAAACCAAGAATAAATGTTGAATATTATTTACAGCAAATTATAAGCACCAAAGTGATTAATATATTTCAAAGTAAAGAGTATGTTATTTGTTCTTTTTATCAGGACTTTGAACCGTAACTTTTTTCATTCCGGTTTCCATTCAACTGAAAAATAAATATCGGATCAATTCCGGTTTTCGTTCCATCAATAATAACGGTTTTTGGTTCAGTTCCGAAGGAATAACTTTATTTTATGTATACTCTTATTTGTACTAAAAAATTAATTCTATCATAAACAAAAAATGTAATTCTATCAAAATTTAGAAGATTTTATTCTTTTTTTAACTGAAAAAAAAAATATCGGCGCAGTTCCGGTTTTCGTTAAGCCAAAAATAAATGTTTTCGGGTCAGTTCCGAAAGTAAATTTCATTTTATGTATATTCTTATTTGTACTAAATAATTCTATCATAAACAAAAAAATGTAATTCTATCAAAATTTAGAAGATTTTAATCTTTTATAATTGGTACACTACGTGAATTGGTACAATTAACCAGCATGTACTATAAGAGCGGTGAGCAGAGAAGGTGAGCATTGACATTGTTATCAATTATCAAAATCGCATTTGACAACTGAACTTTCAACTGAATTAAGTCTGCCTTCCAAAAGTAGTTTCATGCAAAACTGAAGCAGAAAAGTACTAGTGAATTTCAAAACAGGAAATTGAAAAGCAATGTACATGTAATGATGGTAATTATATGATTAACGTTAAATTAGAAAATATTGATCAGTTGGTAACTGTAAAAAAATGACTGAAAATCTATCGAACCGAAATAAACCGATATTTTTTTCGATTTAGTTCCGGTTTTCGTTCCGACCAAAATACTGGTTTTTTTTTTTCGGCTTAATTCCGGTTTGAAGCCCTGTTTTTTTTTTCTTTATCTAATTTAATAATTTTTTCACATTTATTCATTACTGTTCTTTTTATTTTATTCTTTTTCTAGAACCATGAAGCTCTTGCTGTTAGTATGCTTACTCGGCGTTGCTGCTGCAGATATCATGCAGCGTAAGTAACTACTAAAAAAAATATTTCTTTTTGTACAACTGAATGGAAAAGATTAGTGAGCCTGTAATAGATATATTTCATTCGGTTGTTTTTATTCGTTCCTTCGTAAGTTAAGCATTTCATGTATCAATCCGTTTAAATTACTAATGACAAGATGCATGAATATTGAATGTTGCTTTTAAGATATTCCGTAAGAATAGCAAGCGATGTAAGCTGGGTATCTGAATAATGCATTACTAAAAACGAATAGCAGTTTTCCAAATTTCATCCTTGCCAAGTGAGATTCTCCGTAAGGAAAAAAAAAAGCTCCAAATTTTGTATTTAAATAGTAGTCAAAATAAAAAATAAGAGAAATTATTCCAAAAATAGGGATTAAATAAAGGTTTTAAGCGGTTAATTTACTAAAAAAGCTAACAGAAGTATTCCTTATTTACAAACTTATGTAATTTAAATTGCTCAATCGGCGAAAGCATTAAACTCATAACCGGAGGGTGGTGTGTTCGAGGTTTCCGACGACCAAAGATCTGTCGTGTTCATTAATGGTGGTTTTTTACGTAAAATAGTTTCGTGGTTAGACCATACCTCTGAAGGTTTCAGGCCAATCCTAGGGTCTTCTGCTTTATCCCTGCTTCTAAGTAATGAGGACTCACTTTGATGAAGCAATGTTAGTCATGTCGGTAACATTCCTCAAGCTTGACGTGCTCTTTAGACGGTGCTAAATGAGTTACATAGATCCTTTCATCTCTGTATGATTGGTTTGGTATGAAGCGCTACAGTTTACTGTTTTGCACATGAGGGATAATGAGACCAGGACCTATTGCTCAAAGCCAATTCCGAAAGGCTACGGACATCCATGCCTCCTGTGTGATTTAAACCCGGAAACTCCGGTTCCGAAAGCAGAGCTCTGCCGATCGTCCATCTCTGAAATTAGGATTGTTGTCTATGCTATCTGCTATATATATGTAATATATCAAACTTATTTAACTTTAATATTTCCTTAAAAATATCCTCTCTCCCATTCTAATTCCTTAAAATCTTTTTCCCAGCTTCTAAATATCTTAATCAAAGGAACATTCTCGGCTTAAAATTCTTTCGATCCATTTCCCAAAGCTTTCTATCCTATAGATGCAAATTTTCTGTCTATTCCACACGTTTCCCAGCTATCGCCGGCAAATGGCTCCGCTTTTTTCCTGGCCTTACACTTAAATTCGCTGAGTAAGTGGAAAAATTCTTTCTGTTTTTGTTCTTGGGTGCACCTCTATTCGAGCAGAGTGATTTTTGTATCTTTCCTTTGTCTGTCGTTGACTAGTAAAGATGTCCGTTTTAGCAGCTGTAAAATAAAGTTTTAATTAGATTTGTGCCTTTCTCTTCAATGTGGCCAGACTGCAGCGTTCTTTATTACTACTAGCTGGATTAGAACTTCTCCTTGCACAGTAGCCCGGGTAAGTAAAAACAATAGGGACTACATAATTATTGTGACTTGAGGAAATAAGGATTACATATATATATATATATATATATATATATATATATATATATATATATATATATATATATATATATCTGTGTGTGTGTGTGTGTTTGGGATATATCAAAACTACTACACCTAAATAATCTATCTAAAATTCTCCTTTTTTCCTTTCGCATTCTTTCATACTTAATTTCCCAGCCAAAATATCTTGAAGATGTTCAACAACTTAAATTATTTTAACCATTCTCTTCTTTCCTTACGAACGCTAGAATAAATGCCAATTTTCTGTCCACTGGCCACATTTTCCAGCTGTCTCAAGAAAATAGGTCACTCCTCCAGTGTCTAAATTCCTGCATAACTCTGACTACGCTCTAGGTCTCATGGAAAAAAATCCGCGTGATCCCTCGCTGTTGGGAGAAATTTGTAATAGAAATGTGTTTTCGTGATCATTCGATGCAAAGTTCTTGTCTTGTAAAGATATTCATTTTTAATCTTAATAAACTTCAAAGTTCTACGTTAGACTACGCAATTTCTTTTTAATGGAGCCATGACTGTAATTTACTTAGATTTCCTTATTGCCCAGTAAGATCGGGCAATTCAAAATAATAGGGGGTAAAACTTTATTGTAACGGCTAGTGTAAAATTCGCACGTTAGATATCTATATATATTTATTGTGTATACATTATTATGTATGTGTGTTTACATATCGACCAACTGGAATAAAATGCATTTCCAAAACGGCTCACAAAGTCTGGAAAAGCATACTGTAATTAACGGTTTGTTTCACTTCTCTCATCCAGATGCAGCACCTGCGATTGACCAGTCTATTATGGCCTTCTTGGAAGGTGCCATCAGTGCAGGGTCTCTCACTGATGCCCTCGGAATCAACGACCCAGAAATTGAACAGTACGTTATGCATCCATTCATGATATTAATCTATAGTAATGCTTTTTTTACAATACTATATATTATGTATTACAGTATTATGTTCCCTTAAGCAAAGTTTCCTTTGTATTAAGAAACTATATAGCAGGGCCGTAACCAGAAATTATATTCGGAGGGGGACATTGTTTTTCGTGAAAGATACTTCAATAAAACTACAAGTTTTCGTATGTATGTATACTCCTAATGAGTATCATAATACAATGTGATTTTAAAACATCTAAATAATCAAAAGATAATATAATGAACAAATTTATAGCCTTGAATAAGTAATGTGGTCACTGCCCAATGTATTTAATAGCAAAATTAACATTGAAAATATATAAACTATACATGGCATTAAATTCTAATTTTTAAAACAGAAGTATAACCAAAGAAAAAGAATAATTTTAAAAGAAAATGAAAATGTTCAAATGCTCAAATGCTCTTTTTGAAATTTTCACCAAAATTTTTTCACAATTTTTTCCAATTGTGTAACAATATTGTGACGAGTTGCCAAAAGTGCTAGGCAATCTGTTCTTACATATTGAATCCAATTTGCACCTACTCCTTAACTCAACGTCATTGTTCTAAGCCTACTGTTGTCTAAGCACAGCTAGACAGATGAACACCCACACATATGGTCCATTTTCTTTCCACGAAACGGTCTTTAAGAATTTCGGAGGGAGACCAGTCCCCTAATTCCCTCCCCTTGCTATATAGATTGTACAATTCCAAACCAATCCACTGTGTGTAACATTTTTCTCTCGATGTCTAGGATGGCCGACGATGTTGAAGCAGAAGTGGGCAACAAAATCCGAGAGGCTCTGAAGGAAATGCTTCAGAAAATTAAGGACAGCATTGACCAAGGAAAAGCTGTCGGACGAGAACTTCTCGAGAAGGTAAGACTATAAACTAGCACCTAAATTTTCTAGTTAAATAGCTTTTGTTCCTTAATTTTCTTAATCACCAATATGTCGTCAATGATAATATTCTTATCTTTCAATTGTAGTTTTAAATAATTTAAATGAATCATGGATAAAATTAGAGGAATAGTTAAATGAATCTGATTAAATAATAATCATCTAAATCTGTAGAAAATATTTTATGCAGCATCCTCTGTAATTTGGGAAATTTGCGACAGATCGTTATGGATCAGGGATCTACAAAAATATAATGCATGGAACTACAGATTATTTGATGGTGTGGAGCAGCAGTATTCCTTTAATATGCACCCTCCCCAATATAAAACCAACCCTTGTGTTAACTCGAGCTAGCTAAACTGGCCAAACTGTGCACACTCGAGGTAATTCAAGATAATTTTTACTGATAATAATGTTTATTCTGAAATGGGAATTCGAAAAAAAAAAGATAAAAAAAACAGTCGATGTGCGTGTAATATTACAATATTCGACTATTTTTTGCAATGTTATCAAAATCTAAAATTGCAATAAAAAATTTTATTATTTTTGTAATTTTCTTGGCAAGACAACGTTCTAAATTGTGTTTTTTGCATTAAAAAAATTGATTTTTTTTTTGCGGCCTTTTTCAAAAAAACTGTGCATTAAGGGGTTAAAATTGTGTCTTTCAATGTTGTAAACAAAGAAAACATTATGAGAATTAAGAGCGAATGTCAATGATGAAGAATCGTCTTCTGACTAGTTAAAAATTTTCTGAATTTATAAGTAGAATAGTATTTCCTTGTGAGCCCATTTCAAATAGTGTTCTATAATTATATAGTTTTCGATAAGTTGTGTTTTTTCTCTGAATTACTAATGAGCTTTGTGGTTACTTTAGTCCCACTCTGTTAGATGATAATAAGTCATATGTTAAATTTTGTAAAAAGAAAAAATATACACTCTTAGACAAAAAAAAATGCAATTGGTGTCTAATGAATAAATGTGCGTCGCTGCAGTGCAACTGGCGCAGATAAGGTATGCTAAATATAACGGGTAAATGATTAATATAACGGGTATGAGAAACTTAATAACTCTTAAAAAGTCTGTCAGTATAGTAACCAAATACAACTTTGCATTGCTTCAAAGAAATTATATTAGCAAAAATATTTTCGTTTGTATCAAACCAAGGTTTTTCTTTGTCTATAATTCAATCTTTATCAAAACGTAAAATTAAAATCTCATGGTAAGCTATGTATGTGTTGTAATGTACTTACAACCTTAACACTAGTGTTCGTTTACAAAGGGGAAACACAGTAAGAATATAATACTTTATATTGAGATTCAGACGTTTATTCTGTACATTCATTTACAAATTTATCCTTGGTTATCATATATCATAATCATCAATTATTTATGTCTTATATTTACACCATAATTATTACAATTCTCTTTATAATGCGTTATTACTTAATCACAAGGTTAAATTACTAACAGAGGCCTAAGTGACCGTTGTAAATCTTATTTTATTTTTACCTCCAGTAAAGGCCCAGAGGAGCAGGCAGGGGCTTTCCTCATGCGGTGTAAGTCCGGGCACACGGGACGAGTCGGTGCTGGTGAGCCGGGCTTGGAATTCCGATGTCCAGCTGCCCTCGAATCCCAACTTCAACTTCCAACTCCTTTTCTTAACTTATTTTCCCAACTCCTCACCTCGGTTTTAACGCCCCTTTTTCTTCTTTTCCAATCGCTTGTTTCGCGAAATTTTCCTACATCTTCACCCCCTTCGGGAGTGCAGGTGGGCTCATTAAAATAGCCCCTTTTGTGAAAGCTGACATTATTTTTAGCCCCTGCCCCCATAACTCACGGTTACGTCTCTGTGCGAGCTTGACCGTTAAGCTGCCATTCCGTGATCTATTCCTTCTGTGCAGGGGTCCCTGAACTTGACGTGAACAATCGGAATCCTAAATTACTCGACGAAATTTCTCCCACAGCTGTGCATGCACGTGCAGACCATCGTGGGAAAGTACCTCGGTACAGTATGTATCCCAGTTTCTTTTACTGCATAGAAAATAGTTCGATAACTACTTGGGCGAATTCAATGTTAAGTACCAATACACGTAATCTTAAAATAAATACTTAAACAGTGCTTACGCAATATTTAGAACATCAGCTAGAAGGTCGCGTGATCAATGGCGAAAGGAGCTTGACTATCACAGGCTTTTAGTCTGATTAGCCCTACCCTCAGTTGCAAGATCGTTGTACGCGTTTGAAATTCGTGACCAACTCTGTCCACATCCCAGAAATGAGTTTTTCTCTTGTTAACGTATGAAATATCTGACTCTTTGGTTCTCTGGGGCAGGTCAAAGAGCTCCGCAACAAATTCAAAGATCTCGGAGATGAAAAAGAAGAGAAAGTCAAAGAAATGCTGCAGAAGATCCGCGAAAAGGCAAAGGAAGCCCTCAAGAAGATCCTCGAAAAGCTCGGAGTGGGTATGTACTATGGTTTGCAATACCGATAAATTGCCAAAATAGACTCTAAAAATTAATCGTGGGGTGACCAGGTGGGAAAGATGCTCATGCATGTAAGAGTTAACTAAAATGGGTACCCAGTGTCTGGGGCTATATCCCCTGGAGTTTTCTTCAGGGGACTGTTCTTCAGTTTGGGGGTTGAGCATGGGGTTGACTGTTTCCATCTTGCAAAAACTACCAAGTTGAGAAATCCCAAAAGATTCATAACAGACGGAAACTTCTCTTACAACTTGGTGAGCATATGGACATGGTTATTGGTACATGGTATGTGCGAAATCAGCTGAGGGGAACTTTAGTCTTGTAAATAAAGGAAACTGGAGGAACCTTGCCTTGGATAGTACCACATGAAAACGACAATTAGGGGCTGCCTGTAATAGGTTGTAGTGCCTTAGAAGAAGACCCTAAAAATATTGCCCTAGGGCTACAGTATGTTTGTAATCGACGCTGGTGATAACGAGTCTAAGCTCTTGATATAAATAAATTTACATTGCACCTAACATTAATTTTGCAGACGATCCTCTGTTATATTAAGTTTGGAGTGATACGGTCTACTTTTTTACAATACGAGGGCTAATGAGACCGGGACTTACAGCTTAAAGCCGATTTCGAACGGCTACGAACATCCATGCCATAGTTGGATTCGAACTCCGGAACCGAAGGCCAGCACTCTAACAAATCGGCCATCGTTCGGCCTGATATATTTAGAAAGGGATAGATTTAGTATTTTAAAAAAAGGGTAAAATGGAAATTAATAAAAAAAATACGTAAAATAAAAAAAATAAATTAAACAGCTAAGTAATTGTGGGAAAAAAGTATCACAAATTATATCAATTCAAAACACATTTAAACACTATCGCATGCATTAAGTTACTTAGATTCGATTATTTTGGCAAGTAAGAAAAGTATAAACTATGGAACATTTTACAATATCTTTGCCAGACTCAATGCAGGTCAAGAAAGCTTTTTAATTCAATCATGACCTACACTTCCGATCAAATGCAACTATTTAAAACTTTCAAGCAGGGTATATCTGAATAACCACGAAAAATTTCATGACGATAGATCCATTCATTTAGGAATGCATAGCGAAAATGTAGACAGAAATACATACATACATGTAAAAGATTATATAAAATCTTGCGAGCTTCATTCGGGGGTTCTAGAATTGAATGGACTTTTACAACACGAGAAAACACAAGCATGAATTTATTAGCAGAACAGTAAACAGTTCACAATTCAAAATATTTCAGTTCAAGAACAGTTAGAATATTCTAGAACAATTACACTACACTCTGGAACAATTCAGTGCACCGAGCACATAAAAACACTGCTACGCAGCCAGCACTAAAAACATTATAGCACGGTGAGGCAAAATGCAACTCCACTAGCTGGAATTAATGAACTGCAAGTAAACCGCACTTGGCAAGATCAAGGTGATGACTGACTGACTTCCCAAGCTGAGCGTTTATTTATAAGCCTGCAAAAATTTCTTGAAAGTCCCGAAGTTGGAAGGTTTTAGAAACTTCCAGTTACACCAATTATATCGCTAAATTCGTCACCAAATTTGATGCCAAAAATAGAATTGCCAGAAACCTCGCCAGTAGCAATACGTATATTTAACCCTTAATTTGGCAAAGTCTGGCCGCTACACCGGACATGTATATTTATAACTACTATATAACATAATTGTCAGTGTTCGCCACAGCGGACATTAATTATCTCAAAAATGGAAAATGATATATTTTTTTTGTTTATTTTACATAGATCCTAATGTCTATACAGACATTGGAAAATAACAGAAATTAAAAACTATTTGAAAAAACATCTTGTCAAATTAAAGGGTTAAAGTTTGGAACAATAGAGATCATAATATTTGCTGCTAACGGCTTTTCTTTCTTTTCTCCTAAAAAATAAATTTTCCTGTCCCTGTAATAGTTATTTTCTTACTTCAGCAATTCATGAGATTTTTTTTTTAATTGTCATTTGAAATTTACCAACATTTTTTTTAGGTAAACGAAACCTTGATGACTCAATGGATCACGTTGCACGCATGAAGTTCAGGGAATTAGTTGAAAGAATCAGGGAGAAGGTAAATCCTTATATTTAAATTAATTAAATAATTATTTCGTGAATAAACAAAGATTATTTTTTAATTACACCGATAAATAAAATTATTTTTAAGATAAACATTGAAATTAGAAAAGAAATTAAGTAAAATTTTGTTACACTTTCATTTCCATTGTGAACTTAAGAGTAAATAAAGGACTGTTTCCTCGTTGTTGGTATCATTATCACCTGACATTTGGTCTTAAAAGATTCGTTGGTAGAAATTTCTAGCAAATAAATACAGTACAGTCTCGGTAATTAGAGGTGGATAGGACTGAACCTAGTGTGAATTATTGAAAACTCGAATCATCAAAAATGATTAATTTAATAAAATACTAACACAATATTTAAATTTCAAATAATATCTCAATAAAAAATGTACTTATATAATATTATTACATCAATTGTTGAAGATAAGTTAATTACATCTTAAAGTGATTTTCAATTGTTTCTGGTTTAAATACATTGTTTCTTATATGTGCGGCAATATCAAGCAATCTTCTGACCATCACAATGTCGGCTGAAGTCACCTCAGGTTGTTCTTCTAAGTACCTCATAGCGGTCTCTAGCGATTTCTTATTCTAAATTTGTTCTTTATTTCATCCTATGTTCTATTTTATCTTAATTTATTTCTATATTATTCTAAATTTTCGTATTATTTCTTTATTTTTTGGAAGAGGGATAAGTCGAATTTAACTGGGATTTATAGGAAACGCGAATCACAGACTCTACTGTATTTAATTTGGCAACCGTAAGAGGTGTGAGAGGAGGCGGAAAATTAAAGGCGGATCTTGCTCAAATCATTGGTTTTATGGGAGTGAATCGGCATGTCTTAGGTCGTGAGACTGACTGTATAATCATTTAAAAGCAGGTATATAAATGAACGAAAGTACCCAAAAAACAAAAAATACTTTCCTTTTTCTCCTGTGCTTTTGAATTAATTGGTTATTAATAATCAAAAATTTCTTAACTGAATTTTGTCCAATCTCTATACACATTCACTTATGAAACAGATGTAATATGATTTAAATTCGCGCTTCAACTTTCCATAAAAGTCATATATGAATTAGTACACAGGCATGGAAAATTACAAGAATAGTCACAAAAAGGTATTTTTGTTAATTTTGTTGACTGAACTTTAATAAAAGGTGATTGGTTGGTAACTCAATGTCAACGTTATTGCATTACCAAGAAATTCACTTTCGATACAGAAAAATATGCACATTTTTAGCAAGTTTTTTCGTCTTCTGTGAAAAGATGTGTAAGTGGAATGTTTGAAATCAAATTAAAAGGATTGAACAAGTAGTTAAAAAAATTTTGCTTGTAGTTGGTGGACTATGTCTTTCCGATGATATTTGACGGATTAGGAAAAATGGCATGCGATACATAGAATGGAAGCAGGGTACAGATAGGGATCTGTAAAGACTTAAAAATAGCCAAAATCGTCAAATCAAAAATCTGGAAACTGTTTAAAAACACTGGTAATGTGTTTGACAACCAGGTCAAGGTCGAAAACGTGCTACAATACTCTCAGAACTGTTATTTTGCAATGATTGCTAAAAAAACAGGAAACAAAATCATCAGTTCAGATTGCTAGAGAATTCGCTGCGGCAACAAGCACACATCCCTCCAGATTTATTTTGAGTGACAGACACCATAATAGAGGGCTGTAAGGAAGGAAACTCATAATTTGTGTTCCATTAACTCTGGTAGAGAAATGCACCAATTAAAGTGGTAAAGAGATCATCGTGATTGGAGAGCGGCGGACTGGACTTAAGTTCTCCTTACCGATGAATCCCAATTTTGTTTGGAAAGGTATTCCAGGCGTGATACAATAAAGAAAGGAAAAAACACACCCAATAAGCCTGCAAACATCTGTGAATGGCATCGATGAAAATTTGGTGAAATCATTGTATAGGCAGGCAACATTTTGAATGACAGCGCTGACCTATACATTTTTACCAGCGTGATTGTGAATGCTAAAATAGACAGAAATAAGTTCTTGATCTTCATGTCAAGTTGTTCACAGATGCTATCAGTAATAAATTCCACCAAGGGGAAGACAATGCGCAACCTCAGTGTGCCTTAGCAATGACTTGAGGGAGGAGGAATCCAACCAATGGAGTGGCTCGCACATTTTCCAGATTTAAATTCAATAGAACATGTGTGGGACGCATTAGAAAGTCAACTTGTATGTCGGAAACTCACACATTCTATCTCTCTTGTAGAAACAGGCAGTTCTGCATTTTTAATATATGTCAGACATAAAACATAAGCACAATTGCATAAAACAAAATAAAGATAATTTCAAAATACATTTCATATTCTTTTGCTGCAAAGTGTGCATTTCGATCAGGGGTTAGATTAGTTTTTATTGTTGTTCTTTAATTTTAAAAAGGGTATATAATGAATTAAGATTCTCTTAATCAGCACAATAAAAAAGTTATTGTAACATTTTGCATTTTTGAAAAAAATAAAACATTGATAAAAGAGTTACAAAGATCAAGTGAAAATATAAAGTAAATATTTTTTTCCTTCAGCTTTCATCTGATGAGACTATCCAAAAAATCAGGGAATACCTCAGGAACGTCATCGGAAAGAGTGAGGTAAGATGATTTTAGATAACATTTTTCAAATTCGATTCTCCTATACCTCCCTTATGAGAATGTAATCATTCATTTCCTTATAGTATGACCTAAGTTATAGTATGACCTGAAAATAAAATAATGCTACAAATAACATTACTTATTTTCTCAAAAACCAACTCCGCTTTATTATTATTAGATAATACCTAAGAAATAAATTATTCTTTTTACTTTCCTTAATTATCATTTTTGATGTAGACCTGCCTTCAGATCCAAATAAAACTAAATACTACCAAGTCTAACATGATCTGCGATAACTCAGTCGGCAAAGACAGCATCTCGTATAAATTGCGTTCGGAGCTGGACCGGCCTTATTCGCCTATTCGCTAAAGGTAATAACGTAAAATATGTTCGTGGTCACAAAGTCCTAGTTCTCAAACGATACATCTACAACCAAACCTCTTCTGCTTTCCCTGCTTTAAATTAGACCATAATGTTTTCGTTACTTTCCTTAATACATTTTAGTATTGTAAATAAATAACAGATTCGCCTTGGTAAGGCGTTAGATAACAATATTCTGCTTCTTAAAAAAAGTCTAAACCATGGCTCCAGTAATTATCCTAACCACTATTTTACTCTTCACATAACTTAGTGAACGGACAATCGTGGGAGATTTGATGCAAAAATCTAAATAAACATTTTCTGAAGTAGTGTGCGTAACTCCCATTTATATTACGTCTGGAGCTGGCAGGCCAAGCCTGTGGGTCTTCTGCTTGGTCCTTGATTCTAAATTACGAGGAACCACTTGAGCAAAGTCGTTCTTTCATCCTAGCGGTGCTCATTAAACGAAAGGCTCGCCCCTTTACCTTAATAGGAGTAGCGTATGGTTCAAATCGTGCTTGGTTTGAAACACTATAACTAAGTGAACCTACAACCTGTTTCCAATAGCGACTTGGAATTTTACAATGGGTAAGCAATGAATGGTATTCTTTTTTCTAGATTTGAGCACTTAAAACTTTAAATACCATGCACTCTCAAGTTATAGAGGTCAACTAAAAGTAAAGTTTTAAAATTAGCCCTACTCCATTCCCCCTCTCTGGTAAAAATTCTGTTATTGGAAATACATATTAAATTTGTTAGCATATTGTCCAAAAACAAAATAAATTTGAGAGTCCAGTGTTCACTTAATGACTTTCTACCTTTGTTGCAGCTGGTCAGGAAACTGAAGGAGCTAGTACAAGAACTCCGTGACTCTGACATCCGCGAGATCATCCGCCACTTGTTCGATCGCCAAGGACAGAATCAAAAGGTCATGATGGCTATGAGGGGAGAGGCCTGGGAACGAGTCAAGAATTTTTTCAAGGATCTCAATGTCAAGATTCAGGAACACAGCAAGAAGTTCGGCGAGTGGGTAAAGGACATGTGGGGCAAGGGACTCGACAAGCTCAAGGAGAAATACGGCACCATCAAGGCAATCGCAATGGAGGTGAGTTATCACAAACTATAAGAAGGCTTAAGATAATTAGGTACCAACTAATTCGGTTCCTCTTTCTCGGTGTTAACCTACAGCGGATGCTTTGTTCTTCGATTTGGAGCGCAACGGTCTACTGTTTTGCTACATGCGGGATTATGAGACCGAGACTTACTGCTTAAACTCGATTCCGAATAGCTTCGAACATTTATGCCAGCAGTGAGACTAGAACCCACAAACTCTAGTACCTAAGATCAACGCCCTACCATTCGCCTATCGTTCTCGTAACCGGAGAAAAAAAATGTTCTACTTCTAGATGGTTTGCATTTAAAGAATTCTTTAAACACACTTTTTAGGAACTGTCTACAATTAATTTCACGCTTGGAAAAGGGAGGGGGTTCAGGAAATTGTGACAGTTTCTGACAAGGGTTATAAAGGTGACAAGAAGTGGGACATCACATATTTTGGTTAAAATAAAATCGTTTAAAATCAGTAGATTGAATTTTGCACTTTTTTGAAGATTATCAAAATCTGAAGGTATTATTCTAAATTCCATTTAAAATTTTGAAATGCCACTGTTTTCAATGGCTCTTTTATATTAATATTTTCTTGGTATTGTATTTTAATTATTTTTTGTTGTAAAACTTTGCTCTTATTTTATACAAAATAAGTACACGAATCATTATTATCGTTATATTCATGCATGTCATACAGTAATAAATTTAATGCGAGAAAAAGGAAAAAGTACGCGAGTTTCTCAAGTTGTACTGTTGTTGCAAGAACACTGGCATTAAAACACATGCAGGGTAAATTAAGTTCTTGACCGGCTTTTTTCTCCTCATCCAATAGTCTTAGACATTTAAAACTAATTGCAAGAGCATGTCTAAAAAGAAAAACATTCCTTTTGTGGTTCTTTTATATTTAAAAATCCAATATTCCAAAACTTATAAAATCTAAATTTTTAAACATTACTCCGTTTGCTATCATCATATTTAGAAAAACTGAAACACGCCCTAAGAGCAGTAACACAAAAAATCCCTCTTCTCTGTCGCAAAAATTGACCGAGATATTTAAATTAAAAGTTTACGAACAAATTTGTTCTTCTTCTCCGGGGTATCGATTAAAAGACTTATTACAATGATTCCAGTTGAAATCAGGTGACATCTTTTAGATAGAAAGGTGAGGATAGAATCAATAGATTATTTTACTGGATAATATAACGTACTTAAATGTGAGTACACTCCCCGTTTATAATCAGGAAAACCCCACCCCTTTTTCCCGTAATAGAGTGTCACTAGATTACGTCTCAAATGCGAATTCTCTAACTTTTAATTGTTTTTTAACCTTTGTTATTCATTTTCAGTTCATCGCCAACTCTAAGGACATGAGCTCTGAAATGGCACGTGAAGCCCTTGAGTTCTTCAGGCCCTACAAAGAGGATCTGGGTTCTCTGTGGAAGCAGATTGTCGACGCTTCAAAAGAAGCCATCGGAAAATTCTAAATAAATGCGAACTGTGAATTTTACAATTCTATAAAAAAATAGAAATGGCTTTTTAGTTCTTGTTTTTGTTTTAAGCTCTCTTTTGCAATAAAATATAATTTAACCCTTTTTTTATTACTACAGTGTTCCAAAACTACTATCTTTACCCTAGAAGAGGACGGATCCTGTCGCGGATACACCAACCTAAATATCTGACGTGGACAAAACACGACTTCCTTGCATGCCTAATAAATTACACATGCATTTTCTTACACTTCTGTGCATATACTTTTACCTTGTAGGGTCTCATTGTCACCTGTTTTACACATCAATGAATCCACGGGTAATCCACGCATAGCTTACTTTATTTCAGCTTTACACATGCGTGGATTTTATGCATTTATTTAGTACGGAGAGATCGAGATACTATACGAGATGGACTTCTATATAGCTAAATCAGTCGTTGATCTGTAATGGAAAGCGGTCTTTCAGCCATCACGACAGTATTAGAGCATGCGAGATATAGGGTTCCCAAAAGTTAAGTTCCAACATACAAGCATTATCTTTCCAATTTCACGATTTCCAGTCACACAACTCACGCGCAATATAACGACCAGATATATGAACATCGAACGATAACCGAATGGGTAGTGATCTACTCTTCGGTACCGTTATTCGTATCCCACTATTGACATAGTTATTCGTAGAGTTCAAATCGGCTGAAAGTAAGAGGTCATAGTTTTATTAGCCCGTGCACAGTGAAACAGTAAACTGTAGCGCTCCAACCAACCGATATATGAATATCATCTTTGTGATTTTTCGACATTGTGAAAGGGACATGCGTGATATCAGTGTTCAGCGATTTTTCTTTATTGGAAAAGTGTTATTTCGTTCTTATAGTTATTTCGTTCTGGTGTGGGTATAAATAGAACAGAGAGACGTACGGAAAAGAGGCAAACATCGGTGATTCTCACATACGAACTCGAAATTCAACCGAAAGTTGCGCGTGTGTTATGACTGGGAGGGGTGTGAGCCAAAAGATTCTTGTAGTGACACGTTTGTCACAACTATAATGGCAAAGCTATATTAAGATCCCCGTATGACCGGTACATAAGATTCTTGTTGTGATATGTTTGTGCGCGTTCGTTTGATACCAATATTTTGTAGCTGCATTGCCCAGAGGTAAATCGTAAAAAAAGATATGTGAATGTGCGCTACAAAAATAAATAAGATTCTGAATATTCCAGATTAGTGAATTTTCCAGACATTTCCACATTTTTCGGATTTATGGACATCCCTATTGCCATTTTAATAGACTGCTAACATTACATTATAGGAACAATCTACAAACGGAAAGAGTGTTGAATGGTTGACCTCTCAGAATTTGAAAATCTGGCTTCAAGTGGAGATAGTGTCACCAGTGTTCGAATTTCTTTTCAATTTCAAAAAATTTATGAATAGGAACGAAATTTTTGAAACATAATTTCTAAAAAGAATCGTAAATTCACACATTCGCTCAAAAACTTACGAAAAACAAAAGCGAAAAGCTGAAAAGTGTTTTGAAAAAAAAAAAGCGTAACTTCACCAAAAAAGCAGAAAATTTCCATCCCTGCGCATTCTATAAACTAATTTCTCTTTAATAAGTACAGCACTTTAGTTTTTGTTGAAAGTTTTTGACAATCATAAGTTCTTAGAACCAAAGACTGGTAGCATGCTTAAAGCCTGACATTCTTTACGCACTTTTATCTGACAAAATAGATATTAAGGTAAAATAAGACATATTCTCTTCCAAATCTAGTATCCATAGAGGTTCGGAGGGGAAAATCCACCACGTACTAGAATTGATTAAATTACTGAAGTCTAAACGAGTAAAAACTGGGTAAATTTTTAATATAACGCATTTTCTGTTTAAATAATCGGAAATCGGAGCAGTTTGGAGCAATTGAAGCAGCTGCAACATCAGTGAAAAACTGAGTCATTGCCTTAGATCCGCATAACATGCCCATAACATGACATCACTCTAAAGCGGCTCAACACTGGAAGGCTATGGGGTGCCCCAGCAAATTGCTAAAATTGTGGTATAAACTGTAACCGAAAGCAGCATATTATACGATGCGGGCAATTGAGGCATGTCAATGACAGCTGTTGAAAAAGAGTGTCTACTACGCATGTAATACCCTTTTTTACTTAGATTTGCAAGCGCATACAGGACAACTCCTAACTCAGCACAATTTGTGCTAAGAGGCGTACCCTTACTTCCCATAACAGTTACCAAAGTAGCCAAGTCCTGTGCTTTATTTCGGCTAGAAAGCAAATTGAATTCGGCGCTAAAACTTTCTCCCACGCGGATGTAAACTTAACACCCATCACCTCCATCCAGCAGACCGCGCCATCAGCGTAAGAAGGAAGCAGGTCGAGGCAAAGGATCCTAGTTTTCGCTGATAGTTCGAAAACTAATAAGGGAGACGAAGCCGCATTTACCTTGTTCTTTCAAGGCACTAGAGCCTGTCATAGGGTAAGGCTGTCCCTTATAGTTGTTTCAATCTGGTCCTACCATAGAAAGGTTCCGCCAAATTTACTTTATTAACTAAAGTCCCTCTCCACTGATTCAAACCACCTAATTGGTGGTCTTCCTCGTCTTCTGTTTCCTATGAAATTGATAAACTTAGGGTTTTTTTTACCGAGTTTACCACATTTCTAGCCTATAAGAAAGTGAAAGCAATCGATTAATAATCGCAATCTTTAAACTATTCAACCACAATCTCCTAAGTCGAACTGAATATTTCAGAGGCGTTAAACTGGAAAGCCCTACAGCCTGGTCCCCACTCTTTTTAGATTATACCAGACATATTCAGCCTTCAATTGATTCACTGATTCTATCAAATGAATCACCAAGTTCAGGTTATTCACCAAACTCTGAAACATCTGGAAAATAAAACCAACAAAAAAACATAGACTTCGGCTGGGCCAAAATGCACTGTGGCATCGACGTCTAAAGAAGGGATACTTCGCGAACCACAACGAAAACTCCCATTCACAAACTCATTCATTTAACGATAACTTAATCTAGCGTTGCTCTTCGAGTGGTAAGATTACTGCTACCATCGTATTCATACAACAATTTAAGGAAAATCAAAATTAATGATTTGCGTAGCAATCAATTCCCTCCTTACTACGAATTTTTCTCTCAATAACTTCGCCGGATCCTCGTCTCGAACAGCTTTTCGGGAGATTGTATCTACGACGGAATCGCTGACACCTATTATTACTATTACACCTTAAGAAACTCTCAGCCTTTTACCAGGAATTCTGGACAGAAAGCCTAATCATCAATAACCTGGTATTGATAACGAAGGTGAGCTTGTTTGACTGGTAATAAATCAAGTCGTCCTCGTGTGGCCCTGAAAAACTTAGACTAACATCGTACTATTAGTGCAGGTAAAAATTACTATTCTAATAACTCGAAGTCAACAAATTGTTGCTTCCCTACTTTATGTCATAAAATTGCAGTGTGTGTCCACGTGGTATACCGGCCTTTTAACCTGCGCATTAATTCCTGTGGAGTATTCACCGCGTTTTCAGAAACTGTATTGGGTGTAATTTTTGTCGAGTTTGTATATAATTTGTTTTTTTATGTTTTGTATATTTAGTTATTTTAATTATATGGTCGAAATACTATCTTCCTCCCTCGCGTTAAACAAACCCATATTCCAACACCCTACACCCGACCTTCGGCTAGTTGGATAATTACAAGTATTTCACTATAAAGTGCGAAAACTTTTGTAAGGTTTTATTTACGTGATTAAAAATTTCTTGAAAATTTTGCGATTGGTTGAGATAGATATTAGGTCAGTTTATTTTTAGAAAGTGATAAAGCTGAATACGACAAAAACTTAAGTAGAAATATTTGGATTTGAGGTTAGTCGAAAGTTTCAAATCTGAGCATTTTAGCAAAATAAAAAGTGTAAATTTGTTCATGGGGTTTAAAACAATGTTTTTTAAACATAAACCACTACGGATTAATAAGCTTTTTTTAAAATGTGTTTGGCTTTTTGATGCCAGTTAGTTTTTAACTACCGTAATTTCGTAAGTATAGCGCACGGACTATCTGTGTTTAAAAAGCAAATTTCTTCAGCAGCGAACTATCTGGTGGTTGTTCATTGCTCAAATCATCAAAATCGGAAGAAAAAGGGAAAAAAAGCACTTCGCTCAAACGGCTGATGATCAAAGGTAAACAAATTCACAACTCACAGGACGTCAAGTAAACGTATCATATCGGTAATAAACCATGAAACAAAAAAAATACGACCCATAGAGCATAACGAATCAGTGGTAGCAAGTAGAGCATTCTTAAATTGTGTCCTGGAGTACGGGAAAGTATTGATAGTCCCTATTTACAGCTCCGATTTTCAACACTGAGTGGATGGGTTCAAGATCGAAGATGATCGAAGATCATTTCACCATGAGGATCACTCAAACAGTGTGTTTTGTTTTCAAAGTTTTGATTTGAGGTAATATTAAGCTATTCGTTATGCTTTTAAAAATCGTAGCAGTTTTGACTGCTGATTTCAAGCTGAGGGTAATTCAGAAGGTCGACAAGAAAGCAGTAAGAAATTTGGCAAAAGCAAAAGGAAAGATAAAAGATATGACAAGAAAGCGATCCAATCGTCGTGGACTAATACAATGACCTACATTAGGAGACGGGTAACATAGCTGGGTTCTCGAACAGAGAAATATAGGTCGAAATATAGGAACAGAGAAATATTTTCATACTAAAACACATATTTTGGCTCGTATAGTCCACGGATTATCTAGTGGTGCGGACTATCTGATGATTTATGAAACTTTTTAAATAAAAATCGAGCCCGCGGACTATACGATGATGCGGACTATACATGCGAAATTACGGTAGTTTTAAGGCTCTTAATTTCTTAAAACATTTTATTTAAGCAATTAAATAATTGTATTTTAAAAGTGACTGTATTAAAAATCCATACGACTCTTTTTACTGTATGTCATATGTTTGTTATGTACAGCGAGCGGAGAGGGAAGTTTATAGTAGAAACCAGTGAATATCTAACTCTAATATATTGTTAAAAAAAATCTACTGAAGTTTGCCAATTGTTAAAACCCGAGACTTCATATATCATTGCTGCACGGTGAAAGGTATATTTGTCAAGCTTGACATTCCTATTACTTCAAGTTGGGATTAATTTCATGGCAACAGCAAAACCAGAATTTTCAATTATATTATATATGATTTTGCCTAACAGTATACATTTACTTTATGTCCGTTCCGATATAGTGAGGAAGTCTACTTTTATTTCCTACACAACAGTTAATGAAAACAATGGGTAGGAGATTCTACGATCATTTACGACATTAGTGTATTTTGTATCCACAAACTCTTTAAACAGTCGTGTAGCCTCCTTACCATTCCACTAATTTATTACTATGTGTATCAATTAGTTAAAATTAACGTATTCATTCAAAATCTGTAAGATACAAGGTTTAAAAATTTTACTAGTATATGTATCAAGCATAGCTGTTTACTTTACCTACACTTATATTGAATAGGGAGCCGATTTTATATCCATTCAGTTGTTGTGGTTTAACAAAATTTAAAGATTGTATCAGTTATTAAATTTTTTAAACAAGTTGAAATTCAAATTTTTCGATAGTTATCCAGGAAGTACTTACCAATGTATAATAACTCCACCTAAAACTTTAGCCTTGGATTTTTCATAGAAATGGAATAATGTACCATTATTTAAGTGCAATTATTTGTAAAAATATTGTTAAGAAGATATGCTGTGAATTTGTTTTGTATCTACATACATCGAGACAATGAGTGCTTATACAATATAATAGTATAATAAGTGCCAAATACTTTACCTTTTTTTAAAAATAGATTATGTATTACAATTAGTGTCCGTCTTGTTTGGTTTGTTGTTTGTTTAAAACCATGGTTAGACGGTAGTTCATGAGAGAAGGTTAGATTAAACTTGTAACATATGATACTATTACACTGTCTACCAATAAGTATTTGGCCACCTATGCAAATGACGATAGGTGGTCCTGAGGTTTGTCACGGCCTCTGCCGGTATACATCGTGCAGGAAACAGCATCGTCGTTAGTCGCATGCAGCATGCCGCACAGTTCGGAGCTGTCTGATTTCGAGAAAGGTATAATTATCGGGTATCATAAATGTGGCCGATCTTTAAGGAACATATCTAGTGATATGAACTACCCAAAATCGACAGTGGCCTATGTGATTAAGAAGTGGAAGGTGAGCGGTGGTTGTCGGAATGTGCCCCGAGTACAGAGACCAACGAGTGCTGTCCAGAGAAATTCGGAAGAACCGCATCAAACCGATGGCCCTCATCCGCGAAGAGTTTCAACAGGCATCCGGAGTATTGTTTCAATGAATACCAGGCGTAAAGAAGTACATCTGATTGGTTTTCATGGTCGTGTTACTGCCCATAAGCCTTTGATCACAAAGTCCAACCGTGCTGCTCGGTTAATGTGGTTCAAAGCGCATCGAAATTGGACCGTAGATCAGTGGAAACGACTCCTTTGTCACCTTGAATCATGGTTCACCATTTACCGTTCGGATCGCAGGGTCTGGTCTGGCGTCTGCCTGGAGAACGTCTCCTGCCAGAATGCATTGGGTCAACAGTCAAGTTCGGCGGAGGTGGAATTATGGTCTGGGGGTCTTTCTCCTGGTATGGACGGAACACTTGGTCCCCATTCATATTAAGCTCAACGTGATGCCTACTGCACTATTTTGGATGACAATTTGCTTCCTAAGTTGTGGCAGTTTTACGCGTTGGGCCCCTGTTACTTTCAAAACGGCAAGGTCAGTTATGTTCTGAGGTTAACTAAAGCTTGGTATGGTGCCAATGGAGTTCATAGAATGAACTGGCCTGCCCGGAGCCTAGACCTTCACCGTATCGAAAACCTCTAGGACGAGTTGGATCGCCGATTTAAGCGATACACTATCCGTCCAAAATCGGTGAAGGAACTTGTATGTCTACTCGAAGCCGAGTGGAAGACATTAGCAGTAGCTGCAATACAAAGACTTGTGAAAAGCAAACCGGGTAAGTACTTCGGGTTCACGCTGTAATTGCCTCTCGTGGAGGTTGTACCAACTATTGATTTTGAATAAAATTAGTTTTTCTTTCCTATCACAGGTGTCCAAATACTTATTAATAGACAGTGTATTAGGATTATTCTATATACAAAAGCCATTTTTGACCCAATTACGTTGAATAGCTTAGACCGTTCAAAGCTTCATTCAAATATACACCTGTGAAAAAGATTTCAGAGTTATGGCATGATTGTAAATTAATTGCTGAATTAGAAATTAATTTACAAATTGTTGTGTGGAAATAAAGACAGACACAAAAGAATATATTTTTGCTACAAAAAACAAAGAAAATAAAAAGCAATCAGGATGACTAGACAGAAAATTGGTTACATGCTTAATTTCTTCATTATTTTTAAATCCTTGGCCTATATCGAATTGAGAATCCTTCTCAAGTCTGAACTATTTTCTGTCTACTGAACAGAATTTTCTTTCCATTCAAAAAACGATAGTTTTGAAGTTATCTAAGCAATCAGTTTCAGCTCGTTGAGCATGGGTCTTGAATTCATATTTTAGATAGAGTAGTAGTGATAATTTTAAACGATATCAAAATTATTATTTTTTTCTTATTTTGATTCCTTTGAAGAATGATGCGTCAGTTACATACTGGAATTCTCAATGACCACATATGTAGCTTTCCATATATTCTCAGCAAATTTTTAAAGATTTTAAAGAGTGAGATTGCAATCCTTCACTTGTTTTATAACAGAATTGATGCTTGCATCCAATGCAAATTATATAGTAATGTTTGCCCGTGGTTATTGAAAGATCCATAGTAAAGATATTCATATTTTCATGTAACGTACCGTTTCGTCACAGGCGGGTTTTGTCCAAAATAGAAAAACAAACGCAGGTAACTGTTTCGCCCCTACTACTGTTCCGAGCTGTATCATCAATGACAGGAGGTCGATGGCTGAAATTAGACTAAGAGACGACACAAAGTAAATTTTTTGGGGGAATTTTCTAGGTAAGGGAATAAACAATCGCTTTACCTCTAAACATAGCAAATACAACAAAATCAATAAAGTGTAGCCCTAGGGAAGTATTTAATTGCAGTGGTGAAAAACTTATTTTTGTACTATTGTATATAATACACTGAAGTGCCACTTAATTGGGTTTATCAAGGAGCTATGGGAGTTGTGTAACGCTGCGCATCATTTTTGCGTAAATAAGGACGCAGTGGTAACTGCATATATAACGAGAACTACAGTTGTTCTGATTTAGTTGTTGGAATCGCCAGTATGTGTAAACTGCCTTATTTAGACTCTTTCGAACTCGGACAAAACGTAGGTGCGCGACGCATGGGCCATTCTATTTCCAAAATAGTCAGACATGTAGAATTTTCAAGGTCAACAGTGTCAGGAGTATACCAAGGTTACATGGATGGTGGGAAAAAAACTAGCGATAAGGCAAGCTGCAAAGGACAGTTAGCCTTGACAGTGTGTGGTAAGGGACGGATCCAGCAAAGCCAAACATTAGCTCAAACTACCATCCAGTTGACTGACAGTGCTAGTCATACAGTCAGTATGCGGACTGTACAAAGCTCGCTTTACCGTATGGGTTGGCTTTATGTCTTAGGCTGAGACAGCATAGGAATTCCTTAACCGTGTGGGTATCGGGAACCGTCAATCTACGAGAGTACCATTGCTCTATGATCGACATCAGGCTGCATGTCTGGCCTGGGCAAGGGAACACAGACTGGAGTGTAGAGGACTGGAAACGAGTAGCGTGGCCTGATAAGTCTCGATTCCGAATAATTAACGCCGACGGGAGGATGAGAAATGACGTCTCATGAAGCTATGGATCCTGCAGACCAGATTGACTATATAAGGGCATGGTGCCTGAATCATGGGCTAGGGTGTTTCTCGTGGCACTGGGATCTTAGGTGCGTGTACCAGATTCCTTCAGTGCAATTTGGTTAATTACCTCCATCCGTTTATGCTGCTCTGTTACCTGCAAGTTAAAGTAGTTTTCCAGCAAGACAACTGTATCCCCAATAAGTTCCGGTTGGCTACTGGGTGGTTAGATGAGCATTCCCTCGACTTTTCTGTCATAAATTGGCACCTAGAAGTCAAGACTTTAATCTTATTGAGCAGCTTTGGAATGTTTTAGAACAAGGCGTGAAAGGCCATATCACAGCACTAACGAACCTAACTGAACTATGGACAGCTTTATCCAATATTTGGCAAGCCATTCCCATGGAACATTTCCAGAAACTTTATGAATTTTTGTCTTGCCGTATGGCAGCCGTTATCAAAGCCAGACGAGACCAAACTCGTTACTAGGTGGGTATCCCTAAGTCAGTGGCACTTCAGTGTAATTCGTCAGCTGTTGAAGGAAAACAAAATCTACACCCTGCTAAGTAAAAAATCGGTGTGATCGACTTTAGGAATAACAGAAATGGAAAAATAATTCAGAGCAGCAAACTTTAGGTCACCGGAAACATCAAAAACGTTACATAAAATTAATTAAATTTTAAAAATGCCTATTACTGATAAAGTTTAATGACACGCAACGATTGAGCGAAGGTATCACAATAGACACAGAAGACAGAAAAAATTTAAAGAAAAACGATAAAGCAAAAATTAGAAAGAAACCGCGAAAATCACAAGGCTACCTGTCTATTCTCATTAAAGGTGGTATAAAGACATCAGATATTCTAAGAAGTACTTTAGACCTTTAAGCAAAAGAGGATTCCAAGTTATAAAGATATATGAAATGTAGCACAGGATTATCAATTTTAAAAAAGATCTCTCTAAAACCTCCAGAAGTTTAATTTCTGTGAGAAATAGCCTAATATTCTGATAAACTTGAGTTTTCCGATTTGGGGTGAATGTCGCCGATTCCACAGACAGGAACCGCATGTGATCACCAGTTCAATAAAAGCTTTAAATAATAATAGCTTTTAATTTAGACAAGCAAATTGAACATTAAAGAAAACAAGAAAGGGAGCTTTTGTCAGCCTCTGGATTTACGCATTAAACGAAGAGACAGATAATAGAAAGTCTTCAATAGGTTACTCGAAGTAGTTTTAAGGATGAATAAGGATTGGAAAACTGCCTGCCTCAAACGGTAGCAAAATGATCAACAATAGTAAAAGAAATACAAAAGAGGGTGCAAATGATTTCTAAATCTTAGCTAATCCAGATCTAACTCAGAATTACTAATACCATAATTAACTAATGGAAAAATTCCTAAAGCTAAGATGGTGGAAGACACTCAAAATTTAAAAACAACGGAAATATCAAACTAATGATTACATTACCATCATTAATATCGTTTAATAGAATGTACAAGACTGAAAACAAATTATGCAAATAGGAGACAAGATGACCTTGATATTTAACTTTTAGATAAAAATTAATCTGCCGACTTATTTTGGAAAAAAAGGCAAGACACCAAAGGCTTACGATAATACACAGCAACAGCTCTCAGATGATTGAGTTCAGTGCTAAGTCAATCGAAAGAAGAAAAATTATTCACTGTTAAACAAAGAGTATTAAAATGAACATATAATTGAACATAACCAAAAACTTGTTTTTAGAGCCCTCTATCAGGATATTGTTCAAAATTTCTGCATTTGAACGGTGAACATTTATCTGACTCAGTATCTAATTTTATAATCGATTTTAGAAAGAATCTTAGTTTCTTGTCCTTCAGGTTCCTTTCAAAGATAATTCACCTACCAACAAGAAAATATCAATTTTCTTTACCATTTTAATATTCTTAGTTCTTGTTTTCTCGTAGATGGAAACTACTGTTGGCATTTCTAGCGTCTTGTTAAACAGCTCAACCCTTGGTTTGGTTTGGTTCAAATTTACAGGTGATCTAAGTAAAGCAACACGAGGGTAATGAGACCATTTGACCTACTGCTTGTGAACAAGATTCCGAACGGCTACGAACATCCATGCCACAGTGGGATTCGAACCCACGAACTCCGGATCCGAAGGCCAGCACCCTAACCAATCGGCCATCGTTCGGCCTAGCGTCTCGTTAAACAGCTCAACCCTATGGAGAACTAGCATGATTAAAGTTCAGATCATAGAGATGATCTAAGTGAAGCAAAGGTAGAACACATTTGATATCTTGTGAACAAGAGTTTAAAAAATAAGTAAATAAACAGAAAATTTTCAAATCACAGGATGAGATGAAATATGACGAAGACACACTAAATAGTTTTGGGAAAGACAGTCTGAAAAATCTAAAAATATGGGTAATAACACTTTAAAAAAGCAGTACGATTGTAACATTGTCAAAAGCAAACTGAAGAATCGATACAATTCATGACAGAAGAAATTATTAGCATAAGTTATTGTGGACCAGCAAGGTAAAAACAGTCTTCCATATAAATATTTTAGAAATGAACCTGGTTTCAAGCTATTTCAAAATAATGCACATAAATATCACTCATAGGACTCAGATGATTTCCTATAGCAACATATTAGTATTTGATGGAAAAGACCATTATAAATATAAGCGATCTGGTTTAGATAAACTATAATTTCAAAATATGAAATATCCTTGTAGGTTCTTGGCAAACCAATCTAATCCACCCTTAACGGGAACATTATTAAATGAAGACTTTACGTCAAAAGAAATTATCCTATACCTACCTCTGCGGCTCAAACTTACGAAATGTTTTAATGAAATCAAACTAAAGTAGTAAAAGAATTGTTACACACAAGAGGAGAGAAACCAGAATTCGGAGGCTTCATGATATTGGAAGAAGCAGTATTACAATTGCAAACAATTGATCTAAGATAATGTTTTAAGAAAAGCATAAAACCGGGCACAGTAAGACAGAAAAGTAGTCGAATACCAATTCTTATGAGAGACAATAAATGAAAGTTTGATGGCAGATTTAGTTACACTTAAGTTAAAGGTGGAGTTAGTACGAATTCCTAAATAAGAAATCTTATCAATAAATTTCTGGATTTTTCGAGATAAATAGATATGTCGATCAGAGCCTTAATAACTTTACTAGAAATGGGACTAGCTAAATTTAAGTCCGATTGGTCTTAGGAGCGCTACGGTCTGCTTTTTGCAACACGTGGGCTAATGAGACCGGTACCTACTGCTTTCTGCTATTCTGAACGGCTACGAACATCCATGCCATAGTGGGATTCGAACCCACGAACTCAGGATGCGAAGGCCAGCACCCTAACCATTCGACCATCATTCGGCAAATTTGAGTCAGAATGTAAATTATTGACGTGCATTCTAGAAGAACTATTGAGATTATGTAACGAATTAAAATCATTGTTAAAATGTGACTCTGATAGAACGTTTAATTAGCAAGTAGAGAGCTCATATTTGAAATAACGTTCAATCAAAACAATTACCTTATGGAGAAAAAATGTCTAAAAGCGAAAACAAAATTATAAATTTCATATCATAAAGCTGATTTTCGTTGACAGAAACACAAAAAAGTTAGCACAGATTCCTATTGAAGACAGGTAAAGAACTATAATTAGGAGTATCAAATGATTACGATGATCAGAAAACTTGTTGGGAAAGGAATTACTCTTCGAAGGAACCGGAAGGACACTTAACAAAAATCCTTTTCATTTAAATCAAAATCATGTACGAGTTCAAGAAAAGATTCTACGAATGATCCTAAGAAGTAGAAATAGTTTATCAATTTTTGTTTGTCGTTTTATCTCTAACTTTTGATCTGAATTTTGCCTTGCATTTTTCCGTCGCTGGTTACATTTCCAACCTTAATACGTGTAACTTAATGTGATTTTGCCTCAATGCAGGATATTAGACTAATTTTCTGTCTCGTCGCTTAGCCTGAATTTTCAGCCACCGAGTTCTTCGCAGTGATATTGCAACTCCCTTGTAGCTGCAAAACAGAAATCTGACTTTAATCTTCCTATTTGGGCCTTACTTTTGTTGGTATTTACTACTTAATTCTGACAAAGGACTTTAACTTCTTATATAAATGCGTATAGACCTATCTGCAAAATATTTTGAGTGGCAGTAGTCTGGAGCTCATTGTTGGGCTATCGTCATCCACAGAACTTGTCAAACGATGATATGTTGCTTATTCCCCAATTGTTTAGGAAAACATTTATCTTCAGATGGCATCTTTCGGCTGCACAACTCTACCCATCGTATAGTCTTAGCCATATAAGTCGTTCTCATCCTCGGGTCTGTTTTCATCTGCTTTTTAATTCGACTATACATGAAAATGTTTATTTTATAAGTTACTAAAATATTTTTTTATTAGAAGTTCCAATAGTTTTATTATCCGATGTTTGGAGTAAAGGTAATATATTTTCAATTTTCTTTTCCATGAAGTAACACCTGTAAAAGAAAAAAAATTGTGTTACAAAAATTTCTTTGATCTAACAGCACATAAGAATAAGAAAAAGTTTAGTTTTATTCTATGGAATAAAGCCCTGACTAATACATTGAGCTAACCTCCTATAAGCAATAATTTATATAATATAGAGCACATCCCTCAAGTGTATTCACAATTTAGATCTCGATCAAATTTTGCACACTGGACCTTCTTGATGACAACTAGAAGGTCAATGTCTATTTTCACATTACTCTGGAACTTTAAGGAGGTATTAACCTAAGAAAATATTAACCTTGAGAGGTCCAATTTCTTCGAAGTTTAAAGTGACTTTTTTAGCAACACTCGCCGAAATGGCAGGAGCAAATTAGTTAGCATAGGGTTTTGGATCATTATAAAATTCCCAACTATGCGTTTGAGATGGTTGGTTTGGAGCACTACGGTCTACTTTTATGCAACATGAGGGCTAATGAGTGTGATGAGGCGATTTAGATCAGTAATATAATTGATTCATTCATACAAGAAGTAAAATGCTCGGGATCTAAATCTGACCTCATCACATCTTTGTAAAAAGACAGAGGACAATAAATGTATATTCAACGGATATTGTTGTCTTGTACGGTGGTCTCGGGCGGGGTTCTGATCCCAGTCCCAGATTAGAATCTCGTCTCCGTACATGACATTAAATAAGAATGTACCTTTGTGGAGTATTTATGAGTCCCTAAGGGACAGTGCCCAATTAGAGGGGATAAGGTTTTTCACGTTGGCAGTCTCAAGGCGGGGTTTAAGCAGACCAATGAGATTCTTACAACTACCCCGATTGGACGATAAGAACGAAGAGGGGACAAGGTTGAAATTAATAAAATAAGAAAAATCTAAAGATTGAGAAGGTGTTCGAGAGTCGAGACGAAGAGAGAGTCCGACAGAAGGTGTTCGAGAGTCGAGACGAGGAGAGAGTATGACAGAAAGTGTTCGATAGTCTAGACTAGGAGAGAAGTCCGACGGAACGAGTTCGAGAGTCCAGCCAAGTCCGACAGGAAGGGATCCTGCATCTAATAGCACGGCCGCACCCCCAAACACTCAGGAGGAAGCCCCTGACCAGACCGACGAAAGATCCATAGATACCCATCAACCAGCAGTGTTCCGGGTACACCATTTTCCCTCCCCAAAGGTTCCCCCTTTTACATACATTTTGAAATTGAGATTAGGTCCTCTCTCTATTTACAAAATTACTTAAGCATGAAAAAATTGTCAGAACTAATTTAGAAGATGTTGACAAAGCTTATTTTATGAAAATTAACATCAGTTTTGTATGTACATTGATGTATATATATTATAATAAATTTACTTTTTTATGTTAAGCTAGTTTCGGATGTTGTTAATTTAGCTTTTAGTTTATCTTCATATTTATGTCTGTAGTTTCTCAGAACCTGTGGTTAAATTTAGTACAAAAATACTTTTACATAACGCAATCAAAATAAAATCACCAGTATACATTTGATCACAGGTTAATACTCAAATATAAACGAGGACTACACGACAATGAGAATGGGACCTAGTGCTTATAGCCGATTCCGAACAGCTACGAACATCCATGCTACAGTGGGACTAGAACCCACGAATTACAGTTCCGAAGGTCAATGCCCTAACCATTCGGCCATCGTTCGGCCTATTCGTCTGAGAAATAATTAGAATAAAGTTACGAACTGTAAAGTACTTACTGATAATTTACTCGTCGTACAATCTTTTACACACAAGAAAAATATATTTAACGCAAATCTTAAGTACACAATATTCTACGTTTGTCGGTTCTGAGAGTAACAAACAAAATTTATGGCTAGCGGAAAATAACGAGTTTTTACTGTTTTTAAGAAACTAGTTCGATAGATCAATTTTAAAACATTTATAAGTTGCAGATTTAAAATTGTTCTGTTCACTTTCACAATTCTTATATTCGGTACATTCTTGAATCGTATAAAAATCCAGAATTTAATTTCTCGAAATATGTAATGTGCGTGTGTGCGTATAAGTTTTCATAATTTCTTGCGATAAAATTAGACTTAAAACTTCAATTCATGACTTTCTGTACCGATAACATGACTTTTTTCGTACATGCGTATGCAATAAGCGGTTTTACTCAGTTTCAAAACATTTTCCTAACAATTAACGATATTACAAATATTTATCTATTTTACCTTTACGCATTGAATGCCGCCAAAATTTCTCATTTAATAACTTCCTACCAAAAAAAAAAATAACTTAGCACCCTACCAAACGATCAGAGAGCAATTTCTTCGGCAAGCCAAGTGTTTGGTTCGAATACCTTCCGTACCGACTAACATACAATATTATTTATTCTCATGCTTTGAGTTAAAATATTTCTTATACGTGTAAAAATAGTTTTATTAAATCTTCATAAAAGTTCGTACCATTTATTTATAATCCCAATAATTAGCTTTAAAATAAAATATCTAATATAATCTTTACGCCAGGTACGTCAGCTAATGTTTAATAAATGTAACCACAACTTCCAACAGTAATTTTTTTTTCGTTCCGGTTCAACTAAATAAAATATAGTTAAAACGGAAGTAGTTCTGTTTCGGTTTTCATTCAGCCAAAAATAACTGTTTTCGGTTCAGTTTCGAACATACAATTTTATGTATATTCTTGTGTGTACTAAAAATTTAATTCTATAATAAACAAAGAAAATATAATTCTATCAAAATTGAGAGATAGTTCATAAAGATATTACTAGACCATTTTGTCCCTCATATAAAATGCTACTTTGTCTTACATAGAATTATTTCTACAATTATTGTATGAAAGTCGTACTATGACATCCAAATCAATTTTTCAATATATAAACTACAATTTCATTCAAGAGTGGAAGTGCAGTACTAGGTGTTCTAATAGTCCTAAATACAATGTTTCAGCATTTTATTGATTAACATTTACGTAAGGAATTTGGATCCCACGACCAGTGTTTCGCATATGTGCCCTTCTTGATATCTGCAAACTCGCCCCCATTGACCCCTTCCACCCGGCGTTCCTTGGGGAAATAGGAGCCGGCTAAGAGGGGCTGATAAGGCTTTTCGGATGTGTCGCTTGTTGGTGTTTTTGCAGGCCGGCAGTACATTTGGAAGTGAGAATTTCTCTTTTCGGAAGTTATCAAATTTCGAGAGAGCTGACCCCCCACCCTTCAGAAAGGAGATAAGATCTGCAAGAGAGGGCAGTTGGATAGGAGGAATCGAGATAGAGCCGGGGACCTGGAGACATATCTCTGTTTGGTAACGACAGAATGGTAGTCTGGATATGACACACTCAGCCATCATATCTGGTTAAGTCAGACTGAGGCTCAGAACTATGCTTATTTTGTTTTACTTTAATTTTCGTCAATTTTTGTAAATAAATTTTGTGTTGTCCTTCTAAGCCTTTAGGGAAAATTATTTGTATTGTTTTATGCATCCCAGCGACGGTCCTCGAACATACCTGCCCCAGTAAAGTAGGGCCGAACGATGGCCGATTGGTTAGGGTGCTGGCCTTCGGTACCGGAATTCGTGGGTTCGAATCCCACAGTGGCATGGATGTTCGTAGCCGTTCGGAATCGGCTTTAAGCTGTAGGTCCCGGTCTCATTAGCCCTCGTGTTGCAAAAAGTAGACCGTAGCACTCCAAATCAAACCAACCCAGTAAAGTAGGCGGGTAGGTCACACGCTAGCATTAGCGCACCAGAAAATTGGTGCGTTTACATATGTGGCCCCCGGAGTGGGGTGGTTATTACAATTTACATTACAAATTACCGATACATAGTGCAAATTCTATTCATAAGGGGAAGTACATAACTAGATGCTGTAACAGTTCTAATACAAAAGTCAACTTTCTACGTTTTTTTTATGTTATTCGGTATAATTACGTACACACAAACATCTCTACGAGACTAATAAAAATGAACTCGGAGACGGTCAAAATGAATATTTAAAATTGCAAACTTGCAGGATAATATCAAGACACAGAAAGTTGCAGGGTTTGTTTTCCGTATCCTAACATAATATGGACCAGATTACTTCATTATAAGATTGCTTTCTTTTCTTTCTAGTATCTATGGGTTCTAATGTTCATAATAGTTTGAAAATAGTTTAAAGCAATGGCTCTATATTGTATTCCTGTATATACAGCCTATTAACCGGTTTATACAGTTAACCATAGTAAAACAAAAAACAAACCTATTTCGCCGAAGTACACAATTTGAATCAGACAAGTTTATATAGTATTAAATAGATTTTATAAAAAAAAAATAATGGACAGTTATAAGAATACTGCTAAGGAGATTTTTGAAGTTCCTGAATTTTCATTACTCCGATTTGCCATGCGATTATTATAAAACAGGAATATAAACATTCTTCGGAGACAGGTTACCATTGAATATTAGACTAAGAATGCTACCATATTGCAGTCGAGATATGTCCCGGCCGACTTACGCATCATATTAACGTTCAAAGTCAACAGCAAAGATATTTTAGTACCATAAACTCCCCTCTCTGGGGACATGTGATGTCATTTTGAAGACTTCTAATGTCGTTATGACGTAAAAGTCGCCTATGACATATATCGGCTACAATATGAGCTCTCCCTAATTGCACATAATTCACAAAATGAAATTATCTTTTAGCTGTGCAGCTTTGTAAGGAAAAAAGCATGCAGACGCCAAAAGAATTTTTTCCTTGCACCACTTTTTTGGCTGCCTTGTTCGAAATAAAGAATAATCGCGTAAAACAGCCTCGAGCTGCCATGCTCTCCTAAAATCATTTTCTTTTCCAAATTTTGTAATGAGGAATTTGCACATGTGGGGGATTCGAACAACTTAGTATTATTCTGATAATTCCAGACTCGTAGATTCCAAAAATGCCCTCAAAAATATAAAAAACTGGATCAATAATTTAAAAAATTAATTTTAAAGTTAAGCGAAAATCACGTGACATCAAAACGCTCCGTGACTGGTTGTGACGTCATCGTTCAGGTTGTCCAATATTTTCTTATTGCTTGTAAGCGCGCACTATTTTCCGATTTTGTTTTTGCAAGTTCCTGAAATTTTCTAGCTATCAAAATTTATTTAACCTGAAGGTTTATTTTATCGATTTAGATACCTTAGTTATCTCAATTTGTCATAAATGTTTCTTCTACCTGGATTTACCAAAGGATAGTCAGACAACCTCCCGAAAATTGACAGCATGTCAATGTTTTCGTTCTTGGAAGAAAAAATCCGGATTTTATGGGAGCAGAAAACGGGGAATTAAAACCCAAAGGTATGTAAAATCATTTATATATTTATCCAATTTTACTTAACATGTATTAATATTTTATTCATGCTAATCACAGCTCTTCTTTTGTAGACATAGATAGTCAAATAAATAATATCAATACACATATTTATAGTAGCATCGCCTTTTATAAATAGAGATGTAATATATTAAAATAAAATTAGAGGAAGTATTTATTGTGAGACCGGGACCTTCAGCCCTCATGTTGCAAACAGTAGACCGTAGCGCTACAAAAACCAAACCAATTCTTAAGTATTTTAAATTGATAAAGAAATTTAAAAATTTAAAAGGCTTTACTTAATTATACTTTTTTAAATAGCAATACAATTTTATTCCTTTAATATCAATGTAAATTAAAAAATGTATAAAGTTCTGAAATTAAAATTTAATTTTTAAAGTAATACATTTATTTTAATGTATTTTAAAAAAATTATACTTTTTTTCAAAGTCACCAATTTAACCAAAAAATTTCACTGTGAATTGATACAACATAAGTATGCATCCTGAACAAAATATTTATAATACCTTTTAAATACATATCTTCCCCTCCCCCGAGTTATTAGATAATTATATGCTTTAGATATCTATGCATATAGATATTTATATGCATTATCAAACATTTATTGTACTTGAACTCTGTGATAATACTCGAAAATTATCAATTAAAAGTTAAATAGCACTGGTTAATCAACAGTCCTTTTAAAGGTATAGATGTATTTTTATATACTTTAATTGTTCTAAATTAGTAATATTTAAACAAAAGCAAGCATTTATTTCCGAAAAATGATTTTCACGAACCCATAGAAAATGATTTATATGATAATGTGTTTAATTTCTCATCCCTTTTCATCGCAGTTGTCCAGATTTTACGTGTATGTGCTTTCGGAACGCTGAAAAATATCTTCTCATTGCAATTATTGTTTTATTTTTACAGAGTGGCACAATACAATATTTATAATATAATTTCTTAATGCCAGATATAATAAAAAAAATTTCTATTATATGCGACACTTTACACAGAAACAAATTTAAGTCTCCTTTTAACATGTGAACAGCATAGGCGCTAGGTGTCAACGTGAACGATGACGTCACAAACTCGGCGGAGGAAAAGTATCGTTTTTGAGAGACGTTAAAGAATCCGCTATAAAACCCATTAGAAATCACTAATTAGGCCCCCAAATAAAAGAAAAATATTTACTGTCCTCCTTACTTTTTTGTCTTCTATCGTTTAAAATTAAAATTAGAAAACGTGAAAATTCCTCATTCTTTTCTAAAATTCAAATAGTTATTAGTTCCCCACGCCGGTAATAGATGGCGCCACAATGACGCTGCTACTTCTCTTTTAGTTAGCGTTCCTGTCAACCCTCTTTTCCTTCTTCATCTCCGATTTCATTTTAAGCTTTCTCTTTTAATTCATTTAATTAAAAAAAATCATTAACATTTTATAAAAACATGCTTGGATCAGCATAAAAAATCTATCCTTTAAAGTTCCTACTTTTTTTAATCCTTTATTACTTTATCCACTTTACTATTTTATTCTACTATCTAGGGCAAAATTGTATTTCACTTTTTATGTAATTCTTATTTTATTTGTAAAACCTTTAAATGTAACTCCTAATTCCTGAAGCTCACCCTGAAAGAATCAATCACCTTTACGACGGGGAATACGGCTTGTAGCTAAGGCGCCCCATGCAACCAACTAAAGTTCAGTGTTCAAATTTCTACAAAAATACTCAAATATGTCAAATCAGATATAGCCATTGTTAAATTAAGGGTAGCGTCGTAATGCGAGAGGAACGTAACGTGAGAAAACTAATTTTGAAACCATAAATATTAATTTTGACCAATAGTGCAATTTGACTACTTCACCGTGTTTTTACGTAATAATATCTCGAATTTTTGAAGTTTTTCTTTAATTTAGGTATTGTAATGCTTATTTTGCACCTACTTTTGATTACACGCACTCAAATAATAAAAAAACAAAGTAATGCATAAAATTATCGTTAAAAATATAACACACAAACCTATTTTAAAAAAAAAAAATAAAAAAATTTTATTATTTTTTTATTTTTGGTATTTTTTTTGTGGTTTTTTTTTTTTTTTTTGATTTTTTTGGCTTTTTTTTTTTGAGTTTTTTTTGTGTTTTTTTTTTGTTTTGTTTATTGATTCTTTTTAGTATATTTTTTTTTGGATTTATTTTTGGTTGCTTTTTTTTTTAGTTGGTTGTTTATTTTTGTTTTTTTTTTAATTGTTTTTTTCGTGTTTTTTAAGTGTAAATTGATTTTTAAACTGATATTAATTTTTTTTTTATTTTTTGGGGTTTTTTTTTTTTTTTTTTTTTTTTTTTTTTTTTTATGTTTTTTATTTTGGGTTTGTTTTGTTATTTGTTGTTTTTTGTGTTTATTTTTTTGTTGTGTTTTTTTATTTTTGGTTTTTTTTTTTTGGGTTTTTTTTGTTTGTTTGTTGTTTTTTTTGGGTTGTTGTTTTTTTTTTTTTTTTGGGGTTGTTTTTTTTTTTTTTTTTTTTTGTTTTTTTTTTGCTTTATTTTTTTTTTTTTTTTATTTTTTTTTTTTTTTGGGTTTTTGTGTTTTTTTTTTGTTTTTTTGTTTTTTTTTTTTTTTTTTGTTTGTTTTTTGTTTTTGTTTTTGTATTTTTTTTTTGGGTTTTTGGGTTTTTGTTTGATTTTTTTTTTTTTTTTTGTTTGGTGTGGTTTGGTTTTTTGGTTTTTTTGGGTTTTGTTTTTTTTTTTTTTGTGTTGGTTTGTTTAGTGTTTTTTGGGGTTTGTTGTGTTTTTTTTGGTGTGTTTTTGTTGGTTTTGTATGTGTTTGTGTTTTTTTTTTTATATTTTGGGTATGATTTTTGTATATTTTTTTTGGTGTTTTTGTGGTATTTCTGGTTTTTTGGTTTTTTTTTTTGAAAATATGATAAATTTTTTTTTTTTTTTTAGTGCTATTTTGTTGGAATAAAATAGGTGGATAAAACTGTTTTAAATTTTATTTTTATTAGTTTTTTTTAAATTAAATATTATTTTTGAAAAATTTATAATGTTATTTTTGTAATAATATTGATTTATTTTGTTATTGAGTGCTATGAAGGCAAATAAAACTAAAATAGCATGTATTTCAAATCAACGGTGAACTGAATTGCGGTTTAGATCTAATATCCGCCGTGAAGGTGATACGTAAAAAGTGGTCACAATGTCTCGAAGTTCTCAAATGAAATTCTCTAGGGTGGCAGGATAAGCCTATTCTTCTGTGGTTGCTAAATTACGAGGAAAGTAATGTTACCCGTATCCGTAGTATGCTTTTTAAATACACGTACTCCTTTGCTAAATGATAACAGATCAAACCTTGTTAAGGAGGTAGAATAATGTCTGTATCGCCTGCGTTGAAAAAAAATGAATAACAAATACTTTTGACGTTTACAAGAAAAAGCAGATAATTTAAAGCCGGTTTCACTTGCTTACTTGACATACATTTAAAACGTAATTGGTGTCCGAAAAAATACTATTTTAGTTTGGCTTTTCTAAACATTTTTGTCAAGAGAACATTTTATTTGAAACTTACATTGTTGTAAATTTAATGAGGTATATATAATATTAATAGACAATGTAATAGTATAAAATTAGTATTCTATAAGTATGATAATATAACAAAGAAATGTCGATTAAGTAGAGGAACTGACATTTTTTCACTTCTATGTAGTTTTGCAACTTACATTATTTTTTCAACGATAAACATCATTATATTCTAGAATAATGCGTGCAATAAGTTCATTAAACAAGCAGATAAAAAGGAAATAAAATTTTGGAGATTTATTTTTTCAAAACGAGGGTATATATTTAAAAGCCGAATACTCATCATACCATATATAACCCCTATTTATAATACTAAAAATTTATTATTTTAAGTAATATTTTTTTAATATAATATCTTTCATTAATATTATTCGTAATTAAAAATATTTAATTGTTTATATTATATGAAAACTCTTCTAAACTCATAACAGTGACCAATGGTGCCAATTTCCATAACCCTTACGAAGCATATGTAGTTAGGTGATAATCTTACGCGGAAATAGTGTTTAGTTCCCAAGCACTGGTCCTCAGTTGTCTACCCACTGAAGGAGGAAAGGCTGAATCAAAACAACATGGATCGAACCTCAGTACTTGGAGAGAACTACCTCAACGCCACTGTGCTCCAAAAAATATCTACATGAGAACAAATCGATTTAAAGAATACTTTTGGTTTAAACTACGTTCTACTGTTTTTGACGAGTTAATGAGAGTACTACAGTTGCCTAACGGCTACGAACAACCATGACAGAGCATTCGATCCGCGAACTCCGGTTCCGAAGAGCAGCGCTCAACCATTCGGCCATCGTTCGTACGAATACTAAGCTGTGCATAAATGGCAGTATTTCACTGGGTGCCAGCATTTCTAACAGTTTAAACTGTATTTATTTTGGTTTGAAGTGCCACGATGTACTGTTTTGCTCACGAGGTCTAATGAGACCGGGACCTACTGTTTAAAGGTGATTTCGACCGGCTACAAGCATCCAGTAGCGAGATTCGAGCCCGATACCGAAGAGAAGCTTCATGCCGTTCTGCGAGTGGCGGTGAATAGGGTTCGGAGAGTGGTGGTGGGCGATTGTATGAAGATGTTTCAACATTTAAACTCAATTGTAAAACTCAATCATCATCCATTCACATTATTTTCCCATTGATAAAACTAATTTATATAAGGCAACCAGAACCAGTAAATATAATCCATTACATTCACATGTGAGGTTAGATCAGTAAATATTCGGAAAAATTTGCACTACATCATTCGTTTGAGAGTATCAGGAACGAAAATTATTAAATTACAGAATTACACAATTACTTTTAGTACCCGTTACCAGGACATGAAAATTCCTTTTCCCGCTGTTAATTCAGTGGAAACAATGTACGTTAAATATCGAAACTAACTTCGAAATCACCACTTATAATACTAAGATGCTTTGTTTCGCTCATAATACAGTTAGAGTAAAACTTTTTTTCTGTTTTTGGTACAATAAAAAAACTATAAAACATGTTATAAACATTTTAAAACTTGTTTTGCACTAGTTATTTTAATTTTAACAAATATGCTGCAATTATGTCCTGGAGCAAAAGCATAGAGTAAACTGTCAGTTTCGTGTAGAAATACAAAGAAAAAAATTTACTTCAGGAATCTCAAGGCCCTTAACTCTTTCGCTATGAGCCATGGGTTTGGACTAGGTGGTCAGAATACGGAACACTACGAACTATCATTTACATAACAATTTTTGTCGCAACGTTACGAACACTATAAATTTATCTTTTGCAACAAATCAATCGCCCTTCATTTTGACAGCCAGAATTGTATTTGAAAATTTTACAAAATCGCTTATTGAAAACATTTTTCTGCCCATTTCCTGTTTTTAGATCTTTCAACAAATAATCTTTTGTTCGTACCACACAGGTGTCTCACTCGTCTCTTGGCTCTGCTAGTGTATATTTGTGTGCACCTGGACAGAGAAGATCGACTTAGTATATTTTCTTTCCTATACCCAAGAGCACTAAAACATAAGGCAATGTTTTTCCTATTATGGCAGGTGACATTATCAACTGTTCTCCTTATAAGTCATCATAAGGGGGAAGAAATTTAATATCTGAACTATGGTCCGTTCGGCAGACTCGTTATATTTTGCTTGTAAAGCCGATTCAGCCGATTTCGTAAAGGAATTAATCTTTCAAAATTTTTGATTTAAAAAAAGTTAGATTGAGTTGTTCTACACATTTAAAAGAATTCCGCTTAATTTGATGCTAGAACCTCCGGATGGGTCATTTTGACCCAAAATCAATTTTGTTTCCGGATTGTCTCGAAAAGTTACTAATAGAATTGAAAAAAATATCTTCACTTTACCTAATTTCATACCAATAACAATCTATGAAAACATACGTTCAACACTGTTTTTTTTTTTTTTGTTTTTTTTTTTTAATAGTTATACCTAAAACCGCGGAATGGGTAATTTGGACCCCTTTAAGACCACAAGCACGAATTTCGAAATTCAACATTTCTCACAGCATCTCCCAGGAAGAATTGACAACTGAACTCCCTGGGCCAAGCCCTCTAGCTCAGATGTTCCTTGTAATGGTGCATACAAAAACTAATGATATTGAGTTGGTATGACATGAGAGACAACATTCAACATTTCCTAGAATGGAAGATACTTTTATAGTTTTCATAGCCCATAAGTGAGCAGAACATTACCTCAAAGTCAACTTACTAAGTCGAGAGAGGAATCAGACGGGTGTTACTGATAACAGAACAAATAAAGATTTTATTGTAGTGGCAGTAGACAGTGCTGCAAATGCAACATATTGATAATATACGTTCCTTTGAAAGGTAAATAACTTATTTATCTACGAGAGGCATCTGGTTATGACTGTGTGGGAGAAAATGCCTCTGTTAGCGTATTCGAAGTGCACTCGATGGTGTTTGAGGTTTTGGTCTAACGAATGGAATCTAAAGTCTGCTCGTGGTACAACGTGCTAATTTGGAAATTAACGGGTTCATATTTAATTTCTACAATTTTAAAATATGCCTGCTTAATGATTTTCTATACCTCAGAAAAGGAAAAAAAAAAGGGGGGGGTCGAAAACCTTACTCTTTCAGAATACGTTGCTTAGCGTTTGATAGAACCTTTCGAAAGGAAGAGAAATATTACTACAGAAAATTCTCACAACACTGAATCTTTTCCGAATGTTAAAAACGAAAATCACTGGTTGGAATTGGAAAGAAATAGAATCTGAGAGAATTACCTGTATTTGTGAAAAAGTAAACATGTATTTTATACGATACATTGTTAAGCAAGCACGATAATATAACTGAGAGTTTATCAAGAAAAAATTAAAGTCTTATTGGGGTCCCTTAATTCTACAGTCGTTATTGACGATAATAATCCAAAAAAGCTTCTGAAACGATATTTTATAACTCAACAAACTTTGATGTTGACGTTGTCGCCACAAGGCTCAGAAATAATCTGAAGGCAGAATCAAGGAGGTGGCTAATTCATGTATTCCACAATCTTACTGGGATTTATTCAAGGATTTCATACAAAGAAATTACTGTAATAAAATTTAGGTGAGATTATCTTCAACAGCTCATTAAAGAGTTGCGTACTACTCATAATACTCGTAAATAAAAATACCAGTTGTATACAAAAACAAACTGATACTACTGAAGAATCTGTGCAGATGCGAAAAAATGTTAGTTGCCAAACTTCTAAGTGTGGAAACAAAACCGTTGATGTTTGTTCTGATCGTAAAATATCGGTATGCCGAAAGTACACAAACTATAAAAAGAAGTTGCCTAAACTGCGCAGAAAGTGCGTAAGAAATCTTGACTGGTAAGAAACTAAATATTTTTATGTTGTCTATATATCCTAACTATTTAAAAAAAATTATATTGTAATATATAACTATTTTTTCATGTATTATAACAATTTGTCTTAAAATGAATAAATATAATTTCCATATCAATGCAGAGTACTATTTGTATAATAACACAGGTTTATATGTTCTGAAGTCAATTCGACCTAACCGACGTTTGTAGGTATTTCGAAACTGCCGCGGTTTTAGTGCTAAAAGTTATGATTAAAAATATAACGGAGACGAGAGTGATTTCTGTCTTTGGCAGTTGTTTACGTAATACTTTAAGTTCATTTTTCTTAGAATGCAAATTTTTAAATGTTACGCGCAAGATTTCTCTAAACCAAATTTAATATTTTTGAACAAAATTTTCAGCATTTCAATATGATGTTTTTCTTGTAATTGAACTCAAGTTTATTACTATGGGAGTAACACATTTGGGTTTTACGAAAAAACTTGCAGATCAAAAGTACCCTCAAAAAAGAGTAAAATTATAAACATGTTTTAAAAATATAAAATATGCTTAAACTTACGAGTTTATGTTGATTAAATTTTAGAAGTATGTTCTTTATTAGCACTTTAAAATTAACGTTTGCATGCAAAATATTTTTTAAACACGTGGAAGTGAGAACAGCTTTAAACAAATAAAAATCAAGTTATGAATGTATATTTGAGTATTTAAGGTTGGTTTATTAAAGAGTATTATAACAGATTTCTACAAAACAAAATTCAGACATTTTAAGTTTAAAATAAAGTAACAAAACTATGGGATCCTAGTGTTTAACCCGCGAGAACGCGTGCGGGACCTCTGAGACCCGAGCGTTATAAAAACATGCCACATAAAATCACTCAATATAAATAAACTTCCTAAATTTACAGTAGCTGTCTTATAGGTCTTCTAAACCCCAATAACATGCATTTCCGCAATTTCCTATGAATATATTTTTCAGAAACAGATACTTTTAATTTATTCGGACTCCAGACCCCCAGTGCATGCGCGTATTTTGCATTTTTATTTAGCGTGTGGTCAAGGAGAGATGCTGTCAAAAATGCATCACTGACTAAAAGGATGAACAATATATGAAATTATATAAAGATGCGATTTTAGTTTTGTCTTGTGTTTGTGCTTTCGAAATGCTAATAAAAAAAAAGATCTACAGTCCAAAATACTTTTAGAAATAAATATTTCAAATAATCCGAAATATATTAAACTTTTAATAATGTATATTTCGCAATACAAATTTTCTGTTCACCACCAAAAGCAATTTTGTTGGTATTTTGTTCAGAATAGTTGCACCGAGCCTCCGAGGACCATCGAGCGTTCTCGAGTAATTCTCGAAAGCGAGCGTCCTCGCTGTTAACAGTCCTGAGTTAATTGTAAAAATCAAAATGTTTAAAGTACATTTTGATTCTTAATTGAAATACATTAACCTAGAAAAACAAAATCTTCGGATTTAAAAGAAAGTATGAATGATGATTGTGAAAAAAAGAATCATGCGATCAAAAGAAGAAAATAACTGTTTAATCGCGTACAAGAAATTAATGATATTTCCACAAGATTTTTTTTTTTTTCGAAAACCGAGTCCCTTCAATAATCTCAAAAACTTTTGAGAACTGAGAGGGAAGGAATTTTTTTTTTTTTTTTTTGGGGGGGGGGAGTTAGTAGTTTATTACACATCTTGATAAACAGATTCAACCCTGTTAATTTGTCAGCCAGATAACTGGTTCCAGTTTAATTGCCTTTCTTAAAAGGACTTAGTACCTTTTTAATCACTCTAATCAAACAAATCATTTTTTAAAACAATTATTTTCGAATGATCATAAGACAAAGTTCCACTCCTTTTAGAATAAAATTTTTTCAAATTATTTTTAACAGTGCAGCTTTTAAAACATTTCATTTACAATTTTAACTAGCTTAATTTAAAATCACTAAGTTTCACGTATATAGATATATTAAGAGTATATAAACTACACACTAAATAAAATTGTGTGCGTGTGCAGCGAATATATCTTTCACCCATGACAATGAAAATATCCCCCACTTGATTAGGCCGGTCTTACTGAACAAAAAGAACTCGTAATGGTCAGTCGTGACAATCAGAAACCTAAGTCAGACGTTTTGGAACTTTAAATTTGAGATTTTAAAAAATGTAGCAGTTAACTAACCGTCTTAACAAGGTACCTGATCTGCACCAAATGATGCAAGAATAATACATTTTGTAATGTCAGCCCTAGAGCGAGAATCACGGGATTTTGTTTCCATGAGACTAAAGATTGCTTAGCGATATTTGTTAAGCAAAAGTGATCCTTGATCATTTAATTTTGAAAAGCAAATACTTCGACAATTTAATCCTTTCATAAGCGAAACTATTACCTTGGGACAACTGAAAAATAAGGACAGTGAACAGAAAATTAGCATTTATTCTAGCAGCAGTTTTGAGAGTCAGGTAAAAATAGTTTCAGTAGGAGAACACTCCTTTATCATTTTACGGCTGTTAAATTAGGTATTAAAGAGTGAGAATAGGGAAATAGAAGTATTTTAGATGACTATTTAAAAAGGTAATTTCAATTTATAAAGTTTATTAGAAACTAAACTTTTGTATCAAACTGAAGAAAATGATTTGTTATAATCTGTAAACGTAAATCCGATAATTATTTACTGAACAAGTTAAAAATCCAGGAATTTAAAAAATATCAGACCTAAAAAAGTATTTGCATTGATCTTGCTATAAATACTTTTATTTATTATCATTGAGGTTCAAAGAAAATAAAATATCTTATTTGATATCAAAAATAATTTGAGTATTTTGTAAGTTTTTTAACCCTTTTAAGGACAGTGGTTTCGCATTGAAACCACCTGTTAATACTTTTACTGTTTTAAACACATTAATTTTTTTTCTTTGTTTTTAACACATAAAACTATAAATAGATGGTATTACTACAATTTTTAAGAAAAACCCGAAATCCCCAGAAATTATAGAAAATCCTTCGCATATGACCCCTGAAAGAGTTAGAGTCATGGGTGGAAGTACATAAAAAAATTCCAGTAGTTTCCACATTAACCCCTTAAAGCATTTGCCCGTGTCTGACACGGGCAAAATTCAAAATAAACATGCAATCACATTATTTACACTTTGTTTGAGTAACAATTTTTTTTATGACTTTTAACTCTTTTTTCCACTGTAGTCACCCCCTCCCCCAGATCTAAAATTGCAAAAAATAATTTATTCTATACCTATATTTTTTTCAGTCATAAAATGTATCATTTTTATCAGTTTTTTTCCGAAAAAAAATTCGTGCCTTAAGGGGTTAACAGAATCTGAAGTATGTCAGATTGTCATAGGAAAACAGACGAAGGATGGAAACTGACGAGTCAGATAAAGAATCACTTGTTATTGAACCACCTCCTACTAGAGCTGAAAGGAGAAATGCATTGAAATGCATTGAATGCCAGCACCCTAGCTATTCGCCATCGTTCGGCTCAAACTCTGAGAATTTACAGATAAAATTCTCTCAGACCAAAGATCTAAACTGAATTTTATAAATGTACTGCAAAAGTATTTGAACAGGCTTTGGTTTGGAGGAATACGGGTCATTATTTACAGCACGAGAGTTAAATAAAATTGAACTTAACTGTTAAACGGTTTCGAACGGACGATACGACCTGGATTTACCACAAATAGCAGTAGGCTTTTAACGCATGTACAACTAATTAATATTTAAAGTCACCTCGGACCTGTTAAATCATTAAAGTAAATGGATAAATGTGTTTAAATTTGCTTAAAATATACTCTTTAGGGTTTCTTGCACTTAAGAATATCTATTAACCAGGACGTATAAATTTAGGTTGTACATGTAACAATGTGGTCTCGTTTAGGCAGAAAAGAAAGGAAACTAATGATTTAAAAAGATTCGAGAGAAAATAAGTTGGTATATTTCTTTTACAAAACTTTTATATATTTTCTACAATATTTCCACAAATATTATGAGAAACTCTTTAGACCCATAGTGTCATTATAATGACCTACATTAGTATAAAAAGTAACCAATATTAAGGAAGAATGAAAAGTTCTAACGCAAAGTCAAATTAACTGCTCCAAATTAAAAAAAAAAAAAATAAATATAAAGTATAAATGTCAATCCAAAGTGAAAACTAATGCAAGTTTGAACAGTGGTATGTAATATATTTTTCTTTAACTTTTCGATTTGTCTACTTTCAAGTACCTAGTAACGTAATATTCTATATTAGCATAAATGCTCCCTTCAAGCTCGAGTTTTTGGTTTCGGTTTGTCGTGCTACGGTCTACTTTTTGCAACACGAGGGCTAATGAGACCGGGATCTACATCTTAGAGCCGATTCCGAATGGCTATAAACATCCTTGCCATAGTGGGATTCGAACCCACAAACTCCGGTTCCGAATGCCAGCACCCTAACCATTCGGCCATCGTTCGGCTCAAGCTCTTTGAGAATTTACAGGTAATATTCTCCCAGACCAAAGATCTAAACTGAATTTTATAAATGTACTGCAAAATTATTTGTTCCGAATTTCGCTTGGAGAATGGGTCATTACTTGCAGCAAGAGGGTTAAATAAAATTGAACTTACAGCTAAATGGTTTCAAACGGGTGATACAACCTGTATGACTTAATTTATAGCAGTAGGCTTTTAACGCATGTACAACTAATTAATATTTAAAGTCACCTCGGACCTGTTAAATCATCGTTAAAGTAAATTAATAAATGCGTTTAAGTTTGCGTATAAATTAATACGCTTTAAGATTTCTTGCACTTAAGAATATCTATTAACCAGGACGTATAAATTTAGGTTGTACATGTAACAATGTGGTCTCGTTTAGGCAGAAAAACTGTAAACTAATGATACAATATATATGAAAATAAGTTTGTATGATTTTTGTGCAAAACTTTTATACATTTTGTACAATATTTCCTCAAATATTAAAAGAAACAGACCCATATTGTCATAATAATGACCTGCATTAGTATAAAAAGTAACCAATATTTATGTAAGGAAAAAAATGAAAAGTTCTAACGCAAAGTCAAATTAACTGCTCCAAATTAAAAAAAAAAAATGCACTACATTGAAGGTATGTTCAACTCGTGTCACGTTTGAGTATACAAATTAATCCCATTTACATTTTAAAAAAAACCTATCATTTTAGAAACTGATCAATTATTTTTTAATATTTTTATTTTTGATCTGGTTGAAACCGCGATAAAAGGAACTTGATAACTAACCTTGTGCTTTTCGAAACGAAACAACTTTTGGCATTGTTTACATTTTTCGTTTAACTGTAAGCTATGCCCGAGAAAATCAGCTTCATTAATCCTGTATTCTAATTACTCATTAAAGAGGTTGTGTGTGTGGGGGGGGGATGTGCTCAGTGCGAATTAACCAAGATTAAAACCTAATGCTCTTCCCCTTTTGCTAGATTTGATCTAATTTAAGATATGGTTAATTCTGTTCCAACTATGATTAACATTGATCTATAATTGAAAACAAAAGCATCACAAACTGATATTTGGTCACTTGTGAATAAAATACTGCTCTAAAGGAAATCTTGATCGAAAAAAAGAAGTTTAAACCTTAACCCTTAATATGGCTAAGTCTAGCCACTACATCGCACATGTTTATTTATAACTATTATATAACATAATTGTCAGTGTTTGCCACAGCGTACATTATCTCAAAAACTGAAAATGATACATTTTTTTTTTTGTTTGTTTTACAGAGATCCTAATGTCGAGACAGACATGGGGAAATAACAGAAATTAAAAAATATTTGAAAAAACATTGTCAAATAAAGGATAAAAACCCACTTTTATGAAAAAAAAAAGATTTAGCTAAAATCACTATTTAATATCCAAAATAAAAGAATTAACATGTGGATGCTTGTAATAATATTCTACAAATAGTACGGACCTCTATAGGAAAGAAACACAGAAACCAAACAATACGGGTTGTGATGAGGCGATTTAGATCTGTTATATAATTGATTCTTTCATACAAGAAGTAAAATGTTCGGGATCTAAATTTGACCTCATGACATCTTTATAACAAAACAGAGGACCATAAATTTATATTCAACGGATATTGTTTTGTACGGTGGTCTCGGGCGGGGTTCTGATCCCAGTCCCAGATTAGAATCCCGTCTCCATACTTGACATTAAATAAGAATGTGCCTTTGTGGAGTATTTATGAGTCCCTAAATGACAGTGCCCAATTAGAAGGGATAATGTTTTTCACGTTGGCGGTCTCAGGGTGGGGTTTAAGCAGACCAATAAGATTCTTAGAACTATCCCGATTGGACGCTAAGAAGGAAGAGGGGACAAGGTTGAAATAAATAAATATAAAAAATCTAAAAAATGGAGTTTATATTCGGATGTCCAAAAGAAGGTGTTCGATAGTCCAGACGAGGAGAGAAGTCCGACGGCACGAGTTCGAGAGTCCAGCCAAGTCCGACAGGAAGTGTTCCTACATCAAATAGCACGGCCGCACCCCAAACACTCAGGAGGAAACCCTGGACCAGACGGACGAAATATCCATAGATACCCATCAACCAGCAGTTTTCCAGGCACACCATCTTTACTCCCGAAAGGTACCCCCTTTTACATACATTTTAAAATTGAGATTAGGTCCTCTCTCTATTTACAAAATTACTTAAGTATTAAAAAATTGTCAGAGCTAATTTAGAAGATGTTGACAGAGCTTATTTTATGAAAATTAGCATCAGTTTTGTATGTACATAGAAGTATATATATTATAATAAATTTACTTTTTTTATATTAAGCTAGTTTCGGATGGCTGTTAATTTAGCTTTTAGTTTCTCTCCATATTTATGTCTGTAGTTTCTCAGAACCTGTGGTTAAATTTAGTACAAAAATACTTTACACAACGCAATTAAACTAAAATCACCACTATACATTTGATCACAGGTTGATACTAAAATATAAACGAGGACTACACGACACGGGTAATGAAAATGCCCACGAAGTCCGGAAAGGGAGATAAATGGACACAATATGGGTGAGCATGGGATTCAATCATTAGAAGCAAAACTTATTGAAAAGCCATTTACAACAACAACAAAATACAAACCTTGTCTTGGATCGATCTTTTTCTCCTTAAGAGGGAATTTCATGGTCAGTATAAGTTTCGTAACCTAAGGCTCTATTAATCCTGGAATCGCTTGCAAGACTGGGATAGGTATTTTGCTAATCCATTAAATAAGCATCCTGTTAAAGAGAAAAGGCATGATTTAAGTCTAGAAAATTCATACAAATCTTCCATCCTATCTTTGAGTCTCACTTTATTATCGGTTAATGAATGATTTTATAATAAAATTTTAAAGGACAGACTTAACAAGACGACGACGACGACCTAGTCCTCTTGTAGAGAGTCCAGTTAATCCATCATTCGTTTAGGTGATAAATTAGTTGCATTTTAAAAAAAGATACTGGCAGGCCTCGACAATTACAGCTTTTTTTAAATTTATATAAGTGTAATACGATTAGGTACGTTTGATTAGAGCGCATAGAGTTCCAGTGAATTGTCAAACATCAAGCTAATGAGGAATTTGCATATGTGGGGGGATTCGAGCAACGTAGTATTTTTCTGATAATTCCAGATTCGTAGATTCCAAAAATGTTCTCAAAAATATAAAAAACTGGGTCCATCATTTAAAAAATTAATTTTAAAGTTGAGCGAAAATCACGTGACATCAAAACACTCTGTTATTGGTTGTGACATATCGTTCAAGTTGTCCAATATTTTCTTATTGCTTGTAAACACGCACTATTTTCTGATTTTGTTTTTGCAAGTTCCTGAAATTTTCTAGCTATCAAAATTTATTTTTATTTAAACCTGAAGGTTTATTTTATCGATCTAGATAGCTTAGTTATCTCAATTTGTCATAAATGTCTCTTCTACCTGGATTTACCAAAAGACAGTCAGACAACCTCCCGAAAATTGACAGCATGTCAATGTTTTCGTTCTTGGGGGAAAAATCCCGATTTTATGGGAGCAGAAATACGCGGAATTAAAACCCAAAGGTATTTAAAATCATTTATATATTTATTCAATTTTACTTATTTATTAATATGTTATTCATGCTAACCACCACTCTTCTGTTTGTAGACATAGACAAGTCAAATATATATACATATATCATATACACATATTTGTAGTAGCATAGCTTTTTATAAATAGAGATAGATGTAATATATTAAAATAAAAATTACAGGAGGTATTTAGCCCTCGTGTTGCAAAAAGCAAACCGTAGCGCTACATAACCAAACCCAAACCAATTCTTAAGTATTTTAAATTTGATTAAAAGAAAATTAAAATCTTGAAAAGGCTTTACTTAATTATGCTTTTTTAAATAGCAATACAATTTTATTGCCTTTAGTATTAATGTTAAATTAAAAGATGTATAAATTTTCTGAAATTAAATTTAATTTTTGAAGTAATATCATTCAAAATATTTCAAAAATATTATATACTTTTTCAAATTAATCACCAATTTAATCTAAAAATATCACTGTTAATCGATACACTTAAGTATGCTTCACTGAAGAAAATATAATACCTTGAAAATACATAACCCCGAGTTATGTATTAGACAATTATATGATTTAGACTTTTATGTTTTACGATATTTATATGCTTTATCAAAAATTTATTGTAGTTGAACTCTGAGATAATACTCGAAAATTAGCAGTTTTAAAAAAGTTAAATAGTACTGGTTAATCAACAGTCCTTTTAAAGGTATACATGTATTTTTATATACTTTAATTTTTCTAAACTAGTAATATTTAGACAAAAGCAAGCATTTACTTATGATAAATGGTCTTCTCAAACCCACAGAGATGATTTATGATAATTTGGAGTTTAATTTTCATTCCTTTTCATCGCACATGGCCAGATTTTACGTGTATGTGGATCTTTGGAAACGCTTAAAAATATCTTCTCATTGCAATTGGTTGCTGTATTTTTTCAGAGTGGCACAATACAATATTTATAATACGATTTTTTCATGCCAAACACAATAAAAAAATTTCTATTATATGCGATACTTTACACAGAAGGAAATTTAAAAGTCGCCTGTAATACTAGACTCAAGACTCGAGGTGGTGTTACTATGTTACATGGGCCCCTGGTTTTGTTTTCGGCGGCCGAAGACAGACACCCCGAGAGGGGGTGGGCAAGCCCTGTTCCATGCAGGTTCTACAGGAGGGGGGCGAGAGATGCGACCCCGCCCGCGCCAGCTGCGGAGAAGGACATTTTCCCGTGGAGGCGAAAACTTGACCGAGGGGGGGATGCCACCCGGCCCCTCGCGAAGAGGAGAGGAGGGATGCCCGCTCGGATCGACAGAAAAGACATTCTTGTGAACGGAGCTGAGACCGGAGGGGGTGTTTTCCGCTCGGCACAGTTTATTTTTGTCCTCGGTCTTATTTGAGCCCTGTTTTGGATATGATTTGGAGTGTATACATGTTTTAACAAATCTTCTTAATAATAAATGTTTAGTCAAGAGTTTAGTCGCTGCAGTCCTTATCGTCTGCCACATAGGCTTTTTTCGAACCCAAGATAAGTAAAAATAGGCGGGCAGGTATAGAACGAGGCGTGCAGACTTCAGAAAGTGCAGCCGGGACGTGCGACGCGTTGACATCGCCTTTTAACATAAACAGCATAGGCGCTCGGTGTCAATGTTAACGATGACGTCACAAACTTGGCGGAGGAAAAGTATCGATTTTGAGAGACGCTAAAAAGTCCACTGTAAAACCCATTAGACATCACTAATTGGGCACCCCAAATGAAAGAAAAATAGGTACGGCCCTGCTTACTTTTTTGTTTTCTACTGTTTAAAATTAGAAAACGTGAAAAATCCTCATTGGTAAGTATTTAATATATTTTTTTTAGTTTTCATGTTTATAACTTTAATGTTTGTATATCTCTATGCTTAGAAGTATATTTTTGGGGGACAGAAGTAATTACATTTTATTAATAAAAAATTTTCAAAATACACATTCACAATTAAATTTTATTTCCTAATTTTAGTGCATAATATCTCTTTACAGTTTAATCTTTTCATTGCTGCCAAAAATTTTCATCCCTATGACAGTATCGAATTTAGTAGGAAGAAGAGGTAGCAAATTTGACATCTTCCCAAGGCAGAAAATTTTGCTTCTGCTCTCGGCTCCAGAAATAAACATTAGACCACTGTTTCACAGGCGTATAAATGAAAGCACAGTTTTAATTATAAGAAAATTAGAAATTGTTTTATACCTCTTTCAGTTATGTACTTTTCTCATCTCATAAGAATGAGATAGCTTCAAAGTAATGCAAGGCAGGGCCGTAACCAGAAATTATATTTGGAGGGGGACAGTTTTTGTGAACGATACTCCAATAAAACTACAGTTTTCTTATGTATGTATACTCCTAATTAGTATCATAATGCAATGCGATTTTAAAATATCAAAATAATTAAAAATGATATAATGAACAAATTTATAACCTTGAATAATTAATGTAATAGCTGCACAATCAATTTAATAGTAAAATTAATATTGAAAGGATATAAACTATACATGGTATGAAATTCTAATTTTTAAAACAGAAGTATAACTAAAGAAAATGAATAATTTTGAAAGGAAATGAAAATGTTCAAATTTTTACCTATATATTATAAAATATGCCCTCTTTGAAATATTTGATAAAAAATTTTTACAATTTCTTCTGATTGTGCAACTGTATTTTGGTGAGTTGCCATGAGTGCTAGTCAATCTGCTCTTACTTGTCGAATGCAATTTGCACCTACTGCTTAACTCAAAGTCACTGTTCTAAGCACACTTGTCTATGCACAGCTTGGAAGATGTCACACCCGATTCATTTTCCTACCACAAAACAGTCTAAGAATTTTGGAGGGAGACCCAATCCCCCTTGACTACGGTCTTGACGTAAGGTGCGATTTTTAACCTTCTAAGTGGTTCGCACGTACAATTCTGCCAAACCGATGATGATTTCAAAACGTACCATTTTCGACCTCGAAAAACGCTCCGAAAATGGATGTAATGTACATTTTTGCCAGTGCTTTTCCCAATGGAGTTTTGAGGTAGGAGGGTCAAGCCGATTGTTTAGGAATTGCACCCCTCTTTCACTGACATTTTTTGAGGGATGAAATCCTACTCCCTGAGGCACAAAGACTCTGATAGCTTTCACGGCTTTGTAAATCTCTATTTCGAAATATTTCGTTTTCGGTAACATATGCATCTCTAATTGCACTACTTAGATATCTTAGATGACTTTCATAAAAAATATAAATACGTGTCTAAAAGAATATATTTTATTGTATTTTTAGAATCCATTATTTCTTATGGGATAATATTCCATACTTGACGAGCTTTATGTGTATTAAAAATTAACAATCTATAATATCTATTTATATATCTATATATAACCGGAAGTAAAGGGACAATAACGAGGGTGGATTTCCCGTATTCCATTCTAGTTGACAAATGGTGAAGGAAAATATCATAGAACGCTTTGACCACTGACACAGTAAACATTTAGCGTATTTTGTGGAGATTTTTTTCCTCGATGTGTTCCACTCGGAGGGTTAAAGGGCAAGAACAAACTCATAATAAATCCTTCATAAGAAGGTGATGTTCTACTGCTATACATAATCGTTTTATTTGCGTAGTATATTTTATTACTCTTATAGTTTTAGCATTTTAATTTTAACTAAGCATTTTCATGGCATATACAACATCTTTGTTATCCTATTTATTAATAACTTAAATTTTATCTATTAAATTTCACATATATTTTCATATTTATGGTATGCAGATATCATTAAAATTGTATCATAATGGTGGACATTAAGAAAATTTTTAAGTATCAAAGCCGGGTTATAAAACTTTGTATAAATTGAAGTTTTTTAACCATTTAAAATCCAATGCATCTAAAAATCAATTTTTTTACGAAAATTTTTTTAATATTTAAAATGCTCCTCGTCCAGGCGACTTACTCTTAAATTTTTTTTGCAAATATTCTCATTTTGTCTTAAAAATCTGGGTTATCTACATTAAATTTTGAATTTATTACATTGTTAAAACTAAATTTAAATTTACACATAAGTCAATTATATGAAAATTCAACTTGCAATTAAAAAAATATTCCCCTCAAATTAATAATCTACAAAATAATACTTCCTAGTATCCGAACATATTTTTAAGTTTTAAAAAGGTAAAATTAGAAGAAAAAACCAACTGATTTAAGAAATTTTTAAAATGTAATTTTAAAAAGATTTGGCATTAATATCAATTTAAGGTTTAAATGTAATTGAAAATAAACCCTGATAAAGTTAGCTCCATGATGGAAACTAACATTTCAAAGTACGTCATTCGTTTGATCATTTTTTTCATCAGAATGGATCAACATATTTCATTGTTTGCTCAATTAAAAAAATTAAACTGTAAGGGGGGGGTAAAATTTAATTTTTTAATAATCTTATGAATAATATATCACTCGAATAAGCGTCACGAGAACAGATTCCAACCATTTTTGGGGTTTAATCAGCACCGAAAATGCCCTCGCCCCCTATCACCCCAAAGATGTACTAAATTCAGAGAGACACCCGCACACACAAACGTACACACATGTTGGAATATTGCGACAATTTTAATGTCATTCGAAAAAGCATCATTACATTTGATTAAAACAGACTTAGGCGTTTGCCACCAAAGGTGAATCACAAATTTATCTACCTTTCCCAAACAGGGGCAATTACTCTGATAATCGTGGGCTCCCATATTGAAATTTAGGGACAATTTTACTGTCATTCGATTGAGCATCGTTAGATCAGATTTGATAAATACCAGAGTTCCCAAATGTGCATCCGAACGGTAGGTCGCTGCTTTTTGGTTCCAAAGTTCGCAGGTTCGAATCCCGCTGAGGGTATGCATGTTCATAATTTTTCAGAATCTGCTTTAAGCAGTAGGTCCCGGTATCGTTAACCCTCGTGAGCAGAACAGTAGATCGTGGTGATCCGAAACCAAACTCTGAATATGCGCCTCAACTTCAAAATTCAATTCATGTTGTAATTTCGAATAATCCTAATTATTAGTTTTATAATATGCGCCCACAAATATAAGAAACTCTTAGACTCCTACTGTCATAATAATGACCTTCTTTAGTATAAAATGTAATTTTATTATTTACGTAAGGAAGAATCAAAAAGGCTCTAACGCAAAATCTAACTCCTTCAAATTAAAAAAAAATATAAGTTGCGCTACGGTGAAGGTATGTCCAACCTGTGTCATGTCTGCGTATACAAATTAATTCCGTTTACTTAAACTATTTTAGAAACTGATCAATTATTTAATTTTTCTTACATTTTTATCTGGTTTAAACCAAAACAGGACTTGATAACTAACCTTGTGCTTTTCGAAACGAAACAACTTTTGGCATTGTTTACATTTTTCGTTTAACTGTAAGCTATGCCCGAGAAAATCAGCTTCATTAATCCTGTATTCTAATTACTCATTTGTGTGGTATGTGCTCAGAGTGAATTGACCAAGATAAAACCCAATCCTTTTTCCTTTTGTTGGTTTTGATCTAATTTAATATACAGTTAATTGTGTTCCAACTCTGAGTAACACTGATCTATAGTTTAAAAACGAAAGCATCACAAAGTGATATTTGGTCACTTGTGAATAATGTACTGTTCTAAAAGAAACCTTGATCTAAAAAGAAAAGTTCAGACTTAACTCACTTTTGTAGGGAAAAAAGTTTCAGTTAAAATCCACATTTAATACCGAAAAAAAAATTAACTTGAGGATAGTTCTAATAACGTTTGATGCAATTCGTATGAACCCGAGTACGAGAAACTGGCCAAAGATTAGTAACACAGGGTGGTTATCTACCAGAAGACTTATAGCCGGTCTCGCTAAAGTCTTTTAGCAGCTAACCGATATTAATCTCTGTTTAAACAGAGAATTTCGTCCCACAATCGGTTGGTGCCAGGGATTAATCACGGTTAGCTGTTAATAGATTTTGGTGAGACTGGCCCCAATTCCAAGACTTTCAGGCACAATAGCATGTTTGCCAATTAACCCGGCAGTAAGTTGACCCCTTGGCATGCAAATAAAATGGAATTTGATGTATCTAAAAAATACTATTTAGTTCTGGCTTAACAGAACAATTCTGCTCAAGATGAGAAAACGAACGTTTGATTCTGTAATTTACATTGATATGTATCCTTTAATAAGGTTTATATATGATGTTACTCGGCGATAAATAATAACATAAAATTAGTATTTCTTTAAAGTATAAGAGCTCGCTAAAGTCGTTTAACGGCTAACCACGATTAATCTGTTTAAACGGAGAATTTTGTCCCACCATTGGTTGGCGCCATGGGTTAACCGCGGTTAGCCGTTAAACGACTTTAGAGAGACCGGCCCTAAAACATTTCAAATTATTTTCGAATAGGTAGAACTGACTTTTTTTTCACTTCTAAGTTTATCCGCTTCCTACATTTTTAAGGACACGTGGAATCTTGAACGGTCTAATCAAAATAGTATAGACACACGAGTTAATTATACTGCACGATGTCTGCCGGAGACAGCTATTGACGTCAAAGTCTTAGGCACATGAAATGACTGACGTCTCCCAGACGTCAGTTTATGTCACGGGGCTAATTTAACCCCTTGACATACGAATAAAATAACCGTTGACGCGTCCATGAAACTAACATTTAATTTGGGCTCAATAATAAACGTTCTTTTACAGGGCTCAGAAACAGGGCGTTTTATTTTCGGATTCGCATAGCTATATAACATTTAGTAAGGTCGATATATAGTGTTAGTGTACAATAATTTATATATTACTATAAAATACTATACTGCATAGAGTTCGCAGAAGAGACTTCATGGCGTCTCGGAGACGTCGAAGTCTACCATGGCACATCAAGTGCATGACGTCTCTTATGTCAAGGGATTAAGGCATATTAACCCTTTTAGTATAGTTAGGCAATAAAGATTTTAAAGGCAACATTTGTAGAAATGCGACCTTAGCAGGTGAAATGCGACCTAAGTGAAGCAGAAAGTGCAACTGAATTCACGGTCTCTTCTGGATGCCTATTTTAATTAAATCATACTGACTAGTTGATGGCACATTAAGATACATTGTACAGGAGACACTTAAGCCTGAAAGGTCAGGACCTGTGGCCACCTGCAACTTGAAGGTGTTCCTATGGAAAATTAATGTAAGACCCTACGATACATCTTCGGGAGGATCCTAAATGCTCGTAGAAAGCAAATAAAACTAAATATGAAATTTAAAGAACTTTGAATACGACGGTGTTTCGTCATCAGTGATCAGCTCTCATAAACACCATTGTATCTACTTCATAAAAAAAAAAAAGAATCTTCGGGATAACAGATGTTTAGTATAACATGTAAGCACAGTACTTTAAAGTGTAGTTTTGTAATATTTATCCATGAGCGTAATTTGGGAGGGGGATGGGGGAGGCAATTTAGTCCCCTGAATATTTAGAGGAGGGGCAAACTTGTACTTTTGCCCCTCCAGAATTTTAGAGTTTCATTTATATGAAGTTTTTAATTCGACATTTTAATGAATGTGGAAATTACTGTTTTTCTTAGTGTCCTAAAGTCTTATCCTAATTACGGTTATCATTCTTTCTAGGGACCTTTTTAAAGCAAGTACAGGTACTCTAATAACTGTATGCTAACTTTTCTAAATCTTTTTCCAGGAATAAGAGAATGCCACCGAAAAAGGGATTAACAAGAAACCAACAGATTTCTTATTTGAAGGCCAATAATCAAGAGGAGTATTTAGCGAACTTGTCCCCTCGCCGAAATTCTAAAATTCTAAAAGACCGTTTCGTGGAAAGAAAATGATCCAAGTGTGTCTTCTGCTTTGATGTGTATAAACAGCAGTTTCCTTGGAAAAGAACCGCTTCAGTCACAAGTGTTTTGCATGGCCGCAGGCATTCTCCACCCCCTGTGGTCAAGATACGGGGTATGTGAACACAGTCTTCCTCTCACAAGGAGTTTCTGGAGACATTTTATGTTACAGAATAGCTTCAACTTACGTTAGATTAGATTTTAGTATATAGCTGAATGAGTATATAACTTAAATGGTATTTGGTATAAAACTTAAACTAATAAAAGTAGTGTTTAGTATTTTACTGATATAAATATAATGATAGATTTCATAACATACTTTTCCATGAGTAGAATATTAACAAATAGGAGGGGGAAGAAGTATAAAGAAAAATCTATGTACAACTGCTAAGGTCGTTTCTTTTGTATGGACGTCCTGAAAATGCAGATATATTTATCTTGATATACTTTAGTTTTAACATATCAAAATATTACTTATAATTTACATGACATCCAGTTATCACTAGAAAACCAATACTAACATTTTTGATTTTAATGCGAAATGGTTCAAGAATCCGGAAATAAATAATCGAATGAGTAAACAAGCTATGGGGAGATTAATATTTCTTTTCACCAACAAAACTATGTGTGTATGCGTGTATTAGGTAAGAAATGTACAACTTTAATAATGAATTAGGTTTTTTTTAATCAATTTCCGCATTATGCTGTTTTAATTAAATGAATATCAGTCAAAGTGAAATACTTTATTTTTACTTCATAAATGGCATGAAATATGTAAAAAAAAAACTTTTTTACATGCATAAATTTTTGAATTAGGAAAAATTTTAAGTTTTACATAAAAGGAACCAGGGCTGTAACTAGAGCGTAGCATAGGTGGCATTTGCCACCCATGCATCAGTCATAGGGCACCACCTCAAAGTGGAAACTAGGTCCGGAAGAGGACGACTCACCTCAAGTAGGCATACGGAAAAGTTGAAAAATAGTTTTTCTGATAAGTGGAATAGTAGCTGTGAAAAATGCCAAAATTTACTGCTTTCGCAATCATATTTCCCCTGCTTATACAATAAAACTCGCCTTAACTCCACTGCGATTGCTGTTAGTATCCTTGTTACGACCCTTATTAAAGGGATTTTGACATTGATAGGCAATTGAAGGTCTACGTGGATTTTAGAAATTTGTGTGTTGGGGGTTGTATTCTAACAACAGTACTGACCTCTATAGTTAAGACAAACACAGAGAAACTAAACACAACGAGTAATTAAAATGCCCAGGTAGTCCGAGAAGGAAGATAAATAGACACAATATGGGTGAGCATGTGATTCAATTATTAGGAACCGAACTGATTAAAGTGCAATTTACAACAAAAAAATACCAACTTTGTCTTGGATTGAACTTTTTTCTTTTTCGATCTGAGGGAACTTCATATGTTGTCGGCATAAGTCTCGTAACCTAAGGCTTTTAATCTTGGAATCACTTGCAAGACTGAGCTAGGTATTTTGCTATTCCATTAAATAAGCATCCTGTTAAACAGAAAAGGCATAATTTAAATCTTAAGTATAGAAAATTCATACAAATCTTCCACCCTATCTTGCAGCTGCACTTTATCGGTGTAACAAACGATGATACAGTAAAATTTTAAGAGACAGTCTTAACAAGATGACCTATTCCTCTTGTAGGGAGTCCAGCTAATCCATCATTCGTTTAGGTGATAGAGTAGCTGCACTTTAAAAAAAGATACTGGTAAGCAGTGACAATTTCAGATTTTTAAATTTAGATACGTGTGTTTGATTAAAATGCATAGAGTTCCACTGAATTGTCAAATATCAAGCGAATTGGTGAGTACTTTAATATTTTTTTTTTAGTTTTCATGTTTATGTCTTTAATGTTTGTGTACCCATGTATGCTTATAGAAGTATATTTTTGGGAGGTTTGGTTTGGTTTGGAGCGCTACGGTCTACTGTTTTGCACATGAGGGCTAATGAGACCGGGACCTACTGCTTAAAGCCGATTCCGAACGGCTACGAACATCCATGCCATAGTGGGACTCGAACCCACGAACTCTGGTACCGACGATCAGCGCCCTAACCAATCGGCCAGCGTTCGGCATATATTTTTGGGAGGAGAACAACATGATTTGAACGGTCATTAAATGTTTTTAAAACTACTTCAATTAGCAAGATCCTTAAAAATTAAGCTCTAGAAAATTTTAATTTTAAACTAAGTCCCATAAAAAATTCTTTAAAAAATTTATGGATATCTTAAATTTTTAATGCCAAAAAGTGGTCTATTTTGTTTAAGATTACATTTTTTATATTACTTAATCTATGTATTATTTCTTTTAATCTCAATCACTAACTTGTGTAGTTTTTGTGCTAAAAATAATTTTCATCGGTGAAAGTAAAAAAAAAATGTATATTGAAAAAGTATGTAGTTTTTGGATAACAAAATTTTGATTAAAAAAATTCTGATCGTTTAATATGAAAGCACATATACATATACATATGCAATTTTAAAGTTGAGGCAAGAAATTATGTTCAGTGGAAAAGTTTAATATTGAAATAGCAGTTTCTGGATAATTATTATATTTGATTAATAAAAGATTTTCAAAATACACATTCACGATTAAATTTTGTTTCCTAATTTTAGTGCGAAATATCTCTTTCCAGTTTTCCTTTCCGCCAGAAATTTTTATCCTAATGGCAGTATCATATTTAGTAGAGGGAAGAAGCAACAAATTTGACATCTACCCAAGGCGGTAATTTTTGTTTCTGCTCTCTGCTCCAGAAATAAACAATAGACCACTCTTTCACAGCCGTACAAATGAAAGTTATAGTTATAATTATAAGAGAATTTGGTAATTAGAAATGTTTTTATACCTCTTTCAGTTATATACTATTCTCATCTCATAAAAATAAGATGGCTTCAAAGTAAGGCAGAAGTTATATTTGGAGGGGGACATTGTTTTTTGTGAATGATATTTCAATAAAAATACAGGTTTTTATATTTATGTATACTACTAATGAGTATCATAATACAATGCGATTATAAAATATCAAAATTAAAAATGATACAGTAACAAACCTATACCCTTGAATAAGTAATGTAGTAACTACACAATGAATTTAATAGTAAAATTAACATTGAAAGGATAAACTATACATGGTATTAAATTCTAATTTTCCAAACAGAAATATAACCAAAAAAAAAAAAGAATTTTTAAAGAAAATGAAAATATTCAAATTTTACCTATATCCTATACTATAATACGAGGAATGGTTGTCAAGTCGAAAATCGCCCCAGAATTAATAAACTGTAGTAAACTTGGGGATCTGGGGTTTTTGGGTCACGAGGAATCGATTGGCATCGGTTTTGACGCGCTAAGGTCACGTAGTTCGGCGCTACAGATAGGGCCGGGTTCGAACCCCGGTGCGGGCAAACTTTTTTCTCATGCGTCCAAACCAAGTGAAAATTGGTACCCGGGGGTTTTCGACCACGAGGAATCGATTGGCTGTAGTTCTGACGAATTAATAATAATAATAATAAAAGTCTTTATTGATTTGTCTTTATTCCTTGATATCGGTTTCCATTTTTATTTTCTATCAACTCTAAATATTAAATTAATGTAGCAAAGTATATATAACACATAAACGATATAGTAAAAAAAAATAATGCAAACAAAAATTTTGAAAACCAACCACAAAAAATTAAAAAATAATGCTTCACTAACGTGCCGAAACAACCTCGCCGTTCAATTTCCAAAGCCACACTAAACACAGAGCATATAACTAACTTATCAAAGTCCGTCGCCGCGTTAGTGCGTCGTCGGCATACCAGGAGGTGCCGCTCTGACGCGCCAGTGCGTCGGTGGCAGCGAAAGTGTTAAGGAACTGATTTCGATTTCAAATCACCGTCAACAAAGTTCGACATTTCAACATTCATCAGATTTCAAGCTACATTTTCAACATGCAGAACGCACCTCTACATGAAATGCTTCAAGGAGCCGGAATTTTGGAACAACAAGCGATCAACTCAATTATACCCGCAAATGGACAACTAGAAGATACCGTCATTGTCAGAATGCTTCTCCATTACGCCGAACAAGCTTACCCGACCGTCAAAGTTGCCGTACTTCACCCTGAATTTGTCGCACGCTTCTACGTTACAACAGCGGATGGCGCTTATGAAGGAATGGCTCTTCTCAACGATATCAGCGACCAGAACAAGGCTTCCAACTATCTATACGGCGTTCAACAAGGATTCGACGTGCTACTCATTCCCATTCACAAGAGAGCTCAAATGGATAGAGGCGAGCACTGGATGCTAGGAATTTACGAAGCAAGCTATGGAAAACGTCAACTATTAGTCTGCGATCCAGTCGACAACCCGCTGCCCATCGATGCTGATTTGAGAAAAATACTGCGACACGTTTTGAATACGCTGTTATGAATGAAAAGCTGAAAGGATGCATCGTGAAACCTCGCAAGGCTTACAACCACCAAGATGACGCGTCCTCCTGCGGAGTTTACATCGTCTTTTATGCTCGACAATACACCTCTCCTGAGTGGTATTCGAACCCACGAACTCCGGTACCGAAGGCCAGCACTCTAACCAATCGGTCATAGTTCGGCTTGATTGAATAGGAGAAAGACGAAGAAGATAAAGACAAACCACTTGAGATAGATATGCAGCATTATGAAGAAAATAACATAAATAATAATCAAATAATTATCAAGAAAATAACAAGTCTATAGCTTTAGAAAAACCAGTTTTAAGAAAGTTAAAGAAATTTCTGATATGCTGACTGTACTGATGTACTTCACCACGATGATCATCAAGTGCAAACACAGCTGTGAGCTAAATTTCTAAGAAGAATTTAGACACAGACGTGGACTTATATGAGGGGATTTATAGCTATTGGAATGCCACATGTGTAACGGTAAAGCCCAGGCAGGAATGCAGTCATGAGATAGGGGGCAGGGGTTAAGCAATTATGTCAACTTTCACCATAGAGGCCATTTTAATGAACCCACCAACACTCCCGAAGGGGGTGAAGATGTGGGAAAATTTCACCAACAAGCGATTGGGACAGGGAAAAAAAAGGGGCGTTGAACCGATGTGAAAAGGTGGAAATGAAAGTTGGGAAAGGAGTCAAAGTCGGGATTCAAGAGTGGCTAGACATCCAGATCCCGTGAGCAAGCCAGAGAGCCTAGGCCAGCAATCTATTTCCAAGCCCGCATGCGTATGACCGGCACGCCAGCATAGATGTCCAGCAAAATATAGGCCGCTACGCCAGTACCGAAGTCCAGCAAACGACCTTCACCCCCGCACCGACGTCCAGCCTGTTGTCAGCACCAGCCTGCTTCCCTGTAATTGCTGGAGGTAAACTTAATGTTCATGATTATTACTTAGGTCTCAATCTTTTGATAAGAAATACTATTTCAAGAGTATTTATGAATAGTAAAACAATTGCAGGTCATGTAAAATATTAATCTAGTGATTTATTAATTTGTAAATATTGTACATAAATGTTTGATTTAAGTGTTAAGGTATTTTCCTTTAATTCAATAGCGTATATTTCACTGTTTTCCCTTTGAGAACGAACTCTGGTATTTTTGTTAGTACATTACAACACTGACAAATAAAAATTCAATATAACTTCTTTTTCTATTTAATTCATGGAGGTGGCTACTCAGCTGCCGTTCCTGTCTCAAGACGGGTATCAAGCCTGTTCAAAGACCCCACAATTTATGCTTCAACTAATGTCGGAGCCGTCTCTCGACTTCGTCCGAAAAAGTCACACGACTGGAGTCACGACCTCTCATATATAGAGAAATTATTCATTAAATGCTGCTGATAATTTAATCGTTAAAAGGTGCTGCCTTAATACTATGCTGATTATATAAGTATGAAATTGTAAATAATGAATGTAAGTTATAAATTGTTAAGTTTTCAGAATAAAATGTTAATTTTGGCCTAACACATAATCCGGGTTAGAGCCATAGGTAGCTCAGTGTCATGGGAATCTGTAGTAACCTATACGTACATTTCAACAACAACTTTTTAATTCTCAGCACATAAAATTTGTATTCATAAATTCCTTATTGTACGCTAATTAGAGTATATTATTTGTGTCACTTATGGTTGTATTACTTCACGGGCCTTTCTCTCAAATCTATTTTTTACTGTTATCTGTATGGCCTATTAAAATCTAATCCCCCCCCCCCGAAATTCTAAAAGACTGTTTCGTTGAAAGACAATGTCCCACGTTTGAATGCGTACTATTTGCCTAGCTGTGCATGAACATAAAACATCCCCACCGTAACATTTGAGACTTTCGATCTCGAAGGTCATGGACTCACCCTCCTATGGTCACTTGTCCCAAGAAATGAGGCCTTCTCAATTTTCGTAATCTATTGTATATCACTTTTCTCTGTGGGGTTACTTATCAGTAATTTTTCCGAGGACAGATTTTGTTTAATAGAATAGATTCAACTCGATTAATACCTTGAGCGCGAGACACTTAATAATACGTTTTCTGACGATTTATGCTTGAGCAAGAGACACGTACTAGTACGAGTTAGTGTAACATGGTTTTTTTTGTGGATACTAAAATACCAGTATATACAGGAAAACGAAGCCGAATGTTCTTGTCTACTACATAGATTATGGAAACATTTAGACAAATAAAAACTAGTTTATACATCAGTCGACGCGGAACCACAGAACGGGAAAAAATTAAAACTATATACTACTATTTCTATTTGAAATTTCTTATTTACGATACTATTATACATTTATCTACTAAAAAAAATTTTTTTTTTGAAAATCTTATGGTTGTTATTTATATATTTATCTATGTATTTCAATATAAAATGCGAAAAGTTGGTTAAAAATTAAATCATTTTCGATCTATTGAGATTTAACTGAATAACTGAATTCATGCGCAGAACGCCCACTCCCGGTAACAATTCTGCTGTGAAATGTAACCGCACACAATGTGTTAAGTCAGTCTAGTTTCTGTGTATAGCTAAATGAAATTTATGCGAATAAAAGACAAACTCAGTTTTTGCTGCTGTAAATGATGTAATGATAGATTTCTGAAAAAATATTTTTACATACGTAGCATATTAATAAATGGGGGATACAAAGAAAAATCAATTAGCAATCAATCTTTTTCTTTTCTATGAAAAAGTAAATACATTTGTATTGATAGTTTTGGTAGAGATGTAAATAATCTGAAGTAATTGATGCAGTATCAAGTAATGACTAGAAAGCAAATACATTATTTAATTTTTAACTGAAGATAGAAGAAAAATTTAGAAATAAATTAGCGGATGAATAAGCGGGATTCAAATAAGGAAATATCTTTTTCATTGACACATAAGATAGAAAATATAAACGTACATATATATCTTGCAACAATTAAGATTAAACATTCCTTTTAAAAATGTTACTTATGCTAATATTCAATAAATAATGTATAAATATCTTTTCCCTTCAGTTATATTTTAGAGCTTCAAGTGAAAATAAATTAGTAAAGTATATTTGAATTATAAAATTATATATTAAATTCTTTTATAATTTGGCTTTTCACGTAAGGACGATAACATATGTCAATCTTTTAAGTTAAAAATGGGTAGTTGTCATAAATCCATTCCTCAATACTTTGAAGATGTATTTTATACGATACAATTTTACTCAAACATAATATAACTGACAATTTTATCAAGGAAAAATATTAAAATGGTTTATTGAGGTCCCTTAATCCTACAGTCTAAGTTGACGATAATAATCTAAAAAAGCTTCTGAAACGATATTAATAACTCAACAAAATTTGATGTTAGCGTTGTCGCCACAAGGCTCAGAAATAATCTGTAAAGGAAGAATCAAGGAGTATTGCTAATTCATGCATTCCGCAATATTTTTTTTTTTTTTTTTGCTGGGATTAATTCACAAATTTCATACAAAACTGAAGTTTTAATTTAATGTTATTTGTACCAAATCTAGAATTCTAGAACTTTATTTTTCTAGGTAGATGTCTCTAGAAGTTCTGTCTATTAAAAAGCTGTGTCCCACCAGTTGGTCTGTTTTCCGTTCTGTTCTTAAGCGAGTTGCTTCGGATCTATCACCAATTGTTCGTTTAACCTAATTGTTGTCATTATTTCAAACTCCGCGACAATATGATTTCTTTGATAATGTAATGATTTTATTTAAATAAACTGCTACTGAAGACAGTGACATAGAATAACTGCAGTACTTTTGAAATTGAAAAAATAAATAAATAAATAAAAAGAGGCCAAAAATAATTTTAAAGCCATTCTAACTTGCTCAACCCTTTGGCATACAATTTAAACGAAATTTGATGTATCGGAAAAGTAATATTTAGTTTGGCTTCTCTAAACAATTTTGTTGAGAAAGCACATTTTAAAACTTCTTATGCAACATTTAATGAGGTATATATGATTAACAGCATAAAATTATCATTTCTGTAAAGTATGAAACATTACAAAGCATTGTCTATTAAGTAGATGAACTGACATTTTTACACTTCTATGTAGTTTTGTAACTTATATTTTCAATGGTAAATATCATGAACATGCTAATCAAAGCAGAAACAAAGCACGAGTTAAAAAATTAAGTGATTTAATATTTAGCACCACTTCTGCCGGTGACAGTTCTAGACGTCTCGACGACGTTAAAATCTGCTTTGGCACATGAAATGACCGACGTCCCAGACGTTATTGTATGTCAAAGAGTGAATATCGACTTCTAGCGCTGGACAGAAGGGTACCGATAGTCAAAGCATCAGAAAGAACCATCTTAATTTATCAAGTTTTATTGCACTTAATGACATCTATTAATGCAGACGTATAATTTTTTGTTATGCATGTAACAATGTGGTCTCGTTTAAGCAGAAAAACTGAAAACTAATGATACAATTCTGTTCCAACTATGATTAACATTGATCTATAATTAAAAACAAATGCATCACAAACTGATATTTGGTCACTGGTGAATAAAATACTGTTCTACAGGAAACATTGATCAGAAAAAAGTTTAGCCTTAAAAACCCACTTTTGTGAAAAAATATTTTTGGCTAAAATCAATATTTAATATCCAAAATAAAAGAATTAACATGTGGAGGATTATAATAACGTTTTATTTAATTCGTATGAACCCGAGTACGATAAAGTGGACAAAGATTAATAACACAGGGCGGTTATTCACCAGAAGGCCTAATCAAAGACTTGCGAAGACTGCCTAATCAATGGCAAGCACAACTGCATGTTTGCTAATTAACCCTGCAGTAAGTTACCCCTTGAGGTACAAATAAAAAGAAATTTGATGCAACTGAAAAATACTATTTAGTTCTCATTCCACAGAACAATTCTGTACAAGATGAGAAAACGAACGTTTTATTTTGAAATATGCATTGCTATGTAACATTTAATGAGGTTTATATATGATGTTAATAATTAAATAATATAAAATTAGTATTTCTATAAAATATAAGGGACGATCTCAAAGTCAGAAGCGTACTCGTAGTCAGAGCATCAGAAAGAACTACCTTGATTTATCATATTTATATAAAGTAAGTAAATGTCGATCCAACGTGAAGACTAATGCAAGTTTGAACACTGCTATCAAACTTATTTTTCTTCAAGGGGTCATACCACTCTTAAAAGTCGAAAAAGTAAAATAATTTTAACTTCTCATACCTTGACAACTACCAGTTTTAGAATCAATTTTTTAACATAATTCGAACAAATTATCTTTACACAAATCTTATTCATTTTTGAAGCATAAAAATGAATTTGTTAGAGTTTTAAATAAGAGATACTTCGTTGTTAACAAAAATTATATCAATGCCAACGTGCATGATTACTCAAAGTATACTTAAGTTTGTCTTAATCTTATTGTTTTAAAACCTACTAAAATATCTCAAAACTCAACCTAAATCTGTATATATTTAAGGTACATATATATTTTACAAAAATATTTTAGAAAAAGTGAATGTTTTTCCTTAAAAATTAAAAATTTATGTTGCAAACAGATATTTTGGGAAAAATACAAGAAAATTTAGGTTTAATCAGATGAAAATTGTATGCATACAACCTGTAAAATTTTATGAAAAATTATTGAAAACTGGGATAATACGCATTACATAGAAAAAAACAATTTGAGAAAAACAAGTTAAAGTTTTGTAAGTTTAAATTTGTTTACAGTAAATAGCTGCAATGTTTTTATTTATAACTTCTGTCAATATTGGAATTTTTGATTTAACAGTTGTAGGACCCCTTAACTTTAACGAGATGATTTGTCTATCAAGTACCTAGTAATGTAATATTCTATATCATAAATACTTCAATCTCTTAGGGATTTTGCAAATAAAATTCTCTCAGACCAAGGATCTAAATTGAATTTTATAAATGTACTGCAAAATTACTTGTACAGGCTTTGGCTTACATAAATACGGGTCCTTACTTGCAGCACGAGGGTTGCATAAAATTAACTTACAGCTAAATGGTTTCGAACGGACGATACGACATGGATGACTATAAATTTATAGCAGTAGGCTTTTAACACATATACAACTAATTAACATTTAAAGTCAGCCCCAACCTGTTAAATCATAATTAAAGTAAATGGATTAAGGTGTTTAAATTTGCTTAAAACATAACTAAGTTTTCTTGCACTTAATATCTATTAAAGCTGACATATATTTGTTATACATGTAACAATGAGGTTTAAGCAGAAAAACAAGAAACTAATGATATAAAATATCCGAGAGAAAATAAGTTTGTATAATTTTTGTAAAAAACTTGTATACATTTTCTACAATATTTCCACAACTATGAGAAACTCGCTCCAACTGTCCTAATCATATACATTAGTATAAAATTCAACTTTTTTATTATTTACGTACCGCAAAAAGATTCTAACGCAAAATCAAATTAACTGCTCCCATTTTTTTTTAAAGGTTGGACTACAGTGAAAATATGTCCAACCTGTGTCATATTTGCGTATACAAATTAATCCCGCTTACTTAAAAGTACCATTTTAGAAATTGACCAATTATTTTTAAATAATTTTTTTATTTTTAATCTGGTTGAAACCATAAAAGGAATTGACAACTAACCTTGTGCTTTTCGAAACGAGACAATTTTTGTCATTGCTTACATTTTTCGTTTGAATTGTAAGTTATGCCCGAGAAAATCAGCTTCATTAAGCCTGTACTCTAATCTACTCATTTAAAGAGGTTGTGTGGGATGTGCTCAGTGAGCATTAACCAAGATAAAACCTATCCCTTTTCCCCCTTTTGTTGGTTTTGATCTAATTTAAGCTACAGTTAATTGCGTCCCAACTATGATTAACACTGATCAATCATTAAAAATGAAAGCATCACAAACTGATATTTTGTCACTTGTGAATAAAATACTGTTCTAAATGAAACCTTGATCGAAAAGAAACGTACAGCCTTTAAAACCTTTTTTTCCCCCACAAAAGGGATTTTGTAGTTAAAATCCACATTTAACATAATAAAATTAACAAGAGGTTGGTTGGTTTGGTTGGTTTTTTGAGCTCTACGGTCTATTTTTTGCAACATGAGGGCTAATGAGACCGGGACCTACTGCTTAAAGCAGATTCCGAACGGCTACGAACATCCATGCCATAGTGGGATTCGAACCCCCGAACTCCGGTTCCGAAGGCTAGCACGATTAACAAGAGGATAGTTGTAATAACGTTTAATGCAATTAGTATGAACCCCAGTACGATAAACTGAAGATTAGTAATACAGGGCGATTATCTATCAGAAGACTTATGACTGGTCTTTCTTTATAAAGTCGTTTAACGGCTAATAGATTAATCTGTTTAAACAGAATTGCGTCCCACAATTGGTTAGCGCCAGGGATTAATCGCGGTTAGCTGTTAAACGACTTTGTTGAGACCGGCCCCCTATCAAAGACTTGCTGGCACAAGAGCATGTTTGATAATTAACCCGGCAGTAAGTTAACCCCTTGGCATGCAAATAAAAAGAAATTTGATGCAACTAAAAAACACTTTCTTATTCAGCAGAACAATTCTGTGCAAGATGAGAAAACAAACGTTTTATTTTGAAATTTGAATTGCTATGCGACATTTGACGAGGTTTATATACGATGTTGCTCGACAATAATGAAATAGTATAAAATTAACATTTCTATAAATTATATCGAACGGTCTCAACCAAGTCGTTAAACGGCTTACCACGATTAATCTGTTTAAACGGAGATTTGGGTCTCAGCATTAGTTGGCGCCATGGGTTAGCCGTTAAACGACTTTAGCGAGAACGTCCCTAAAACATTTAAAATCATTTTCGAATTGGTAAAACTGACATTTTTTTTATTACACTTCAAAGTTGATCCGCTTCCAACATTATTCTGTTTTGATTGCTGTTAAAGATTCATGTGTTCTTAAAAATTAGAAGCACAAGTTAAATGTTTTAATAATATGCTGCACGATGTGTGTCGGAGACAGCTATTGACACCAAAGTCAACTGTGGCACATGAAATGACCGTATTACGCTATTTTTTAAATGCATCCCAGTACAAATGAAGTAATTTTTACTTCATAAATTTCATGAAATATGTAAAACAAACTTTTTTTATTTTATACATGTATGAATTATTTTTGTAATAGGAAAATTTTAGTTTTTATATAAAAGGAACCAAAGTCGTAAACAGGGCATAGCAGAAGTGGCATTTGCCACGGGCGCATCAGTCATAGGTACGACGCAACAAAATGGAAACTGGGTCCAGAAGAGGCCGATTCACCCCTAGGAATAAGGAAAATTTTAATAATAATTTTCTGATAAGTGGAATAGTAGCTGTGAAAATGCCAAAAAACTTATTGATTTTGTAATTATATCCCCTTCCCCCCAGTTATACATTAAACTCGTTTTAACTGCACTGCGATTGCTGTTAGCATCCTTGTTACGATCCTTGTTAAAGGGATTTTGATAGGCAATTGAAGGGTCTACGTGGGTTTGAGAAATGTGTGTTGGGGGGGGGGGTATTCTACCAACAGTACGAACCTCTAAAGGAAAGACAAACACACAGAAACTAAACACTAGGGGTAATAAAAATGCCCAGGAAGACCGGGAGGAAAAAGGGACACAATATGGGTTAGTATGGGATTCTACCTTTAGAACCAAAACTGATTAAAGAGCTATTTACTACAACAATAAAAAAATTACCAACCTTATCTTGGATCGATCTTTTTCTCCTTAAGAGGGAATTGCATATATGGTCGGCATAAGTTTCGTAACCTAAGGCTCTACTATTCCTGGAACCGCTTCCAAGCCTGAGCTGGGTATTTTACTAACCCATTAGATAAGCGTCCTGTTAAACAGAAAAGGCACGATTTAAGTTTTAAGTAGAGAAAATCCATACAAATTTTCCACCCAACCTTGCAGCTGCACTTTATTATCGGTCAAACGAATGATTATATAATACAATTTTAAGGGACAGACTTAACAAGACGACGACCTAGTTATCTTGTAGGAAGTCCAGCTAATCCATCATTCGTTTAGGTGATAGAGTAGTTGCACTTTAAAAAAAAATATTGGCAGGTGTCGATAATTTCAGATATTTAAAAATTAGATACGTGTGATACGATTAGGCATGTTTGATCAAGGCACATAGTTCTGCTGAATTGTCAAACATACGAAATGGTAAGTATTTATTTATATATTTTTTTAGTTTTCATGTTTATAGCTTTAATGTTTGTGTATCTATGTATGCTTAGAAGTATTATATTTTTGGGGAAGAAAAAACAGGATTTGAACTGTCATGAAATGTCTTTAAAAACCACTTTAGTAAGCGAGATTCTTAAAAATTAAGCTCTTTAAGCTTCTAATTTTACACTAGGTCCCATAAAAAAATTAAAAATTTTATGGATATCTCAAATTTTTAATGTCAAAAAAAAATCTTTTGTATTATTTCATTTAATCGCATAATTAATCACAAACTTGTGTAATTTTCGTGCTAAAAATAATTTTCATCGGTGAAAGTAAAAAAAAAATGTATATTGAAAAAGTATGTAGTTTTTGGATAATATTTATTATAAATTTAGATTAACACAATTCTTATCACTTAATTAATATTAAGACATATTTAAATATATATGTAATTTGAAAGTTGATGCAAGAAATGATTTTCCTCAGTGAAAAAGTTTAATTATATTGAAATAGTGGATTCTGAATTATAATATTTGATTAATAAGATTTTCAAAATATACATTCACGATTAAATTTTGTTTCATAGTTTTAGTGCAAAATAGCTCTTTGCAGTTTAATCTTTTCATTACTGCCAAAAATTTTTATCCCTATGACAGTATCGTATTTAGTAGGGGGGGGGAAGCAGCAGCAAATTTGACATCTGCCCAAAGCTGTAAATTTTGCTTCTGATCTCGGCTCCAGAAATATATACAAGACCACTGTTTCACAGCCGTATAAATGAAAGTCTTAGTTTTAATAAGAGAATTTGGTAATTAGAAATGGTTTCATACCTCTTTCAGTATATACTTTTCTCGTCTCATAAGAATAAGATATCTTCAAAGTAATGCAAGACAGGGCCGTAACCAGAAATTATATTTGGGAGAAGGACATTGTTTTTTGTAAATCATACTTCAATAACAGTACAGGTTTTCTTATGCATGCATGTATGTATGCATGCATGCATGTATGTATGTATGTATGTATGTATGTATGTATACTCCTAATCAGTATTATAATGCAATGCGATTTTAAAATAAAATAATTAATGACATAATGAACAAATGAACCTTGAATAAGTAATCGAATAACTACACGATGAATTTAATAGTAAAATTAGCATTGAAGAGAAACTATACGTGGTACTAAATTTTAATTTTAAAACAGAAGCTTACCCAATGAAAACGAATGATTGAGAGAAAATAATGTTCAAAATTTGACCTATGTTTTATAAAATATGCCCTCTGAAATATTTGCCAAAAATTTTTACAATTTCTTCCGATTGTGCAACAATATTGTGATGAGTTGCCAAGAGTGCTAGTTAATCTGCTCTTGCTTGTCGAATAAAATTTGCACCTACTGTTTAACTCAATGCCACTGTTCTAAGCACACATGTCTATGCACAGCTTAGCAGATGGCACACCCACACATATGGTTCATTTTCCTTCCCCGAAACGGTCTAAGAATTTTGGAGGGGGAGGTTCCCCCAATCCCCTCCTTGATTACGGTTTTTATGTAAAGTGAGACTTTTAAAGGGCAAGAATAAACTCAAATCCTTTATAAGAATGATGTTTTATTGCTATACATAATCGTTTTATTTGCGTAGTATATTTTATTAATACTTTTGTAGTTATAGCACTTTAATTTTATTTAACCGTAAACTTTTCATGGCATATAACATTTTTGTACACTTATTTTTTAATAATTTATTTCATATATTAAATTTTTCAGGTATATTTTCATATTCATTGTCATTAAAATTGTATCATTATGGTGGACATTATGAAAATTTTTATTTAAAGATCAACTCCAAGTTGTGAAAAAATTGCTTTTTAGACGCATTGGATTCAATTTATACAAATATTTTTAATATTTAAAATGCTCATCGTCCTAGTGACTTAACTTGATCTTATTCTTGAAGTTGTTTTGAAAAATACCCTTATTTTGTATTAAAAATCTAGGTTATCCACATTAAATTTTGAACTTACTACAGTGATTAAAACTAAATTTAAATTTAGGTATACGTCCCTTTTTATACGACAGTTCAATGTGCAATTAAAAAAATATTCCCCTCAAATTAACTATTCAGTTTATCTACAAAATACCTCCTAGGTATTAAAAATATTTTTAAGTTTTAAAAAGGTAAAATTAGAAAAAACGACTTGATTTAAGAGTTTAAAATATAATTTTAAAAAGGTTTGGCATTAATATCAATTCAAGGTTTAAATGCAATTGAAAATAAACCCTGATAAGGTTAGCCTCGCCCATGACGCAAACTAACATTTCAAAGTACGTCACATTCGTCTGATCATTGTTTCATCAGATTGGATCAACATATTTCATTCTTTGTTCAATTAAAGAAAATTAAACTGTAAGGGGAGGGGGTTTGGTTTTGGAGCGCTACGGTCTACTTTTTGCAACACGAGGGCTAATGAGACCGGGACCTACTGCTTAAAGCCGATTCCGAACGGCTACGAACATCCATGCCATAGTGGGATTCGAACCAACGAACTCCGGTTCCGAAGGCCAGCACCCTAACCATTCGGTCATCGTTCGCGTAAGGGTGGAGAATAACTATTTTTTTATGATCTTATAACGATATATCATTCGAATAAGCGTCGTGAGATCAGATTTCATCAACCATTTTGAGGGTTTAATCAGTACCGGAAATGCCACCCCACACACACACACAAAAATCACCCCCAAAGGTGTCCCAAATTCATTAAAGTCGCTCACACACACACATATGTTGGAATATTGGGACAATTTTAGTGCCATTCGGAAGAGCATCATTACATTTGATTAAAACAGATTTTTGGCCTTTACCCCCAAAGGTGCCTCACAACAATAAATTTATCCCCCGTCCCAAACAGGGGAAGTTATTCAGACAATCATGGGCCATGTCGAAATTTAGGGACAATTTTACTGTGATTCGATTGAGCAGCATTAGATCAGATTTGATAAATATCAAAGAGTCCGAAAATGTGCATCCGAACGGTAGATCGCTGCTTTTCGGTACCAGAGTTCGCGGGTTCGAATCCCGCTGATGGTATTGGATGCTCCTAATCATTCGGAATCTGCTTTAAGCAGTAGGTCTCGATCTCGTTAACAATCATGGGCATAATAATCCTAATTAATAGTTTAATATGCATCCACAAATATGAGAAACTCTTAGATTCCTTCAGTCATAATAATGACCTACTTTAGTATACAATGTAACTTTATTCTTTACGTAAGGAAGAATCAGAAAGATTCCGACTCAGAATCAAATTAACTGCTCCAAATTAAAAAAAAGTTGCACTATGGTGAAGGTATGTCCAACCTGTGTCATGTCTGTGTATACAAATTAATCCCGTTTACTTTACCTATTTTAGAAACTGATCAATTATTTAATATTTTTATTTTTTATCTCTATGAAACCATAATAGGACTTGACAACTAACCTTGTGCTTTTTGAAACTAAATTTTTGGCATCGTTTACATTTTTTGCTTTAATTGTAATCTATGCCCAAGAAAATCAGTTTCATTAAGCCTGTATTCTAATTGCTCATTTGTGTGGTATATGCTCAGTATGAATTGACCACGATAAAAACCCATCCTTTTTCCTTTTGTTGGTTTTGACCTAATTTAAGATAGTTAATTGTGTTCCAACTCTGATTAACACTGATCTATAGTTAAAAACGAAAGCATCACGAAGTGATATTTGGTCACTTGTGAATAAAATACTGTTCTAAAAGGATCTTTGATCTAAAAGAAAAGTTCAGCCTTAAAAACTCACTTGTGGAAAATGTGGAAAAAAAGGGTTTTAGTTAAAATCCACATTTAATATCGAAAATAAAAAAATTAACGTGAGGATAGTTGTAAAAACATTTGATGCAATTCGTATGAATCCGAGTACAATAAACTGGCCAAAGATTAGTAACACAGGGCAGTTTTATACCAGAAAACTTATAGCCGGTCTCTCTAAAGTCTTTTAGTAGCTAACCGATATTAATCTCTGTTTAAACAGAGAATTTCGTCTCACAATTGGTTGGCTCCAGGGATCAATCGCGATTAGCTGTTAATCGCAGAGACAGAAGTAAAAATTTTGAGAAAAAAGAAGGAAAAAAAGGAGAAAAATTCAAAAAAGAGGAAAAAAGAGGAAGTTAAACAACTATTAAAAATTAATGTTATGATTTACTTAATGCAAAAACAAGTGCCTAAATATGAAAGTATCTAAATAACTTTTTATCAATATAAGCAAGTACTCAAGTTTCATACTAAAAAAATATTTAAAATAAGATTCAAATCAGATGCTTCTTCAATGTGCCTAATTAAAAAAAAATAAATGAATTCCCCAATACCGTTGAACTTTATTATATTAAAGTTTGAGGAACCATTTTGTTTGTTGTACTTGAACCTTTAAGAAAAATGCTAGATCTAAGAAAATTATAACTTGTATAAGATTTACATAAGATTACATATTATCTTATATAAGATTTATAAAAATATTGTCTTTAATGATTTTAATTGACCTTAACCAAACAATAGAACGATTGAATATTAGAATGACCAAAAATGTAGACAAATGCAAAACTAGTTTCGTCTTTAGTTATTGCTTACTATTTTAATACTGAATTAATTTATAATCTTCTACAGACGTGATCCCAGTATCAAGATAGTTTAAAAAATTTCTTTGTCAAAAAAAAAATTCTTGGAGGGGCTGGACAAGATGTTATTAATTTCATGCATTTTGTTTTTAAATCTAGAAACATATTTAAATCTATTTTTATAACTGCAAAAAAGTTTTATAAAAAATGAAAAAATAACCTAGTAAATGACTGAAAGAAAGGATCTTTCTACCTCATTAAGATTCACTATAAATGTATAAAATGGAGAATTTACGGATAAATTAGCATTGTAAACAAAAGGAAAATCATGAGATCAAAATTTTCATTTGTTATAAGCTGGTTTGTTAAAATAGGGATTTCAACAGTACATCAATAATTTAAAAGCCGTTTCAAATAGCAAAGCTTTAAAAAAATGCACTTTCAAACAGAACTTGAAATCTTTGTAACAGCAAAATTTGTTATTAACTAGTTTGTAAAATTCTATTAATTCTTCTTACATTGATTTATAATTAATGTTTAAAAAATACAGTATAAGTCTAATTTTTTAGGAAGAAAAACAAATAAAAGTAGTGATTGGCCCAAAGAAAAAAGGAATAAAAGGCGGGAATAGACGAAAAAAAGGAGGAATACCGTGAAATAAGGAAAAAAGGAGAGATTTCTAGAAAAAAGGAAAAAGAGGAAAAAAAGGAGCTCTGCGGTGTCTGTAATAGACCAATGGTGAGACTGGTCCCAAGAATTCCAAGACTTGCTAGCACAATAGCATGTTTGCTAATTAACCTGGCAGTAAGTTGACCCCTTGGAATGCAAATAAAAAGGAATTTGTTGCATCTAAAAAATACTATTTAGTTCTGGCTTAACAGAACAATTCTGTTCAAGATGAGAAAACGAACGTTTGATTCTGTAATTTACATTGATATGTTTCATTTAATAAGGTTTATATATGATATTACTCGGAAATAAATAATAAAATTAGTATTTCTATAAAGTATAAGGGACGGTCTCGCCAAAGTCGTTTAACGGCTAACCACGATTAATCTGTTTAAACAGAATTGGTTCCCACCATTGGTTGGCGCCATGGGTTAATCGCTGTTAGCCGTTAAACAACTTTGGTGAGATCGGCCCTAAAACATTTCAAATTTTCAAATACGTAGAACTGACATTTTTTCTCACTTCTAAGTTGATCCGCTTCCTACATTATTTTAAAGGATACATGTAATCTTGAACGGTCTAATCAAAACAGAATAGAAGCAGTACAGAAGTTAATTATGCTGCACGATGTCTTTCGGAGACAGTTATTGACGTCAAAGTCTACTTTGGCATAATAAATGACTGACGTCTCCCAGACGTCAGTTTATGTCAAGGGGTTAATTCAACCCTTTGACATACGAATAAAATAACCGTTGGCGCGTCCATAAAAATAATATTTAATTTGGGCTCAATAATAAACGTTCTTCTACAAGCTCAGAAACAGGGCGTTTTATTTTCGGATTCGCATAGTTATATAACATTCAATAAGGTTGATATATACTATTAAGTGTACAATAATTTATTAAGTAATAATATAAAATATACTGCCCAGTGTTCGCCGATGAGAGTTCCCGGCGTCTCGGAGATGTCGAAGTTTACCATGGCACATCAAGCGCATGACGTCTCTGTATGTCAAGGAGTTAAGGCATATTTACCTTTTTAGTAAAGTTAGACAATAAAGATCTTAGAGGCAACATGTGCACAAATGTGACTTAAGCGAAGGCAGAAAGTGTAACTGAATTCACGGACTTCGCAGAATGCCTATTTTAACTAAATCAAACGGACAAGTTGATGAGCGGTGCATTAAGATACAATGTACATGAGTTACTTAAGGCTAAAAGTCAGGACCTGTGGCCATCTGCAACTTGAAGGTGTTCCGATGGGCAATTAATGTAAGACCCTGCGATACATCTGCGAGAGCATCCAAAATGCTCGTAGAAAGCAAATAATCCTCCAAATATGAAATTTAAGAACTTTGAATAAGACTTTTCGTCATCAGGGATCAGCTGTCATTTTAAACACACCATTGCATGTACTTCATAAAAAAAGAATCTTCGTGATAATAGATGTTTGGTATCACATGTAAGTACAGTACTTTGAAGTGAAGTTTTGGAATAGATTTATCAATGGGTGCAATTTGGAAAGGCCAAGGGGGAGGCAATTGCGCATCCTGAATATTTAGAGGGGCAAATTTTTTAGTGTTTTATTTATATGAAATTTTTTTGACATTTTAATGAACATTATTCTGTTTTATTAGTGTGCTTAAGATTTATTCTAATTAGTTATCCATCTCTGGGACCTTTTTACAGCAAGTATAGGTACTCAAATAATTGTATGCTAACTTTTCTTGATCTTTTTTTCAGGAATAAACACATGCCATTGAAAAAGATTAACAAGAAACCAACAGATTTCTTGTTTGAAGGCCGTAATCAAGGGGAGTATTTAAGAAACTTGTCCTCCCCCCCCCTCGTCGAAATTCCAAATTTCTAAACGACAGTTTTGTGGAAAGAAAATGAACCAAGTGTGCCCTCTGCTTTGATGTGCATAGACGGCAGTTTCCTTAGAAAAAGACCGCTTCAGTCATAAATGTTTTGAAGGGGCCGAAGGCTTTCTCCACCCCCTTATGGTCAAGATACAGGGTATGCTAGTTTCCGTAATCTATTGAATACCGTCTTCCTCTCATAAGGAGTTTCTGGAGACATTTTATGTTACAGAATAGCTTCAACTTATGTTAGATTAGATTTTGGTATATAGCTAAAAGAACGAAACTTAAACGAATAAAAGTAGTGTTTACTACTTTACTGATATAAATATGATAGATTTCATAAAAAATACTTTTCCTTCAGTAGAATATTAACAAATAGGAGGGGGAAGAAATATAAAGAAAAATCTAGGAACAACTGCCGAGATTATTTAGTTTGTATGGACGTCCTGAAAATGCAGCTATATTTATTTTGATATAGTTTAATTTTAATATAGATGAAAATATTACATAATTTACATGACATCAAGTTATCACTAGAAAACGAATACTAACAATTTTGAATTTTAAAATAATTTAAGAATTCGGAAATAATCGGTTGAGAAAGGAGCTATGAGGAAATGAATATTTCTTTTCAACAAAACTGTGTGCGTGTGCAACATTAAGTAAAAAATGTACAACTTTAATAATTATGAATTAACTTTTATTTTTAATTAATTTTTGCATTGTGCTATTTTTAATTAAATGAATATTAGTAAAAATGAAGTACTTTGTTTTTCCTTCATAAATGGCATGAAATCTAAAAACAAAACCTATTTTTTACATGCATAAATTTTTTTGTAATAGGAAAATTTTCATTTTTACATAAAAGGATCCAGAGCCGTAACTAGGGCGTGGCATAGGTGGCATTTGCCACGGGCGCATCAATCATACGGCATCATCCCGAAGTGAACACTTGGTCCGGAAAAGGACGACTCACCTCTAGTAGGAATAAGGTAAAGTTGAAAAATAATTTTTCTGATAAGTGGAATAGTAGCTGTGAAAAATGCCAAAAAAACTTGCTGCTTTCGCAATAATATTTCCCCGCTTATACAATAAAACTCGGTTTAACTCCACTCAGATAGCTGTTAGTATCCTTGTTACGATCGTTGTTAAAAAGGATTTTGACACTGATGGGCAATTGAAGGGTCTGCGTGGGTTTGAGAAATTGTGTGGGGGGGAGGTATTCCACCAACAGTACGGACCTCTACAGGAAAGACAAACATACATAAACTAAACACTACAGGTGATGAAATTGCCCAGGAAATCCGGAAAGGAAGATAAATGGGCACAATATGGAGTGAGCATGAGATTCAATCATTAGGATCAAGACTGATTTAAGAGCCATTTACAACAATAAAAAAACTACCAACCTTGTCTTGAATCAATCTTTTTCTCCTTAAGAGGGAATTGCATATATGGTCAGCATAAGTTTCGTAACATAAGGCTCTACTACTCCTGGAATCGCTTGCAGGCCTGGACTGGGTATTTTACTAACCCATTAAATATACGTCCTGTTAAACAGAAAAGGCATGATTTAAGTCTTAAGGAGAGAAATTCATACAAATCTTCCACCCTATCTTGCAGCTGCACTTTATTATCGGTGTAACAAACTATTACACAATAAAATTTTATGGGACAGGGACAGAGGACTTTTGGCCTAGTGCTCTTTGAGTCCAGCTAATCCATCATTCGTTTAGGTGATAGAGTAGTTGCACTTTAAAAAAGATACTGGCAGGCCTCGACAATTTCAGATATTTAAATTAGATACTTGTGATACGATTAGATATGTTTGATTAAAGCACATAGTTCCTCTGAATTGTCAAACATCATTCGAATTGGTAAGTATTTAATATTTTTTTTATAGTTTTCATGTTTATATCTTTAATGTTTATGTATCTGTGTACGCTTAGAAGTATTATAAGTTTGGGGAGGTAAAAAAACAGGATTTGTACGGTCAAATATTTTTTAATAAAAACTACTTCATATAGCGAGATCCTTAAAAATTAAGCTCTTTAAATTTTAATTTTAAACTAGGTCCCATAAAAAAACTTCAAAATTTCTATGGACTTAAATTTTTAACACCAAAAAGTTGCGCAGTTTATTTAAGATTCCATTCTTTTTATTATTTAATCTATATTTCATTTGATCGCATAACTAATCACAAACTTGTGTAGGTTGTGTTAAAAATGATTTTTATCAGTGAAAGAAAAAAATCTATATTGACAGTCTTTAGTTTCTGGATAATATTTATTATAAACTTTTATTAAGAAAATTCTTATCGTTGAATTAATATTAAGACATTTAAATATAATTTGAAAGTTAATGCAAGAAATAATTTTGCTTAGTGAAAAAGTTTAATCACTTTGAAATAGTTTCTGAGTAACTAATATTCGATTAATAAAAAAATTTTCAAAATAAACATTCACAATTAAATTTTGTTTCCTAGTATATAAAAAAAAATTTTAGTGCAAAATATCTCTTTGTAGTTTAATCTTTTCATTGCCGCCAGAAATTTTAATCCCTATGACAGTATTGTATTAGTAGGGAGAAGGAGCAGCAAATTTGACATCTGCTCAAGGCGGTAAATTTTCCTTCTGCTCTACTCCAAAATAAACAATAGACCACCGTTTCGCAGTCGTATAAATTAATGTCAGTTTTAATTATAAGAGAATTTGGTAATTAGAAATGGTTTTATACCTCTTTCAGTTATATACTTTTCTCATGTCATAATTAAGATGGCTTCAAAGTAATGTAAGGCAGGGCCGTAGCCAGAAATTATATTCGGAGGGGGATTTTTTTTGGGGGGGGAATGATACTTCAATAAAACTACAAGTTTTTTGCATGTATGCTCCTAATAAGTATCATAATACAATACAATTTTAAAATATCAAAGTTAAAAAATGGTATAATGAACAAATTTATAGCCTTTAATAAGTAATGTAGTCTCTGCCCAATGAATTTAATAGTAAAATTAACGTTGAAAAGATGTAAACTTTCCATGATACTAGATTCCAATTTTTTAGAAAGTATAACCAAATATAAAGAGTAGTTTTGAAAAAAAATGAAAATGTTCAATATGTTGCTTTCATTATTATAAAATATGCCCTCCTTTAAATGTTTGCCAAAAAATTGGCACAATTTTTTCCGATTGTTTAACAATATTGTGATGAGTTGCAAAGAGTGCTAGTCTATCTGCTCTTACTTGTTGAATACAATTTGCTTCTACTGTTTATCTCGGCATTACTGCTCTAAGCACACTGTTGTCTATGCACAGCTTGGCAGATAACACACCCATAAGCTTGGTCCATTTTCTTTTCACGAAACGATATTAATTTCGGATGGGGAATGGTACCCCAAATACCCCCTCGCCTTAATTCAAGGAGCAATTTTTAAAAGGGTAATAAACTCAATAAATCCTTTATAAGGATATGATGTTCTATTACTATACATAATCGTTTTATTTGCATAGTATGTTTCATGAATACTTTTAGAATATTAATTTTATTGAACTGAAAGCATTTTCACGGTGTATATATAACATTTTTGTGTACCTATTACTTTACTAATAGCTTAAATTTTATCTATTAAATTTTTCATATATATTTTATGTTAAGCTGATGTCATTAAAATTGTATCTTAATGGTGAACATTACGAAAATTTTTACTTAAATATCACTGAGTTAAGACACTTTGTATACGTATAAACTGAAGTATTAATAAATTAACCACAGATTTTTTAATTTTAAAAACCGATGTGTCAAATTCAATTTTTACAAATATTTTTTATATTTAAAATGTTCCTCGTCCTAGCGACTTAACTTGTTATAGATTCTTAAAATTGTATAGCAAATACTCCTACTTTATCTTTAAAAAATTTGAGCTTTCCATTTTAAATTTTGAATTTATTACAGTTAACCCATATTCTACCGCACCCACTAAATATTTCTGTAAATTATTAAAACTTAATCCATGTCATTAATATGGTGTAACTAAATATGTAAAACCAAAATCTTGAAAAAAATATTTTTAATTTTTTATCTAATTGGCTGTCTTATAAATAGGTCAACGGTCCATTACACTACTAAAGCTTAACAAATATCACTTAGATTGCATTAGGCTGATTCATAGATAAAATTTGGGGAAACAGTCGAAACAAAGTCCAACATTACATTTTAAGCATACTGTTGTAGGTTTTCTCTTGCCGTTATTGAACGGGCAGTAAGAGAGTAAGTTTATCTTGCCAAAAAATCTCCAGTTTTCTGAATAGAATAGACATCTATTTACCCCTTGTTGCGTTCAGGTGTGTGAACAGGTGTTTGATCTGGTTTTCATTGAAAGATAAGAAAAGAATGTGCGCTATCAATGCAATATCGAATTCATAAAAATATAATCGGGATTGGACCGTCGTCTTAATTTTAGGGCACCATTTTCATAGTTACAAAATACACATGTAAAATATATTTTTATACACATGTAAAATACAAAAACTTTCAGCTATATTATTAGCTCAGTTTTTAAACTAAATGTAACCTCCACAATGTTTAAATAATAATAAATATAAAATTAAAGATTAAAAAATGACAATTTTTAAGAGGTTGCTAAAAAAAATTTTACAAAACAATATAATTTGATTTCTCATTTTATTTATTTATTTTTTTTGTTACTATGTTAAAATGTGTCTATTTTAAAGGTGTTAAAATAAAATCCACTCAGAAAATATTTATAACTTTATTATTAAATGGAATTTTATTTGCTGTCCTGTTTATAGGACAGCGGTCCAATACGGGTTAAAACTAAATTTAGATATACGTCAATTATATGATAATTCAACGTGCAATTAAAAAATATTCTCCTTAAATTAACTTTTCAGTTTACCTGCAAAATAGTACCTACTAGGTATCTAAGCCGAACGATGGCCGTTCGTACAGCGCTGCTCTTCGGAACCGGAGTTCGCTTGTTCGAATCTCGCTGCGGGCATGGATGTTTGTAGCCGTTCGGAATCGGCTTTAAGCTGTAGGTCCCGGTCTCATTCGCCCTCGTGTGCAAAACAGACCGTAGCGCTCCAAACCAAACCTAGGTACCCAAAAATGTTTAAGTTTTAAAATGTAAAATTAGAAAAAATTTAAAATTTATGTACAAGGAATATTTTAAAAATTAACAAAATATTTCAAAATATTTAATTAAAAAAACCCGATTTGAGATATTTTTAAAATATAATTTTGAAAGTTTTGGCATTAATATAAATTTAAGGTTTAAATGTAATTCAAAATAAACCCTGATAAAGTTAGTTCTCCCTATGACGGATACTTACATTTCAAAGTTCATTATTCGCCTGACCATATTGTTTCATCAGCTTTGATCAACATATTTTTTTTAATTGATCAAACGATGAAATAAGTTTAAAACAGTGTAAGGAGGGGAAGGAATAAGTTTAAATTTTTTTTAAATGATCTTATAAACATGAACGACATATCATTCGAATAAGCGTCGTTATATTAGATTCAATCAACCATTTTTGGGGTGTAATCAGCACCGAAGATGCCCCCGAATCACCCCAAGGTGTTCCAAAATCATAAAGTTACCCACCTCCCATACACACACGTTGGAATATTGGGAAAATTTTAATGTCATTCGAAAGAGTATCATTAGATCTAATTTAAACAACGACTTTTGAGTTTGAACAACACCAGAAGTGTCTCAACTTGCACCCAAAGTTGCCTCAAAACAATAAATTTATTTCCCCTCCCAAATAGGGGCTATTATTACAACAATGGATGGCACTCATGTTTGAATTTAAGGACAAGTTTACTGGGATTCGATTGGACATCGTTAGATCAGATTCGATAAATACCAGAGTGTCTCCAAATGTGCAGCCGAATGGTAGAGCGCTGTTTTCGGTACCGGAGTTTGCGGGGGTTCAAATCCTGCTGATGGCATGAATGTTCGTAGTCGTTCGGAATCTGCTTTAAGCAATAGATCCCGGTCTCGTTAGCCCTCGTGAGCAAAACAGACCGTAGTGCAAAATTAAACCAAAACAAACTAAATGTGCGCCGAAAACTTAAAATTCAATCCATGTTGTAATTTCGAATAATTTTAATTATTAGTTTTATAATATGTTAGAACTCCAGAATATACTGAAATCTTAATATTCCCAGATAGCATGCATATTTGCAGAAAGTTCGATTTTTTCTAGATAATATCTTGTCATAACAAATTTGGCGCGACCAACTCCCAGCAAAACTCCTGCAAGTAGACTGAACATAAAACGACCACTCCTTTGCTAAGCTATTTTGCTGCAAAACTGTGGCAACCTTGTCGTGACGACTTTCAAGCAAGTAAAAATTCTTACACTTGCTGCAGTCTTGTTTCAAACTTGCAGACTTGTCATGCTGAACTTGCTGCAAGTTTGCTGCAAACTAAATTTGCTATCTGGGTTAGAGTTCCATTGGTGAACGACACACTGATATTTATTAAACTCATTTGAAAAGTAAAACAATATTTACATTTTAATGATAACGTATGTTAGATTAAAGAGGAGAAAGGCCGAGAAAAATAAAACAATTTGAGATGGATATGTAGTATTATGCATTCACGAAAATAAACTGTCTATATCTTTCGAAAAAATAAATTTAACTTTACTTATTTTAATTTTATTTTTACTTAGTTGATTTATCAGGTATTTTCTACTTAATCTTACCTCCCTTCGATCACGACATATTTACAAACTTAGAAAAAAAAACATTTTTTCTGAAGAATAAGCAAAAAGAACCTCATGTTTTGTGTTTTGCATCAATTTTACAAGTTTAAGATTTTGTCATATCTTACCTCTATTATATCTAAATAAACAATAGAAATAATAGTTAAAAAGGTTTAAAACACTACCATTTTAGGATTATCGAATATTTATTGTTGAAAACTTCTGTTTACGAATCATGTACTTCCCTTGAATATACTTTTAATTTTACCTTCTTTTGTGTTACCTTCTTTAACCGAACATAGCCATTTCTCGGGTTGACGGTTCTGTCTCCAACAATGTCAAATTTTCTAGAAGTAAAAATTACTACTCTGCTTTTTTTTTATTTTCTTATTTCTAATGTTTTATTATTTTAAAAGCTGTTTTATTATTTTTAAATTAATTTTTTATATTTTATTAAATTCACGCATTTTTGTATGGATGTCCCTCGCTACATATATAATTCTTTTCCATCCTTAAACTTTCTTCTCGTTTATTTTATACGTTTCTTTCATCTTTTGTTTTTCCTGCTCGCCTTCATTTTTGTGATTATTAAAAGAAATCTCTGGATTTAGAGGGCCCGGCCCAGGAAATCCAGTTGAACTATCATCTTGAACATCTTGTAGATCAAAACAGGAGGTGCACAACTAAACGTCAACAGTACTATACCTAATACTTCCAGTTTTGCGAAATACGTAAGTAGAGATGACAAAATTAAACTAGCCGGAACTAATTCAAGAATGCTTAAATAATTTAAAACCTTAGGTGTATTTCTAACTTTCATACCTATTGGCGAAATTAGTTTATCTATTTTCAAAATTTTTCTACTGTCTAACCCTCGACTTCAACTAGACCAATCTTTCTCAACGTTGAGCGTACACGTAGCGCGGTGGGCATTTGGAGATTGACAAAATAGCCTTTGAATTAGACTGAAGTTAAATACTTAAACTCAACCGGCTTTGGAAGAAATCCATTAATACCAGTTCATTCTTCATAATTAGGGAAATGTTGCTTCAGTGCTGTAAATGATTTGCTACTGTAGAAAATCAATTCACAACATATCACTAAATGAGGGGGATTTGAGACTGTTTTGGTTTGGAGTGCTACAGTATACTGTTTCGCTACACAACGGATGATACCAGGACCTACTGTTTAAAGCCCACTCCAAACGGCCGTGAACACTAATGCCATCAGCGAGATTTGAACCCGCGAACTCCGGTACCGAGCAATAGCGCTCTACCGTTTGGCTTGGACTTGAGACGGAACCTAATTTAATTTGTGCCTAATGTAAAATCTTATCAAGTGCTAGAATCTGTCCCCCCCCCTTATTTTTAACCAAGTTTGTGCTATTTTTCTTAAGATTCTTTCTGTTAGCCTGCATTCGATACCTGTCTTCAGTTTACTGTACTTTAAAAAAAAAATATGGGGTTTTTAATACCTCAGAATTTAAATTTATCTGGTTATCATATTTAAAACACTTTATTTTTTTTTAATTTATATAACAGAACGTTTAGTGTAGCGTTAGCTGATCAAGGCAATATCGGTATAAGTGTAGCCTTGTTGGGTTCAATTCCTGGAAACTCTAGTCATTAAATATGTTTACCAAGTGGGGACGTCAAATATTTAAAAGCGACTCAGCGGGGTCTGATCCAAAAAAGCTTGAGAAGCACTGAACTGGTCTGGACATTTACCTAGACAGCCAGTGGTATTAAGGGGTCATACGACAGTTAAAAGTCCAAAAAGTAAAATAAGTATCATTTTCGACTTCTCATACCTTGAGAAGTATTAGTTTCACAAATGCAAATTTTTAGTTTAATTATTTTTTTAGAACAAATTACCTTTACACACACATCTTATTCATTTTTGAAACAAAAAATATTTTTGTCAGAAAGTTTTAAATAAGACACGTTGTTAGCTAACGCACTTGATTAGTAAAAGTATAAGTAAGTTTAAGACAAACTGTTTTAAAACATACAATATCTTAAAATAACTTTGAACCTAAATTTGTATTTAAAATATCTATACATTTTTTAAAAGAATATTTGAAAAAACAATTAATTTTTTCAAAGTATTTTGAAATGAATTATTTCCTTTAAAAATTTTAAATTTATATTGCAAAAAAAAAAAAAACAATTTGGGATATAAAATTAATTACAAGTTAGAATTATTAGAAAATTAGTTACAAGAAAATTAGGTTCAATCGGATGAAAATTATGTTGTATACGACCTGTAGAATTCTCATTAAAAAATATTAAAAATTTTGAGATAACATGCGCGTTACATGAAAAAAAAATTTTTGAGAATATCAAGTTGAAGTTTTGTAAGTTTAAATTTGTTTACAATAAACAGCTGACACGTTTTTATTCATTACTCCTCAATATTGGAATATTTTTACGCAAATTGTTTTAAAATGTTTAGAACTAAATTGCTTTTCGCATATTTATTCGGAAATACTGAATTTTTTGGTCGATTTAACAGTCGTTCGTATGACCCCTTAAAAGTTAACCCTTTGTCGCTCCCATTAACACTAGAACCGAAAGATGAGTCATTTGGACAAAAAACTAGTTTTGTGTTCAATTTTTCTGAAAAAAGTTACTAACGAAACTAATTTCTTTTACTTCATAATTTACTTTCATAATTTTATACCCATAGAAATATATATATATATATATAATATATATATATATATATATATATATATATATATATATATATATATATCTATAAATATATATCATTGAAGAATCTATGCCTATACGATAAATGGTTCATTATTAAGCTTCCAAGTGTGGTTTGGAGCAATATGGCCTACTTTTTGAAACACGAGGGCTAACTTTCAAGTGTGAAAACAAGTGTAGATATTTGTTCTAACTGTAAGCTACCGATATGAAGAAAATGTACAAAATATATATCTGGAGTATGACGTTAAACCGGGGTTCCTGGGCCGAAAGCCATATCCCCAGCTCGTGAGATACATAAATTAATGAACTATCCTTTAAACACGATAGTTCAATCATAAAAATGCAGGTCTAACTACTTAATAGAAATTAATAAAGGCTGAGAAAAAATTGAAAGTAAAAGAAATATTAGGGTATACAATGCAATAAAAATTCTTTTATTTCTTAATGTAAGTTTAGAAAAGAAAAAAAAGCTACACAACGGATAATGAGACCGGGATCGACAGCTTAAAGCCCACTCCGAACGGCCGCGAACATTAATACTATCAGCGAGATTCGAACCCGCGAACTCCGATACCGAGCAGTAGCGCTCTACTGTTCGGCTTGAGTTTGAGACGGAACCTAACTAAATTTGTGCATAATGTAAAATCTTATCAAGTGCAAGAATCTCTCCCCCTTTTTTTTTTCAAGTTTGTGCTATTTTTCTTAAGATTCATTCCGTTAGCCTGCATTCAATACCTGCGTTCAGTTTACTGTATTTGAAATAAAAAAAAATTATGGGGGTTTACTACCTCAGAATTTAAATTTATCTGTTTAACATATTTAAAACTTACTTTTTGTTAATTTATAATATAACAGAACTTGTCGTGTAGCGGATCAAGGCAATATCGGTATAAGTGTAGCCCTGTTGTGTTGTTCAATTTATGGAAACTCCAGTTATTAAATATGTTGTTCACCAAGTGGGGACGTCAAATATTTAAAAGCGACTCAGTGGGCTCTGGTACAAAAATGGTTGAGAAGCACTGAACTAGCCTGGACATTTATCTAGACAGCCAGTGGTATTAAGGAGTCATACGACAATTAAAAAAAAGGTCGAAAAAGTAAAATCATCATTTTCGACTTCCCACACCTTAAAAACTGTCAGTTTTACAAACGTAAATTTTTTTAACATTTTTAGTTTAATATTTTTAGAACAAATTATCTTTACACATACATCTCATTCATTTTTTTAAACAAAATTATATTTTGATTAGAAAGTTTTAAATAAGACTGTTAGCTAACGCGCTTGATTACTAAAAATATAAGTAAGCTTAAGACAAACTTTTAAAATATACAATATCTCAAAATAACTTTAAACGTAAATTTGTCTTTAAAATATCTATACATTTTTTAAAAAATTTGAAAAACAATGAATTTTTCAAATATTTTGAAATGAATTATTTCCTTAAAAATTTGAAATTTATTGCAAAAAGAAACATTTAGGGATATAAAATTAGAAGTTAGTATTATTAGAAAATTAGTTACAAGAAAATTAGGTTCAATCGGATGAAAATTATATTGTGTACAACCTGTAAAATTTTCATTAAAAAATATTAAAAACTTTGAGATAACATGCGCGTTTAATGAAAAAAAAAATGAGAAGATCAAGTTGAAGTTCTGTAAGCTTAAATTTGTTTACAATAAACAGCTAACACGTTTGTATTCATTACTCCTCAACATTGGAATATTTTTACGCGAATTTATTTAAAAACGTTCAGAACTAAATTGCTTTTCACATATTTATTCTGAAAAATTGAATTTTTTTGGTCGATTTAACAGTAGTTCGTACGATTCCTTAAAAAATAACCCTTTGTCGCTCCCATTAACACTAGAACCAAAATATGAGTCATTTGGACACAAACTATTGTGTCCAATTTTCTGAAAAAGTTACTAACGAAATTTAATTTTTTCTTTTACTCTTCATAATTTTATACCCATAGAAATCTATAAATATATATATCATTGAAGAATCTATGCCTATACGATAAATGACTCATTAATAAGCTTCCAAGTGCGGTTTGGTTTGGAGAGCTACGGTCTACTTTTTGCAACACGAGGACTAACTTTCAAGTGTGGAAACAAATGTAGATATTTGTTCTAACTGTAAGCTACCGATATGAAGAAAATGTACAAAATATATATCTGGAGTATGACGTTAAACCGGGGTTCCTGGGCCGAAAGCCATATCCCCAGCTCGTGAGATACATAAATTGATGAACTCTGTCCTTTAAACATGATAGTTAAATTACATAAAAATGCAGGTCTAACTACTTAATAAAAATTAATAAAGGCCGAGAAAAATAGAAAGTAAAAAAAATATTAGGGTACACAATGTAATACATTAAGAAATAAAAGAATTTTTTAAGTTTAGAAAAGAAAAAAAGCCCGAGAAGTGCATAATTAAGTGGAAAAGAATTTAAAACTGTGCGAAACAAGAAAATTAAGTACGCAGTACCTATCTATCCGTCCGTCCATCAACCCAGATTGTGATTGTTGGACTTCGCACTTTAAGATTTATCACGCAAGAAAAAATTACTATTTATTTATTTCTATTATACGCAAGTTTAATAACATCCTTTCAACGTTTAAAACATTCCTATTTGCTGAAAAACCAACATCGAGTCATAATAACCCCGATTATTGGCTTTTTATTAAAATTTTTAGCTCAATGAACTCATAAGTTAAAAAATTAAGGCATATATTAAACATACCCATAGTTTTATGTAAATTTCTTGAATAAAAAATGGGCACTTATATAACCGTTTTCCCCCAAATTATGCGATTAAGCAGTAAACATCACTAAAATAATGCTTCGTATGTTTTCTTTCCAATAGTTTATTAAAATTCTCAGTGGACATATTCTGTTCCTTGTGGTGTACATATGTGAACACTGCTCGAGATATTAACACATTGTGTGCGAGTACATTCCGCAGCGAAATTTCTTACCATATACACGGATCTCATTCCTTGTAATTCGCTTAACTTTTAATCATAATTTAATCTTTTTGACACCAAGGAAGTGTGTTTAAGTTAAGTGTGTTAAGTTGGTTTCTATTAAACTGAAATCTGATAAAGGTTAACATAAATCACGGGAATGCAACTATTTTTAATCTTGGTTACTTGATCTCGTTTTATTTTTCATGTCTGAAACCCATGCGAGAGCAGTTTAGTCATTAATTTGGAAATCGGTTTTGTATGCTCCGTGGTCTTTTTTTCCTTCAATATGTGGAGGATTGTAAAGTTTACGAAATCAATGAGTATAAAAAGGGGCACTTTACGTTCAACTTTTGCCTGTTGTTGCCTGTTGCTCTTCGTGTTTTTGCTTCGTCGATAGTTCTTTTTCCACTGGAAAATTACATAAATTAGTCACTTGCCAGAATGTTTAATTTGCAACTTAGTTTTGTATTATCGGCCAACTGTTTTGGACGTTCTGTTTAACTGTTTTATTTATTTTTTTTTTTTTTGAGAAAAGAAGTGAACTGATGTCTTTATATTTTTGTGCAACTTCTTTAAAGAAACCCAGTCTTCAGTTAGGCCATGCTACTGTGCTAAACATCAGTGGAAACTTTCTGATCGTTACTGTCCTAACAGAAATTTACCGGGAGCGGGCGTTTTGCGCGTAAATTTAGTTATTCAGTTAAATCTCAATAGATCGAAAATTATTTAATTTTTTAACCAACTTTTGGTATTTTATATTGAAATATATAAACAAATATATACACAAATAAACAAATATATATAAATACAAATATATATAACATATAAATATACATATATATAATATCATTTTCGCAAGAATAAATAAAAAGTTAAGTTGATTTTTTTAATAACCTTCCCGTTCTGTGGTTCCGCATCGACTAATGTAAAAACTAGTTTTTATTTACCTAAATTTTTCCAGAATCTATGTAGTAGACAAGAACATTCGGATTCGTTTTCCTGTATATACCGTTATTTTTGTACACACAAACAAACCATGTTGTTACACCAAGGTTCAGACTCTTTCCACAGAAAAAAAATTAAGCACTTTTTAAGCACCTTTTAAGCACTTTTTAAGCACCTTAATTTACATTGTATTATGATCGACCTACAGCTAAAGCTTAAAAACTGAAGCTTTTCATGAGCTTTATGACTTGTAAAATGACATTAAATAATATATATAGATCAATTTAATAATTTTATTAAACACAATTGTTGATATCTCATACTTTAGGTTAAGACATCTTTCTTTGCAAACATAAATTTTAGAACAGGAATAGTCCTTATTGATCAAATGACCCCCCCCCCTCCCAAAAATCTGAAATATTTGTAAAATTAAGAAAGTAACTGTGGTGGAAGATCAACAAGTTCCACATCATAGCAACAGTATTTTTACAGCAACATAGATGTAAAATATAGTAAAAAGTACTTCTGTATCATAAACAGGTAAATATAATATTCACACACACACAGGGAGAAAAGAAGATGCAGTATCTACACTAAAAAATGTTTAAATATGACATACTCAAAACAAGATTCAAGAAATTATCAATGCTATTTTAAAAATGTAACTGAAGAACTGTTTCCATTCATAATAGAATATGAGAACCAAAAAATATAGGAAGGGGGGGAAAATAAGAGAATATGTCTAATTTTGAAGTTCATTTTTCTTTTCTTCTATACATTTTTTAATTGGTCTAACTCTTCTTTCTAATCTTTAGCTTTGTTGAATGGATTGACGATTAATTACCAAGGGAAAAAAAATTCAGCAACCAATATTTGGGGAAAAATAAGCACTTTTTAAGCACTCGGAAAAATTTATAAATTTTAAGGCTACGAAATGAAAATTAAGCACTTTTTAAGGACTTATTAGGGACCTTAAAAATGGATCTACAAAATAAGCACTTTTTAAGGATTTTAAGCACCCGGCTGAACCATGTACACTAACCCGTACTAGTACATGTCCCGCATACAATGTGTTAAAGAATTTGGACTCAAGAAATTAAATCACATTACTCAACGTGGTTAGGTACCAGCCACACTGGATTCCTCTTTATATCATTTTACCCCTGTGGAAAACTGCTTTGCTTCTGAGCAGATTTCTTTAAACAAATTTTATAGCCTTGTAGAGATTTATCAGAGTAAATTGAATTATCCGTATGATAATGCGTACAAGTAAATATTTGCATGCAAAAAAATATCGAAGTTTTTCAGAAAATAAACATTAAACATTTTTCGCTCCTTTTTAAAAGTTTAGTAAAGCACTAGCGTGGAGAATTTTTTGCTCTATCATAGTAAAAATTAATTTAAAGACACCTTTAAGGTATCCGTCTAAGTTGAAAACGTCATTTTTTGCCAAAAATCATAATTTTTTTTTTAAATTTCTCTATTGTAAAATTTCAACTTTTAGGCTTCTAAATCTGTATTTGTTTTGTCTCTACGGCATTTTAAAGAAAAGTTACAGCTGTTTAAACATCAGTGACAGCTTTCAAAACAAAACGGAATTAGCGTTTACAGAACAGGAAGTTGCGAATTTAAAGATTTTTTTTACTTACTTTAAACTAATCTTGATGAAAATTTAAACATTTTTCTAGTCTTGTTTAATAAATAGCAACTAGGCAATTAGAAAGTTTTGAAGCAATAAAGTGCGGGAAATTTTAAACGTGTATTTTAATTTTTTAATAGTCAAAGTTGCTTTCATAACCTTCAAATGCGTTTTGGTCAGAACGGTATTTTTAATAAAATGTTGAAATGTGATTTCTCAAAAACTTCTTAAAATATTTTGTTGAAAATTATTATGAATGCTTTTGATAGTATTTACTAGTAGTAAATGACCTAAAAGCTTTAAATTTAGATAATTTTTAATGATGTTACACTCAGATATAAAGGTAATGAAAATTCGTTAAAAATTCAATGTGTATGATTTTCAAGGACCAAAATTTTTTACCAAATGTAAATTAAGCAAAGATTTTAAGCGATTCACTTGTCCAAAGTATAAGAAATGTGTTGCATTAAAATATTGAAACAATTTATTATAAATTTAGACCTGAGAAAACCAGGTTTTTTACTAATTTTTTTTTTTATTTATTAGAAATTTTATAAAAACTTCTCCAGGAATAAAATTTTTAAGTGCAATTATCTATGATAACATAAAAAATAAATCTAAAAATGTAAAAACATTAACTAGTTTCTACGTTCAAAGAAAAAAGGTTCTCCGAACGTAGAAGGATACCTTAAATGTAACAGCTAGAACATTTTTACTACAGATTAACAGACCTAGGAGAAATCCAATATGGTTAGTATCCAATTATCTCAACGTCTATTTAGCATAAAAAAAAGGCTTGAACAACAAGTTTTGTCCTTAAAAGTTTACACATTTTAAAACTTAAAAAATATTTCAACGTATTCTACATTAAATAATAGTTTTATTTATACAAACGTGGTAAAAGTAGCTGTGTAAAACAAAAAAAAAATAGTTCTAATAATAATGAGATAGTAAAGTTCATTATTAGTTCAAAATTAGAACATCTGTAAAATTTACAGCTTAACCCTTTGATATATCAGTGATTCACAACCTTTAAGCTTCCGCCCTCTACCTGGCCGAAATGTTCTCAACGCCCACCCCACCCCCTAAGGAACAGAACTGTGTTCAACGACCCCCTTTGTAAAATCCCGTAATTTACAGTGTAGGGTAGGAGAAGTACTCAGTAATAAGAGGCAAAATGTTTAAATAATTTTCTTCAATACAGTTAAATCAAATTTTTGGTCGCTCAGCCACGCTGAAGCAACGCTCAAACGAATGGTGAGAGCGCTGATTTTCAGATCCAGAGTTCATACGTTCGAAATCCACTGGGGCGTAGATGTTCATAGCCTTTCGTAATGAGCTTTAAGTAGTAGGTCCCGATCTCAATAGCCCCCGTGTTGCAAAAGAGTGCACCGTAACGCTATAAACCAAACCAAAAGAATGCTGCTGATTAAATATATTTTTCTGAACTTCTCCACAATGTCATGCAGAATGATTGCAAGAGAAATAACTGGTTATGGTACCATCGCGTAAGTTTGTTTTATTACTGATAAAAATCATGTAAATTAGATAATGTAATAAATTTAATATTTTACAAATTAAATTTAAAAGCCAAAACCTGCTTACATTACCGTTCTACCGCCCGAAGCAAGTTGACTGCCAACCAGCATCGTCCCCCGTTAAGAACAACTGATATACAACGACGTCTGGGAGACGTCAGTCCTCTCAAGTGCATAAAGCAAACATTGACGTCCAATAGATGTCGTGAAGCATTATATTAAATCATAATTTTATACTGTTTATTATTGTACATTAGCATCCTATATAAACCAACTTAAAATGTGAAATAGCAATGCCAATTGCTTAATAAAACGCTCTCTTTCTCAACTTCCACAAAATTGTTCAAATGAGCCAGAACTAAACAGTTTTCGGACACATCAAATTTCATTTTACTTGGATGTCAAGATATACATATATATAAAGAAATCTATAACCATAAATGTACTTTGTACGAAACTGATACAGTTCTACTTCGGATCTTTTAAACCTAATCCGAAACAAATTTCCCGATCTCATTTTTATAGGAAAAATACGACTCTTTAAAAATGGTTTTTTTTAAATACTCAATTATAAATCTGAATTTACTTACCAAAGAGGAATCAAACTTCAGGAACTGCAAGCTTAACAGTAACCAGACAACTCTACAATAACCAGAAGGATGAATGCACCAGATCTTTGCTCTTGTAAATCTCCAACATACCATTAAACATGGAAAATAGAAAAAAAATTTTAGTAACAAATATAAGTTGTTTAATATATGGTACAACTTAATACATTTAATAATATTTAATATATTATTATAATTATTATATAGTTGTTTAATACATTATAATTTAATAGAATAATTTAATATAAATTTAATATCTGTATTTTTAAATAGAATGGAAGAATACTTTAGGGGGGACAACTGAAATTACTAAATTAAGCTTAAACACATTTGTACAGAATTTTATTAGTATAACCAAAAGTGCTAAGACACACAAAAAATAGAAATTTCTATTAAAAAACATTGAAAATAAAACTCATCTGATCAAGATGTGAAAAGGTATTTCAACAATTCATTAAATGTTAACATCCATAGTGGTGCCAGAGCTGTAAAATACTTTAAATCTAAGTGGACCGTACTGTCCTGATTTCCAGTCGGATTAATGGTTTTTTTTTCATTTACATTTTATGTTCGTTTAGAAGAGTTACACGAGTATTACCTACGTTTTATTAGAAAATATTTTGCATTTACTGATAAACGGATTTTAATGAACACTTTTAACCTAATTCATTAAACGCTTGCATGTATGGTGGTGAATGTGCGGCAAAAATAGTCATGAAGTATTAAAAGGTTGGGGTAATGAACATCAGTTCACATGCTTTTAGAATATGGCATTGCAACAGTATTCTATAATTTAGAGCAGAATATAAATTCAACATGGAATATAGAATTAAAGACAAAAATACTGCATTAAAAAATATTAACCCTTTCATTATTGCTATACGAAATTAATTTATAGTTAAATATTTTGCTGAATTTTCCGGCAAAACTAGTTCAACTGCATAAATCAAGTAAGCTGACTTAACGTTTAATGTTGGTGCACTTAACATAAACAATTATATTTAAATTAATATCTCGCACTGCATCTGTCTAAACAAGACAAATATAAAAACATACGATTTCTCCGATGTAAAAATATGAAACGTCCTGAAAAAAATACTATAACATTTTCACTATATATTTGCTTTAAATTGCCTGGAAGGTAGGTTGCACTGCAGGAATGTCAATAAAACGGACCTAACATTTATTGTGTGCACAGTAAAAATGAATACACATATTTAGATATATTATATATATATATATATATATATATATATATGTATGGCATTCAATCTATTTTTTGGTACAAAGAATGACACAAATATAAAAGACAATTATTATAATTTATAAAAATATACTGGATAGTATAATATAGGAAACTAACGTTTTGAATATATAAGTATTTCAAATTTCCCGGAAGACAAATTGCACTGCAGGAATGTCCATACGACTGCCCTAACATATAATGTGGTTGCACTGACTATGAGAACACAAATTTTTAGAATAATCTGGCATTGCAACTGTCTTCTGATAATACATGTTGACATAAAAAATATTGCAGGTTCTGCAGTAGAAATATATTTAAATGTACCGGCATAAGTGCTGTAGAATTGGCTGGGAAGAAAGTTGCACTGCAGGAATGTCCATACGACTGCCCTAACATTTAATGTGGATGCACTGACTGAGCGCACAAATTTTTAGAATAAACTGGCAATGCAACTACTTCTAGTAATACAGGGTGACAAAAAATTTCAGTTACTGCAGTAGAAAAATATTTAAATATACCGGTACAAGTGCTATAGGAAAATACGGCTTCTTGAGTATACATTTCCTTGAATTTTCTGGGAAGAAAGTTGCACTGCAGGAATGTCTATACGACTGTCCTAACATTTAATGTGGGTGTACTGACTATGAGCACACATATTTTTAGAATAAACTGGCAATGCAACTCTCTTCTAGTAATACATGGTAAAAAAAAATTCAGTCACTTCCGTAGAAAAATATTTAAATATACCGGCACAAGTGCTATAGGAAAATACGGCATTTCCACTATACATTTCCTTGAATTTGTGAGAAGAAAGTTGCACTGCAGCAATGTCCATACGACTGCCCTAACATTTAATGTGGTTGCACTGACTATGAGTACACATATTTTTAGAATAAACTGGCAATGCAACTAACTTCTAGTAATACAGGGTAACAAAAAATTTCAGTTACTGCATGGAGAAATATTTAAATATATCGGCACAAGTGCTATAGGAAAATACGGCAATCGCAGTATACAGTTTCTTGAATTTTCTTGAAGACAAGTTGCACTGCAGGAGTGTCCATACGACTGCCCTAACATTTAATGTGGGTGCACTGACTATGAGCACACATTTTTAGAATAATCTGGCATTGCAACTGTCTGCTGATAATACATGTTGACATAAAAAATTGCAGGTACTACAGTAGAAATTTATTTAACACTAGATTTCCCAAGGCAGTCATTTTGACTGTTTTTTAATTTCAATTAGAAAAACAATTATGAAATATAATGACACAATTTTTTAGAATTTGGTGACTTTTTCTATAACATATAAATGGGTTTATGAATAATTGTAGTTACTTCCGCTCTCCTTTATTATATTAAAAATTTTACACAAATTTCTTTACATATTTGTTATTTTTTCATAATGCAGTCATTTTGACTGCTTTTGGGCAATATAGGAATACAAGAAATCTCGAGAAATCTAGTGTTAAATATACCGGTATAAGTACTGTAGAAAAACATTTCGAGTATACATTTCCTTGAATTTGCTGGGAAGAAAGTTGCACTGCAGGAATGTCCGTAGGACTGCCCTAACATTTCATGTAGGTGCACTGACTATGAGCACACATATTTTTAGAATAAACTGGCAATGCAACTACTTCTAGCAATACAGGGTGACAAAAAATTTCAGTTACTGCAGTAGAAAAATATTTAAATATAACAGCACAGGTGCTATAAGATACGGCTTCTAGAGTATACAGTTCCTTGGATTTTCTTTGAAGAAAGTTGCACTGCAGGAATGTCCATACGACTGCCTTAACATTTAATTTGGGTGCACTGACTATGAGCACACATATTTTTAGAATAATCTGGCATTGCAACTGTCTTCTGATAATACAAGTTGATATAAAAAAATTGCAGGTTCTGCAGTAGAAATATATTTAAATATACCGGCATAAGTGCTGTAGAAAAATATGGCATTTCGAGTATACATTTCCTTGAATTTGCTGGGAAGAAAGTTGTACTGCAAGAATTTCCATACGACTGCCCTAACATTTAATGTTGGTGCACTGACTATGAGCACACATATTTTTAGAATAAACTGGCAATGCAACTATCTTCTAGTAATACAGAGTGACAAAAAAATTCAGTTTCTTCAGTAGAAAAATATTTAAATATACCGGTACAAGTGCTATAGGAAAATACGGCTTCTTGAGTATGCATTTCCTTGAATTTTCTGGGAAGAAAGTTGCACTGCAGGAATGTCCATACGACTGCCCTAACATTTAATGTGGGTGCACTGACTATGAGCACACATATTTTTAGAATAATCTGGCATTGCAACTGTCTTCTGATAATGCATGTTGATATAAAATATTGCAGGTTCTGCAGTAGAAATATATTTAAATATACCGGCACAGGTGCTTTAGTGAAAAAAGGTTTCTTCAGTATACGTTTCCTTGAATTGGCTGGGAAGAAAGTTGCACTGCTGGAATGTCCATACGACTGCCCTAACATTTAATGTAGGTGCACTGACTATGAGCACACAAATTTTTAGAATAATCTGGCATTGCAACTACTTCTAGGAATACAGGGTAACAAAAAATTTCAGTTACTGCATTGAGAAATATTTAAATATACCGGCACATGTGCTGTAGAAAAATACGGCATTTCCACTATACATTTCCTTGAATTTTCTGGGAAGAAAGTTGCACTGCAGGAATGTCCATACGACTGCCCTAACATTTAATGTGGGTGCACTGACCATGAGCACACATTTTTAGAATAATCTGGCATTGCAACTATCTTCTGATAATATATGTTGATATAAAATATTGTAGGTACTGCAGTAGAAATATTCAAATATACCAGCACAAGTGCTGTAGAAAAATACGGCTTCTCGAGTATCATTTCCTTGAATTTTCTGGGAAGACATTTGCAATGCAGCAATGTCCATACGACTGCCCTAACATTTAATGTGAGTGCACCGACTACGAGCACGCATATTTTTAGAATAATCTGGCATTGCAACTGTCTTCTGATAATAGATGTTGATATAAAATATTGCAGGTTCTGCAGTAGAAATATATTTAAACATACCGGCACAGGTGCTTTAGTACAAAAACGTTTCTTCAGTATACGTTTCCTTGAATTGGCTGGGAAGAAAGTTGCACTGCTGGAATGTCCATACGATTGACCTAACATTTAATGGGGGTGCACTGACTATGAGCACACAAATTTTTAGAATAAGCTGGCAATGCAACTACTTCTAGTAGTAAAGGGTGACAAAATTCAGTTACTGCAGTAGAAAAATATTTAAATATACCGGTACAGGTGCTATAGGAAAATACGTCTTCTGGAGTATCATTTCCTTGAATTTTCTGGGAAGAAAGTTGCACTGCAGGAATGTCCATACGACTGCCCTAACATTTAATGTGGGTGCACTGACTATGAGCACACATTTTTAGAATAATCTGGCATTGCAACTGTCTTCTGATAATATATGTTGATATAAAATATTGTAGGTACTGCAGTAGAAATATTCAAATATACCAGCACAAGTGCTGTAGAAAAATACGGTTTCTGGAATATCATTTCCTTGAATTTTCTGGGAAGAAAGTTGCACTGCAGGAATGTCCATACGACTGCCCTAACATTTAATATAGGTGCACTGACTATGAGCACACATTTTTAGAATAATCTGGCATTGCAACTATCTTCTAGTAGTAAAGGGTGACAAAATTCAGTTACTGCAGTAGAAAAATATTTAAATATACCGGTACAAGTGCTATACAAAAATACGAGTTCATTGAGTATACATTTTCTTGAAAGAAAGTTGCACTGCAGGAATGTCCGTGGGACTGCACTAACATTTAATGTAGGTGTACTATGAGCACACATATTTTTAGAATAAACTGGCAATGAAACTATCTTCTAGTAATACAAGGTAACAAAAAATTTCAGTTACTGCATTGTGAAATATTTAAATATACCGGAACAAGTGCTATAGGAAAATACGGCAATCGCAGTATATAGTTTCTTGAATCTTCTTGAAAGAAAGTTGCACTGCAGGAATGTGTATACGACTGCCCTAACATTTAATGTAGGTGCACTTACTACGAGTACACATTTTTAGAATAATCTGGCATTGCAACTATCTTCTAGTAGTAAAGGGTGACAAAATTCAGTTACTGAAGTAGAAAGATATTTAAATATACCGGCACAAGTTCTATAGGAAAATACGGCATTTCGAGTGTACATTTCCTTGAATTTTCTGGGAAGAAAGTTGCACTGCAGGTATGTCCATACGACAGCCCTAACATTTAATGTTGGTGCACTGACTATGAGCACACATATTTTTAGAATAAACTGGCAATGCAACTACTTCTAGCAATACAGGGTGACAAAAAATTTCAGTTACTGCAGTAGAAAAATATTTAAATATAACAGCACAGGTGCTATAGTAAAATACTGTTTCTTGAGTATACATTTCCTTGAATTTTCTGGGAAGAAAGTTGCACTGCAGGAACGTCCATACGACTGCCCTAACATTTAATGTGGGTGCACCGACTACGAGCACACATTTTTAGAATAAACTGGCATTGCAACTGTCTTCTGATAATAGATGTCGACATAAAAAATGCAGGTTCTGCAATAGAAATATTTAAATATACTGGCATAAGTGCTGTAGAAAAATACGCATTTCGAGTACACATTTCCTTGAATTTGCTGGGAAGAATGTTGCACTGCAGGAATGTCCATACGACTGCCCTAACATTTAATGTGGGTGCACTGACTATGAGCACACATATTTTTAGAATTTAGCATTGCAACTACCTTCTTGTAATACAGTGTGACAAAAAATGACAACTTAAGTGTAAAAAAATTATAATATAGCAGCACAACTTCTACAGGTGATTATTACATTTTGACAAAAGATTCTCTTGAATTTTCTTGGAAGACAAGTTGCAGTACAGAAATATCAATACGACTGCCCTAACATTTAATGTGTTCTGAACAGGTGTACACTTCTTTGAATAATTTTAGCATTATAACTGTCTTCTGATAATACAGGGTGACTTAATTTAAAAAAAGTCATTTACTGCAGTGTAAAAAATACTAATTTACATCGGAGAAATTGCTAGAGGAAATTTCGAGTACAGATGTACTTTAACTTGCAGTGAAGGCCAGTTGCACCGTAGCAATATTAATAAGAGTGCCCTAACATTTAATGTGTGTGCTACCGACTACGAGCACATATTTTTTGAATAATCTGGTACTGAGACTGTTTTAGTAATGAAGGATAAGACAAATATAAAAAAAATGGCAAAGAGCGATGTTGAAATATTAGAAAATCAAAATTAACCGGTAAAAGATTGCCAATTAAATTATAATAAATATTGAAGATAAAATATTGTCATTTTAACTATAGATTCGCTTGAGTTTACTAAGAATACCTGATGTTTAGCTTGAATAAGAATATGACGGCCTTAATATTTAGTTTAGGTGTATTAGACTTTAATACGGCTGCTTTTAGAACAATATTTTTACAATTTTCTTGTAATGAAACTAAGCATTATTAAAACACTCGGAAGTAAACTAACAAACGTATGGAATTAAATATTTGTATTATTTTTTGGCTGCGTTTTAAAATACAGATTTGTTTATGAGTATATATAGGTTAATAGAGCTAAATAAAAAAATTTTTACATAGTTTACATTTAAATCGTTTTTTACATTATACTTAAATGCACTTTAGTTGTCTATCCGAAATTTTCTGCCATAAATATAAAAGTACATTTATGAAATATAATTTTAATGTTTTGTACTTAATATAACAGAAATTAAAAATAAAATTTCATTAAGTAATGGATCATTTTAAGACTTAAATTGAATGCCATTTAATGTAATGGGGGTTTGTATCAATAGGAGAAGGCATGCATCGTGAACATGAATGTTTTTATGAAAGAGGAACTCGCTTTTGTACATTGTCATTGCAATAACTTTCAGAGTTAGATTGTGTGGCATTTTTAATATAAAATCTCTTGAATTCTACAACTTGCAAATAATGGTATCAAATTTACAACAGAATGCTGGGAAGTTATCGCACATATGTTTTTTCTTAAACTTTGGCGAAGCAACACGTAGCATTGCTGAGTTTTTTTTTGTTTTTTTTCAATAGTATTGCATTAAACATTTATAAAGACAATTTGTCTCTAAGCTCAAATAAATTTTATTTACTCCAAACCTATGTTTCACGATTTAGTAATTTATTCCATTTTTAAATATCCTCACCATACTGTGAAATCTTTGAGAGAAATCTTAGTTTTTAAGAATATTTTAAAAGTTTGTAGCACAAAAGGCACCACTTTGGATATTTTCCGAATTCCGGTATGTATTTTCTTATAAAAAGATATTAAATGATTAAAAGAATAAAGCTATTTTAAAAAATAAAACGTGTTTTAACCAGATGAATGTTGATCAAGATATATTCACATCGAGGGAATTTAAGTGTAGAAAATTTTTCAATGAAAAATACCATTTTAATGTTAAAATTATTTTTAATAAGTCAAAAACTCCTGAAACTATTTTGGACACTATCAAATACTCTCCCAGGAAAGAATCTGACTAAATGTGGATGTTTGGTTTCGAGCGCTGTAACAATAAGCTACATTCGGTTTGGTTTGGTTTGGAATGCTACGGTCTACCTTTTGCAACACGAGGGCTAATGAGATCGGTACCAACACCTTAGAGCAGATTCCGAACGGCTACGAACATCTATGCCACTGTGGGATTCGAACCCACAAACTCCGGTACCAAAGGCCAGCACCCTAACCAATCAGCCATTGTTCGGCGTAAGCTACATTCGGTTCAGCTCTTTTTACCTCTTCCCGTGAGTCATCCAAAGACATACCAGAACAGGACCGGTTTGAACTAGAAAGAAACTTCGGACTTCTCCCAACCAACAGAAGTGTCCGTTGGTTTGGGGGATTTTGAACGCCCCCCACCCGCCGTTCTAGAGTGGACCCCTGTTTTTTCTCCGCGAGGCAGTCTGATTTTTTGCAAGGTTGCTACCAGAAGAGCAGAAGGTAAACGGGTGACCCCACGGCTTGCGGGTTAAATCTTTTGCAAAAATGTCTTCGCCATATTGTTATTTAGGGCCGACACTGACTCAAGAGCAGTCTCCAATATCTACGAATGATAAGTTGATTCCAGTTGTATTCCTTAGGCATTTAATTGTATAAATTCATTTAATCAAGATAAATTTATCCATGTGTTTATTAATGAGTTTAGATTTCTTTCTCAAACACTAGGCCAACGTAATATTTTTACTAGCGCTAAGGATTACTCTTTGCAACACGAAGCTGGGACCTACTACTTTGTCAAATCCAAAGGACTAGCATCCATGCCAGCAATAATATTCGAATATATGACTCCTGAACTCGTCACGAGATTGTCATATTTTTTTGGTCTAACAAAGGGCACTAGTATTTTTTCAGCATTCGCCTTTTCACCATCATATTACGAGAACAGAACACGGGTTGTCAGTATTACACGGTTTCGGCATAAATCCAAGTCCTTTGGAATCTAAGCCAAGCCCATTTGGAAGCGTAAGATAACCGCAATACAGACAAATCAGTTTTAAATAACTAGATCAATCCCCCCCCCTCCGAAAGGTACAAAAAGGAACATGTGCATTTACAATTTCTAATAACGAAGCTTTAGTGAAATATTTGGAATTTTAAATTCTCATAAAGAATATATATAAAGGTAAATTTATTCTTACCTCGAATTTCCAAAAGGAAACGTTCTAGAATAAAAAATCCTTCGTTACCTTAAAAATATTACTTTTTCAATTTCGACTTCATGATCAGCCACCACAATATTAACATAAAGATATAAGTAGGTATCAAATTTTATTAGTTTTAAATAATTTATATGGAACATTAAAGTTTTAAAAATATTTTTGCACTTTGCAGATGTTTCTCAGTATTACATACACACTGTGTCTCATTAAAAAAATAAAATAGAGTTCCAAATTTATGGATAAGAATTTGGTAAACAGTATCCAAATTATTAGGCAAGATTTAGATGAAAATGAACTCGGGAAGTCGACGTTACGAGTAAGTTACCAGACACATCAAAATGAAAAAGGAATGTTTTGTACCTTTCATAACAAGGAAGTATAAATTTTAACGAAATAAAATGGGCATCAAATTTCAAAAGATTTCACTTTATAGCACAAGTTTAGCAGTTTGAGGTAGGTGTAAGCATGAAATACCCACTACTTTTGGTTTACCATTTTTAAGGCATCTTATCTTTGCACAATATCGAATATTAAAAACCAGTTTTTAAATTTTGAAGATTAAACGTGGCGCTCCTTTCTAAAAACTTACATTTTCCGTGAGTTAATAATTATCAATTTAATATCTTAAGACTATGAATTGATAAGCTAAAATATGATTGCATGTTCAAAAATAAAAGAAAAATAATCAAAAAAATTTAACTTGACTGGGGAAGAATAAAAATAAAATTTTAACAATTTGAAGCGAAAAGTTCAAGTTATATTCTGTTAATAGAAACTAAATAAAAAAAATTAAAAACATAAGACCTCTATGCACAAGTTCAAAATGAATAGAATATACATATATTCATCTCAATCAGACCTAGGGAGCTCAGAAAACTCCGCGAGCCACATTGGGAATGTATCTTGTGTCAGCGGGACTCACAGTATGCTCTATGTCATGCATGTGTACACACATATTTGATGTGAAACAATACATTACAATTTTTACTATTCGTAAATTAGAAATGGAACAGTTAATTCGGAAATGCGCATAATAGTTATAATAATCACTAAATCAATCTAAAAATATAATAAATACATTTGATTCAATTAGAAGTTTTGTGAATTTTACCACGAAAATTACCCACGAAATTTTACTTCTAGGATACTTTAAAACCCCACCTGATCAAGGTAATAAAATTTTTAGCTATTAACGCCCATAAAATAATTAAAGCTTATGTATGTAAAATACAAAATTGAAAATTAATTACCTATCAATGTTACATGTTACTAAAACATAATAAATTTACTATAGATTTCATAGCTACTAGTGAATCAATTTGTGAGCTGAATTCCCCCCCCCTATTTAAACATTTATATAATTAGTATTTGAATAACACTATATTTAATAGATAAAGACTGCTTGAATATCGTTTTTAGAGAATATTCAACATTTGTTTTAACTTATAAGCATATATGTTGCATAAAACAAAAGCTACTAAAATCTACAAGATAAAAATATCCATATCTAGATACAAACCATTTCATTAAAACAGACGCTTCTCAAAATTCACTAAATATTTCTACTATTCTGCCTATTAACTATTTTAATTTTTTTTATTATGCTAAGAACCCGAGTATGAAAGCCCACTTGCGTTAAATATAGTATACATAAACAATTACTTTAAAGTATATTTTAGCAGCTTTGTTTTTTAATCTGCTTCGCGATATTAAACCCTGTAATTTGACAAAGTCATGTAAATTAAAAAACACATGCCCAGTTTTTGATTCAAACTATTTAATAGACAAGGCTTAAAAATGTCAGTGGAATATAAACATAATGCACATTAACCATTACGAACAGGGCCTGATTAAAGCACTGGCCGACTAGGCCTAGGCCCCCTAAAATTTGGTATTTAATTATTAAATTTTAAATAATTTAACAAAATTTGAAAATGTTTTTTGTTAATTCTTCAAGTAATATTTCATGAAACCTTACTCAGATATTAAATAAAAACAGTTAAAATGTTGACAATTTTATCTAAGACGCTCCAGTTTACTTATTTACATCACTTCAGTCACTTTTTTTTACTCATTACTTATTTCTGAAACTTGGATACCATTGTTTTTTGCTTAAGAATTTTATTTTATTTTTTTCTTATTAATTTTTTCTTAAAATCTACGAATAGCTATTATTTATTAACCTTACCTACGCTATTTTGTTATTTTTTTATATAAAAACTTAATTGCAAGTATTACTGTTTACATCCTTGAGAATATACAGATTTTTGGCATTCGACTGTACTACAAAGGTATGTAAACATAAAAACATTAATATAATCTTTCCTTCAAAAGTATTCGTTAGTATCCTCTTTTATAAACTTTTTTTTCCTTGAAAGGAGGGTAGGGGGGGCCCGAAAGACTACCAGGCCCTGGGCCAAACTTTCCCTTGATCGGGCTCTGTGTACGAAGCCTCCAAGAAAATAAATTATATTAGGAAATATTAAGTAAAAAATAAAGTTAAACGGAAAAAGTGTTATTGAAATAAAATAATCAGTTAACTGCAAATTTCGTTTCATTAACAAACTTACGGCTACATTACTTTTCAGAATTATAAAAATTTAGTCAATTTATGCTATTTTAAAAGCTTTTTGTCCGCTTAAAGTCATTCATAAAACTCTAAGGACTAACAGATATTAAAACTTAATTGCTGTTTACATAATTTAACATATCACAAGACCCGAGTGTAAATGTGTTTCAGTATGACCCTAGAAGACCTACAAGATGCAAGTTCAACTGGATTCTCTGGGCCGAGCCCTCTAATCCAGAGAATTCTAATAGTGAGAACAAAAATGAAGCGAGCAGGGAAATAATCAACTAAAAGGGGAAAGAAACACATAAAAATAATGAGAAGAAAGATTAAGGATAGAGACCCTATATAGTTTTAAAATACTTAAAACATTATGCGTACAAAAAATTCTTGGTGTTATTTGAAATACATAAGGGGTTTACGTAATACAAATGTTCAATAAATATGAAAACAATAGCGTTGTATATAAAAAGAGCTGTGTCCTGTGACTTATAACCGTATTTCGATAATAAGGTATGAAAAAAATGCAATTCATTGAAAAAAAAAGTTACAGGAGTTTTTTTATAAGCATAGTATATTAGTCTATTTGTTTTCTTTACTACAAGTAAATCATTAAACAAAGTATTTGTTCTAGCATAGGTAACTTCCATTTTATATGATTCTGACCAAATTTAGCTACTTATAATTCTTACCATCTACGTACAGAGTTTTCCCGCATACCAGCCACGAATGTGTTGATATAACAATGTTAAATTTACTAAGCCCGAACAATAGAAGTCTGCATAAAATAACGTGGCACATAAGAATATTTAAAAGAAGTAGCGTATGCTTACCTTAAGAGTCCCATCTTGAAGTCACTCGAAGTTCAGTTGAAAATTGAGAAGACTGAACAAAGCAAAAAGGTCTATCACGTATAGCTAATTAGCTATTCAAACAGAAGCGTGTGATGTCATAAGTTACAGCCAATCGTATTACATGCCAGTTTAAGTGAGTAATAAAATTATAAACATCTGCCCAAATATGCTGATTTTAAAATGAAAATATCGACGTCATAGCTAAAGATTTCTTTTTTTTTTTTCCATTTTATTTCTTTCATATTTCGAGTAGATTTTACAAACTGCGATATGTGTATATAAATGAACTATTTGTAATATACACACACATAAATATTCAAAGTAAAACTCGTACATTTCCCTCTAAAGGGTATATCTACATAAATGTCAGGCTTTTATTAAAATCTAGAAATTGTTTTAATAACATGGCTCTCATAACTACACAAAAAATGCATCATCAATACGTGGAATGAAAGTCATATTTACTTTTAACAATATTTTTGATAATATAAAGTAGTTTAAAACTCCGTCAGTTCAGATTCCAATGTTAAATTCCTAGATTAAATGAAAACTGCAATAAATTGTGGATAGTAATGCAAATTCATCATTGAGAATACTTAGGTTTCAGCTCATCATTGTTGGTTAAAGATAATCGGTAATTGTCTACGATTAAATGTTTGGTATTTAATCTGTGGTTAGCTCACAGTTTGTCTTGACTAAAGTGAAACGACAGCTAAGTGAAGTTTAAAATAAATTTTACTACTTCTATAGAAATTTAGTTCGTACTTCGAAATATTTGTCAGGCGAGATTAGAGTGGACAAACTTGAAAGAGAGAAATAGACCAGGATCTACTGCTAACAGTCGATTCTGAAGAGCTACGAGTATCCATGCCAGAAGTGGGATTTGAACGCTTAGACTCCTGTACCAAAGAGCATCGCCCTTCCCATTCAGGCATCGTTTAGCTAGATATGTGTTGGAATTCACAAGCCGGAAGCTAACCGAGCTCGACATTTTGTTTAATAGCTCGCTACTAACTTTCAAAAACTAGCCTCACATAAGTAGGATGATGTAAAGTGAATCAAAATATTCTTTCTTTTTTAACTCGGTGTAACAATAAGTTACCATAGAGTTACATTCGGTTCAGCTCTTTTTACCCCTCCCCGTGGGTCTTCGTCGGGAACATGCCGGGGTAGGACGGTACCGAGTGGACCCCTGTTTTTTTTTTGTTTTTTTTTTTTTTTTCCGCGAGCCGTCTGATTTTTTTGAGCTGACAAAGTTGTTACCAGAAGAGTAGAAGGTGAACGGCTGGCATCTACGGTTTGTGGGAGAACCCTTTGGAAAAGAATCTTCGCCATTTGGGGGGGGGGGGCGACGCCGATTCGAGAGAAGTCTTCGATATCTACAAATGATAGGTTGAGTCCAGTTGTATCCCTTAGGCATTTATTTAACTTTATAAAATCATTTAATCAAGACCTCCTTTCCATGTGTTTCTTAATGAATTTGACTTTCTTCTTTCTCAAACACTAGGCCAGCGTAACATTATTTTTTTCACTCGCAATGCTTCTTTTTTAAATCCTTTTTAGATGCTTTCTTTTTAAAATCGAGATGTTTGTTTCTAATCGATAGTTCCAGGTTTCTGGTATGTCAGAGACTTAAACTGTTTGGAATTTGAGCAAATAATTGCAACTGTTTTGAAGTCATACTCGAGCTGTTTGAAAAATATTGAACTTACGCATGAATCAAGTAGAAAACAGTAATATCAGAATTAAATATGGAATTGTTTAATTGAACATCCTTGTGAATGTTAAAAATCTTCCAGAATTCTCTTTAAACGCCTTTATTATTTCTTTGAATCTGGAAACCCCCAAAACTTTCATCATGACCCTCCAGGGTTCTGACACCTAGTTCGTATTCTAATGTTCTAATTAGATAAAGATATGTATTTAATGTCCTTTGTTTATGTGTAAGTATGTGTGGGTGTTATGCATTCTAAAACGGCTGAGCGAATCATGATGAAATTTTGTAGGGTGATTCAGGTAAACATGTGGAAGCTTTTAGACAGCCTAAATTGATCGGAGATTATGGGAAGGAGGGAAAAAGTTTACTGAATTCTTTTGGGTTTGGTGAATCCATATTTTGAGGTCATTTCATATATTTTTGCAATCATAACTTTCTAAAATGATTAAAAATTTTAAGTAAGTTAATTCATTTTATAGTGTTTAAAATGAATTTTTAAATAAGTTTTGCTTTTTTTGGTTGGGTTGGTTTGGAGCGCTACGGCCTACTTTTTTGTAACGAGGGAGGGTGAACAATAAGACCAGAACTTATTGCTTACAGTCGATTCCGAACGGCTACGAACCTCCATATCACAGTGAGATTCGAGACCATAAACTCCGGTACCGAAAGTTAGCGCTCTAACCATTCAGCTATCGTTCAGTTTTGTTCCTTTTCAACAGGATCCATTTCAGCTATTTCATTTTATCGATTTTTATTTGGCTAATTTATTTCTTTTACGGTTTCTTTCGACATCTGTTTGACTAGTAATATATTCCGCTGCTAGGATAGTAAACATTTGCGATAATGAAAAATATTTAAAGTGCCTTTCATGTCAAGTGCTTAAAATTATTATTTACACCTTGGTTATATTAAATTATCTTGAAAAAAAAAAAACGATTGCAAACTTCCATTACCTGAGATAATTCAATATAAGATAATTCAATTTTATACCTTTAGTTTATATTTCTAAAATTTCGGAAAGAAAAGAAATATAAATAAAAAAGGATATTCATTTTCTGAAAGTGCTTTGCTTTGTTTTGTTTAAGAAATTATATTTATTGCTGGTATGTAATATAATCTAAAAACTAATTAAAATTTTAAAACACCTAAAACCTTCATTTAGCAAAACAGTAGGACATTGAAAATTTTCGTGATTAAAATACTTTTCAAAGAAATAAAAGAGTATTCAAAATCTTACCAGTTATTCTCTTTAGCATAAAGCAAAGGAAGGAATCTGGGGATCGTAATCCTCCTTACTAATACATATAAGTATTTTTGCATTAATTTTGAGGTTTAAGTACAAAGGGTGAATCCATTCTCCCCAATTTCTCGCTAAGCTGAAATGCAGCCTAAAAGAAATACAAATAAACCAGAGTAATCCAATCTGGAATGTGAAATATTACTGCAGCAGAATTTTAATTTTATGTCAATCAGGCACTTTTGTGTTGTTACAACGCGAAAAGAACAAACACCTGCTACTGTTATCGTAAGGCCGTCCTCGCGCTGGCGACATTCTAAAAACTGAGCTGTTCCTTTTTTATCGTGATATGTTGCATTGGTTTTATTAAATACTCATACAGTATCAACTGCTTAAACTCCTTTGATCGAATCAACACCTGCGCATTTTTTAAAAACGAGTTTATGACTACAGTTGTAGTGCATGTTTTTATTGCTACTTTTCTATACAAAGTAAAGAAAGTATTGTGATCACGATGAATTTCAGAGCTCATATATTTAAGAAAATATTTATTTTGATCATAACTTACTGAACTTTTACTAGAGTTAGATTTAGGGTGGGGCGGCTCTTAAGAGCACCAGCACTACGACCCAAGGCCTATTGTACTGAAAAAAAACCCATTTACTCGAACAAAAGAGTCCTAGCAATAAGTTAAGAATATTAGCAATTAAGTCTCAAAGAGACCAATGGCTGAGATAAATCTAAGCAGCAACTTAACCGGGAAGTTGGCTAACTCCAATGGTTCGATGAAATGATAACCAAGAAATTTAAAACGCTTAGCAGAGTAATAATTACAATCACACAGGATGTGTAAGGAACTCTCCTCCGCCACGTGACACCCCCTATATATCGGGCTATCCATGATGTCAATAATGTGAAGGTGCCTCTTGAACAACAGTGACCTGTCAACAGACCAATGGCCACCCTTAGCTCATTCTTACTGAGCTAAGTAGCTCCTTAACCCTCAGCCCGGGGAAAGACCTGGTTAAAGCACGGGCCAACTGGGCCTAGGTCCTGAGCCCCCTAAAATTTGGTAATTATTAAATTTTAAATAATTTAATTAACAAAATCTGAATTTTATTATTTTTTTCTCTTATTAATTTTGTATTAAAATCTACGAATAGCTATTATTTGTTAATCTTACCTATGCTATTTTATTTTATTTTTTATATAAAAACTCAATTTCAAGTGTTACAGTTTACATCCTTGAGGATATACAGATTTTTGGCATTCGACTGTACTACAAAGGTATGAAAACATAAAAAAATTAATATAAACTTTCCTCCAAAAATATTTGTTTGTATCCTCTTTTATAAACTATTTTTTTTTACTTGAAAGGAGGGTAGGGAGGGTCGAAAGACCATGGCCCTGGCCCCAACTTTGCCTTGATAAGGCCCTGGCCCGGGATACCTCTGGTTAAGCTCCTTAGCCTGCCTTTGATTACCAGAATTAAGCCAAGCCCTATAAGTCTCTTCCATTAGGAGATCCTTAACAATCTTCTTAATCACATTAGGAGGAAGACCAAGTACCGGTTCCGGCCCAATGAAGGGCAGTTCAAAACCGTACTTCGCGAGATTATCATCAATTTCATTGCCAAAAAATACCGCAGTGCCCAGGAACCCAGACTAGGGTTACCTTATTAACCATAGCCAGGGTTAATAAGGCCATTTACTAGGGTTACTTCTGCATATTCATTTACCTCCAAAACTCTACAAATAATTAAATCTAGCGTTTAAAAATTAAAATAAAATGTTCCAATCTCCGATACTCTGGTCTCCTAATATCAGCCGGCCTGATAAGAGTGAAATCGCTGCGTCGCGTATACGAGACGGGTTAATGTTTCTGGTGCTTTCTAAACAGTGCATCTTCATAACAAAAGATAAAAACATACATACGCATATTACATATTAATATTGTCTGAGAAAAAAAAATTCACCACCCTTCAAAAAAAACCCAGATTTTATACTCCCCAAAAACATTGTTTTTTAATGAAACTTGCCTAAACTGAGATTTTAATACAAAGACCCGGGGGTTTTTCTGTTTTTTTTTTCTTTTTATTATTATTACAACCCTTATCAGATTTTCGGAAACGAATGTGGAGGAGGGAATGAATAGAAGACCAAATAAACCGGTGAGAGAGAAGCCTATCCTGGTCTTGCCTCATTAACACACGAGAAAAAAACAGATGACTGATCGAATCGTACTGTTCGACCCTTCCGGTGCAGTGTACTCTGCCCTAATGTATGTTTTTCTACGCTCGTATCTTCAACGGTTTCGCTTATCACAACAAAATTACACACGATCACCGGCTCGGTCAAGGACGATATCATCCCCTTCCCTCCCACTCCTTTGTCACATCACAGGCCGATGAGTACTTTTTTTTTCTTCTCAACCATCAGCTAATCACACGTAACGAAACACTACACATCGGAACACTAACACCCCCTGGTTAGCCTGTAGCAACTGTCTCGCCACGCAGTTAAGGCGCCGTAATATGTCACGTGTCTCAGTGTACAAAAAATAGATGAATGGGAATCCAGTGCTATGGACAAAAGGGAGAACTATGCAGCCGATTCCGTTCAGAAAGTAAAATTCACTTGCAGAGGCATTTCTTGATTTCTCTTAATTGGTAGCTCAGAGGATCCATGACTTTCCATGACTTTTACTCATTTTACTGACTTTTACTCATTTTACATGACTTTCCATGACAAAATTAATCCATTGTCTAAATCCATAATTTTCCATGTGCGCGGAAACCGTGTAAACAACATGAAAACTGTACAAATATTTGTTGTGAATGGTAAACACTAAAAATTTTATGACCAAATTTTAATTTAAGAATTTCCTACCCAAATTTTCCCCAGTAAGTTTGGAATACACAAAACTAATAAAAACGATCAAGGAATAAGAATAGCTTTAATTGTTTTCTCGGAAAATGGTAAGATTGTGACAGCGTATTAATTAAAATGAATACAATGATATAAATTAAATAGCATTTGATATTTTTACAGTAAAAAAGTTAAAATTTATTCATATACATATTTATATAAATAGCGTTCATAAAATAGTGAATACATTTACAGTGAAGTTTTGACGCAGCATATACATATTTGGTTGTGCTTAGTTTTCTCACAGTCCTAAAGGATTTTTCTGAACCACACCACCCAAACTCACAATGTCTCCAGCTAGAGATCTCATAGTCTGGAAGTTGCTCAATTTTGTATTTGACTTCAGTATATTCAGATTTTGGCTTACTCTTTCTGATGCCTGAAAGAAATGTAAAGTTATTGGCACAACTTATAATTATGATACAAAAACATTAAATTACAAAAAAAATGCTTTTAATGATATAAAGTTCCTATGCACGCCTAAAGTAAATAATCTACATACTGTTGCTGCTACAATTGTTTCTTTTCTATAAAAGTGAAACTAATCAGCCACTGCTAGAGGAAACATATCTCAGGACCATAGACAAAGGGTGATATTAGGGTCTGGTCCCCTCCCAAATCCAACAAACTGCACAAATGGCAATATATCCCCATCATTTACAAACACAGTCTTAATGTTGACTCAGCGTGACTTTTATAGATTTGTAAATTATAGGTAAGAAACTAGCCCTTATTTTGGTGGGCAATGGTTAGACTCAGCAAACTGAACTGCAGCCTTAACCCGGCACACACATTCTGGTAAATCAGAGTATGAGTGCCAGCTAGTGTAGGCCAAGCTGAACAGGCATGTAGACCTGAGTGTGAGTTTGAGTCCCTCCAGCACACCGGTACAGTTTATAGGCTAGTTGGGGCTAATTCCTTGAGCAGAGATCTTTGTATTTACATGTACAATAGTGTTAACTCGTGATTATGTGCAATGTAGTACTAGTAACTTTTGCAGTCATCATGTCAAGCTGAAAACAGAACCAAGTGATAAACCTTGTCTGTGGCAGCAGACATGCCAACATTCAGGCACTTATGCCCAGAGCAACAGTGCGGTTTGAAATTTTAACATGCTAATTACAGATAATACATAAGTATATATCTTATTGATTTCTAAATTAAAATTAAATTTAATATACTTACACAGTAGTAAATTGGAAAAGGTGAATTAAAATTTAGGTATTTAAGAATTTATAAGTAGATTTTTTAGCTTTAACAACTTATTTTTTAGAAGTGTTTCTTATGGCAACATTGACCCTGATTAAAATATTTCCATTTTTCTATCAGCAGGGATTCTAGAGTTTGCCTACTCAAATTTGACCTAAATTTAGTTTTGTTTTTCTGCACAGTACTGAAAACTTTTAACATGCAGCATTACTGTGTGAAAAGAGTAATATTCAGCATTATTTTTTTTTTCTAAAACTTTGCATTTAATTGCTGAATTGTAATCTTTTAGCTGTTCAAGAGTTTTGTTATTTTCTAGAGAAATCTGAGAAGTTTCTGGAGTTATCATATTTTCTCATTTCTCCGGAGGTGCTCTGGAGAATCTGGAGTAGTTGGCATGTCTGTGGCAGGTGAAATGTAAAGAGTGCCATGAATTTAACTCTTTTAGTAATCTTGTATGAGTAAATTAATTTCTCTTTATAAACCTATCTTTACACCAGTCTTTGTGTTTTTGCATTTGATGGCCAGTAACAAACAAACTGATGCAATTATGTCATGTTCTTGTATGTTTGCCATCTCTTGACTGTTAAAATCTTCTGGTTTACAGCAGTGTGCATGTTCCAGCCTGCACAAGTGTACCTTTCTGGTTTACCTGACAGGTATATCGTAACATGTGTGCCAGGCCTTAAGACTTTTATTAAATTCACACTAAACTTGGAATCAAGTCATAACCAGAAGTCAATATAATCACTACTTCATCACTCCCAGAACTTGGACAGCAGTTGCTGTTATGTCTTACAACATGTCCTTACTGAATCTGCCACCAAAGGGCAGGATCTTTGTCACCTCATTATGAGATAAATGCCAGTTTCCTAAGAGAAAATATTTTAACACTATTTGGGAACACTAAAAATAACAGATGATCATTAAAAAGAGGCCTACAAAAGATTAAAGTCTGAATGAGTCACTAAGATTTCATGATAATAACATGGGAAAATGAAGAATTCCTAGTTAAGGATTTTATTCCTTAAAAAACTGAAATAATTGCACTCTTTGGATTACAATGTATAATTAAAACTAAAAAGTAATTTAGTTACTTATTAGGATAAAATTTTAATATATAACATATATGTGTGTATACACACACCATATTTCACCCAGGGAAAACAATGTATATAAATTGTCTATTTTTCATAAGTGAAAATGTATTTGTTGGCAGTATCCATCTGTACAAATAATATATAGAACTATGACCATATGTTTGTCAAAAACACATCCTGGAAGATCACCTCAAAGAAGCCTAAAAGGCATTTAATTTTTTTTTTTCTTGGCTGTGTAAGAAAAGTAAACTCAGAACATAATGATTAGAAATATTATTTTTAGTTGATTTAAGTTTTAATTTCAGGTTATCCAGTATTTTATTTTTTTGGGAATTATATTAGTTACTATAACATTTAAATAATATGAACTTGAATCAAAGCACATATGTATTGCCGATCCTGAAAAGTAACATCACAGATAAAATCAAGATGTTTCCAGGTGAAGCAACTTTTTAAATTGCAAATTTACTTAAAATGATATTTTAAAAGCAATATTAAAATCGCATATTTTAAAATAATATATTTAACCATTATATTTTGCTTCTTCAATAAGGTAGTTTAATCTTTTGTTTCATCATGTTGCTGAAATATTTTTGTCACATAAAAGATGGTTTTGTTGATTGTAGCAATACTGCAATCAACACAATTTACTCATACAATTCCTATCATATTGCAATATGAATTTTTTTTCACCGATTTCATTTATCTTTTTGATCAGATGTGCATGATTATTACTGAAATAAAATTTGGGCATAATTATATAGTAGTTAATTGGTAATTGATTTTAATTTAACACAATATTAAAGAGGACTTAATAGTCAGAACTAATTTGCAATTAAAACACAAATTCATGGTATCAACCAATGTATAAATAAAACAGATACATATATTATACAAATACTGTTTATCAAATCAAATTTGCCGTATTTTTAAAGTTATGCTGCTTACATGCATGCACACAGATAGACTGACATATTAAAATTTTATTTGGCAGAAATTTCTGCCAAACAGTCTTAGTACTAAACAATCACTGTGAACATAAGATTCACAAACACACAAAACAAATAACTTCTAAATTTCATACTATTCATTAATATATATACGAAAAATGCAGAGTACTCACTTCAGAACATATCAAATTAGTCAATTTCTCTTCATATGCAGCAGATGGTAAATTTGCATTCAATGAATATGAGGCCCTTGATAACACAGTAATCATTGCATAAATATCAATAGCAGCATTGGCTACCCTATTTAGTAAGAACTGTTCACCTAAAAATATTTAAAAAAATTAAAAACATGAACTAGCATCTGAAAAAAAATAACATCTTTATAAAAGATTTATTTTAGTGTAACATACTAAATTATTTTTCTTTGAGATAACACATTACAAATAAAAAATACTGTCATAAAGCTTTTAAATTTTCTTTTGTAAGAATAAAAGCATATAATACGATCTTTTTTTCTCTCATATATATATATATATATATATATATATATATATATATATATATATATATATATATATAAACCTTTTGTATGTATGTATGTGTGTGTGTGTTCATTATACATGCCCAACTGGCTTCATCAATATTCACACAATTTTGTATGGTGATTCAGATCAAACCCTGGGAAAGTTTTAGGAAGGTTAAATTGTGGGAATGGGGAGATACAATACTATTTATTAACCTAAATTGGATTTGGTGCCATTTGATACATTTTGCATTTAATTACAAGTTAACAAAATTAAATTTTAATTTAAATCCTATGAAAAAAGTTATTTGAAAAATCTGTTAATTTAAAAAGTGCTTGGATAAGTATCTTGGTTCTCTGTAAATCTCCAAAAATGTAGTAATTATAATGTAAATAAAATCTAAGGATTAACCAGCAAATAGTTCTTTTATTTTTTACTATACAGTTCTTAAGTTTATGAAAGAAAATAAATTTAAATAAAATGTGATGTTCATTTTATAAAAATAAACAGAAAGGGTTTGTTGAAATTTTTAGATTGCCAAATATAAAATCTAATTTGAATTTTAGAATAATTAAATTGGGAACTTTAATTACCCAGACTGAAGGCTAGGTACAAAAAGGCAAGATATACAAAAATGAAGTTTCAAAAGTATTTGTCCACTATACATATCCATGTGTGAACCCATGAGCACCAAATTTGATACACTGTTGTGTCAAGTAGAAAAATTCAAGATATTTGATATCATACCATAGTAATTCATAAGCAACAGTGTACATGTCTATTATTGGAATTGTTAGTATCACACTATCATTCTTTGAAAATCTACAACATACAAGGTTTAATTTAACATTTTTATTACTATGTTTATCTACTGTACAGGTCATGGAACTTAATTTGGGTACTTTAATTCTCCAGACTAAAAACTTGGTACAAAGTACAATAACAATACATATAAATGCACTAATAAAAACTAACTCAAAGATTGATAAAATATAGGAAATATGCAAAAACATGTTAAGTATCAGCTTTTTTTTTTTTTTTTTTTTTTAGAAACCCATACAGTACTCTTCATTTATTTTCCAACAGTTATTGGTTTACAAAACATTTCAAAAGCTCCATTAATAAAACAATCACATCTGTAAGTAATATTTTTCTCTAAACCAAATCATTTTAAAACTTTTCAAGGTTTTAGTTTAATAACTTTCTTATTAATAAAATTACAGTGAAACTCACCAACAATATTCTTTCCATACTTCATCAGCAAGCTTTCTACAGACTGTCCAAACTGTTCAACACTTTTAGAAAGCTAAATAGATTGCTTGAGATTAGGTCTTATATAGAAAATAGTACACTAAAAATATAAATAATAAATTTATTCTAAATCCCATTCCACAATCTCACAGTTTGCAAACTTAGTCACTTTGTTCTGTGCTGTTTATATGCATGATGGCTCTGGCCACAAAAATCTTTGTTATGTGTCCCTAAACTTCCTACTTTCTAGCTATTTGTTGTGGGTTCATGAATCCAGGCCTTCTATCCTTTTCCATTTTATGTTTTTATTTTTCTTGCATGTTATCAAATTCATACTGACAGTAAGAAATTGCAATGAGTAGAAAGAGGGCTTGGACATGGAAATCCTATGATGGTCCATTATCCTGAATAACATACAATGCAATTATCATGTTAGCCAGACATTTAGTTCAAAAATATAAAATCTAACTAAAAAAAATCTTTGCTTAGTGATTACCAGATATTAATCTTAATTTATGTACGCAACATAAAAACAAAGATAAAAATAATTAACTTGGTCTATGGGGTGGTCCACAACCTTCATGTTATTAGCATGATGCTCTAACCCACTGATTCTCAACTTTTTTTAAGGTACCACCCACCTATGAAGTCAAAATGAGTTCAATGCCCCCCTATGGAGCCGAAATGTGTTCCCCGTTACCCTTTGTATATAACATGTAATTAAATAATAAGATTGGAGAATTACTCAATTATAAAATAAAAAATGTTTAAGTACTTTTCTTCAAGAGTTACAAATCAAATTTTTGTTACAGAGACACACTGAGGCAATGCTCAAAAGAATGCTATGGCTAAATGATTGGGGCTCCAAGCTTTGGTTCCTAAGTTCATGGGTTTTGAATTCTACTGGTGCATAGATGTTCATAGCCATTCAAAATCAGCTTTAAGTAGTAGGTCCCAGTCTCAATAGCTTTTGTGTTGTAAAAGAATGGACCATAGCATTCCAAACAAAACCAAAAGAATGCTGTTGATTAAATATATTTTTCTGAATGTCAGCCCACACAGAACATAGGGAATTTCACACAGAATTTACAAAGAACATAGAGAACAATTTCACACAGAACATAGGGAATGAAAATAACTGGCTTTGGAACCACTGTGTAAGTTCATTTTATAACTGATAAAATCATGTAAATTATATAATTTGTATAATAAATTTATTTAATAGTTATAAAATTTATCAACTTAATAAATAATATGGAAAGTAGCAACAATGAAAAAAAGAATTTGTCATTCATCAGGTTTGCGAAAATATAAGAACCCTATTGACTGGATAAGACAAACTGTTGCCAGAAACAAAAAATTATATCCAATTTAGCATTAAATATATTAAACAAACAAAAAATTAATAAAAATTTTTAAAAAAAAGGTTTTGTTAAGTTTTTTATGGTGTTACAAGAGATTGTTGTGTACCAAATTCCATACCTCTATGTTGTGGCATTTATGCATAATCGTGTACTCATATATATTACACTACTAAGGATTTTATGAATTATTTATACATATATACATAATTCAAAATATTTGTGAATGAGTGTAAGTATATATTGCTCAGACTTCAGCAATTTAATTTATAATAGTTTTTTTAGGAAAGTATTATAAACAAATGCTCTTTAGAAAGTGTGTAGTAATAAATGCCTAATATTTGAAAATGCTATCTTAACAATCATGAAGATAATTTTGGAAAATTGCAAAAATGTATTTTAATTACTAACCAGAATTCCAGAATCTGTAAAATTTGGATGAATAAAATTTGCAAGAGATGGAGGACTACTTAACCCAACAACACGTTTAACACGCTTTGCTCCTTCATCCAAAATAAGTCCAAAATTAGTAGTTGGATTTTTCAGTGCTTTTTGAATTTCTTTAAGGTGACTTCCTGCATGCTGCAATCCTATAAAACATGAAGATAAAGGATTTATCATTTTAAGAAAAGATTACATAATAATGACATGGAAATAGTATTGCAATGTACACTATATAGTCACAATTATGAAAAAGTTTTAAAAGGACAAACTTGCCAATAATATTTAAAAAGTTTTAGTCTCTCTATCTCTCTCTCTCTCTATATATATATGTGTGTGTGTGTGTGTGTGTGTGTGTGTGTATATATATATATATATATATATATAGTCTGTTACAAAATTGTAGCCTGTTTGTAAATAGCATTTTCCTTGTATACCAAAACCACCTCTTACAGCTGCCCAATTTGCCTACTGTTGAATTTATGAGATTCTTGCCTTGGTTATGCCAGAAATGATCAGGACTTTGACAGTCCTGATCATATTTCAGTCCTGATCAATTTATATGGTCTTGATGACCATATAAATTAATTTTTTCTTAGGATATTTTCCATTTAGAGTTCCAGGGCATGAATTTCTTTGCTCAATTTAGATATTCTTCATGACATTTCAGAAACCATAGTTTTCATATAAGTTTCCAAAAATTAACACATGCATTTAGTTTCAAACATCACCACCTAGTTACATGAGACACTTGTAAAACAGCATAGCAATCAAATCAACAAGTCAACTCATATTTTATTGATGCAAGCAGGAAAATTTGCCTATTTTCACCAGCTTTTAAATCTCATGTAATCATTTTATGGCCCGATCTTTCTTCTATTCCATAGTTTTTTCTCCTTTTTCAACATAATGAAAACAGTTTTAGAGCAATACAGAATCTTACTTTTTTTTCATTTGCAGACTTTTCTTTCCTGTTGTAGAACCAAACTTTTAACTAAATTTCATCCACTGGACAGGGAATTTTACTAATAAACCAAAAAATCACATTTAAATCCTAAAGGCCACCACTTTTTCATGCAGATTAGGATACCAGTTAACCACTAAACTTAACACAAAAAACTGCTACACTACTCATATAAGAGGTTTTATATTTATGTAAAACAATTCCATAAAATCCTTATGTACAAAAAAGATATGGGAATGGATTTTGTTTTCTTAGCTGATAGGCTTTAAGAAGGCCTATTAATTTTAACATATGTTCTTTTAAATCCCTGTTATTACTATGTTTCAAACAAAAATGTAGAAATTTTGAGTGGCTTTATAATTTTGTAACAGACTATATTCAATATAAATGAGTGTAAATACACAATTTATACAAATAGACATACCATAAACACACTAAATTTTGTAGTCAGTTCTTGATACCATAAATATCTCAATATTAAAATCTATCTGACACATATCACACAATCAATATTTGCCTTTCTAGTTTACCAAAAGTATCAGTTAAACCAAAATAATCAAATTAAACTCCTTATTTTAATACCAAAATGCTTTAAGATAGCTTGTCATTACAAAATACAACTCCTGAACAGTTTATACATCCCCTCTGTATATAACCCCCTCATTTTTTACACATTAAAACAAATTCAAATTTTAAATTTCAGATTTAAACAATTTTGTGCAAACATACATGGCTTTTTATGCTAAAATATTCCTCTCCATGTTCAATGTGACTGGACATTGGCATACACATATACATGCAAACAATCCAATAAAGATGAATCATATAATGTCAATACTAATATAAAAAGTTAAGATATAGAGTGACAAAACTGAGGAAAAATCTTTAATAATTATAACCCTAATGAAAGAAATTTTTAAACATACCAGATTTTTTAATTATTTAATTGAGACAAATGTAGTTATGTAGAATTAAAAGAATTTAAATACTGAAGCAATGTCTACAGACATTGCTCAGGTGAACCAAAAACTGTTTATCATAAAATATGAAATATACCTGTGAGAGCTACAAATAGTCGAAGAATATCATTAGTTCCTTCAAATATCCTGAAAATTCTAATATCTCGCAAGATACGTTCTAATCCAGCAGATCTCATAAAGCCCATGCCACCCATAATTTGAATGGCTTCATCAACAACAAACCACGCTGCTTCTGATGCATATACTTTGCTTATTGCTGCCTCAAGTTGAAAATCAGTATAGCCCCGATCCATGTTTCCAGAGACCATATATGCCATAGACTGAAAATTTGCAAAAAGAAACTATAGATTTTGACAACACACAGAGTAAGACAGTAACCAGAAATACAAAAAAGAAACTATTTCATTATACCTCAGTTACATATTGGGCCATGCACATTCTAACAAGTTTCTCTTGGATTGTTCCATAAGTATGAATTTTGTTACCAAACTGTGCTCTGTTGAGAGCAAAATCAGTAGCTTTTTCAATTGCATGACGCATGGTACCAGCCATGCAAGCAGCCATACCAAATCTTCCATTGTTCAAAATATTCATGGCAATCTAAAAATTGGAGAAAGAAAAAAGAAAAGTACAAAATTGTCAATTAAAATTAATAAATATAAACAGATAGGTTTCAATTCAACAAATTCAATGGATTACTTTCCTGTAATTAGGATATAAACAAAGGCAATATAATAAAAGTAAAAAATTATAAGCAAACAATAATTATTTCTATTGGGAAATTAAATGTTTCATTTTTCCCAACTTACAATGTTAATTTTTTTCAAAATATAGACCAAACAGAACTGAATTGTTATCCTAAATTTAAATTCATTCTTAAACAAATATCTTAATCCTTTGTATTCCCTGTTAAAGATACCCAAAAAAAAAGGATGTCAATTTTTAAAGTAAAGTGTTCAATGGATAATTTAAAATTTATGAATTATAAACTTCAAATAAGCACCTTAAAACCATCGCCAACTTGACCAAGTAAGTTTTCAGCTGGTATCTTACAATCATCAAAAAACACTTCAGCAGTATTTGATGCTTTAATACCCATCTTTTTCTCAGGTGGTCCACTAGTAACACCAAAGTTTCGCTCAACAATAAAGCCAGCCATTCTTTCGACAGTTCCAGATGGAGTTTCAACAGGTACCTAACAAAAGATAAAAAGTATTTGAGATCATTAATCTAAATGAATAACACTTTGCAGTTGAGTGTTACTAAATAGCCACACAATCTGGTTTACAGCTCTGAAGACATTATACAGCAGCTCATGTATACATCTATCACTTTGAAAAATAAGGTAGGCATGGTCAAAGTAGACTAAAGGGTCAAGTTTGAAGCCCTCGCGTGTGTCATGGCTCTGTTCGCAAAGGGTTAAAAAAACATTTGTGTATATATCTAAGGCTTGAAATTTCATTTTAAAATTACAACATCAGAAATACTATTTGTAATAATGCTTTAAAATTTGTAAAAGTAAAAAATTAAAAATATCCTTTCCCTTTTAAAAAAAGTCAATAAAATAATCACATAATTTTTTATGAATTTTTGATTCAAAGGTGTAAACGATATTTACAAAAATAAATATTTTAACATTTTATTTATGTCACAGCTTTAATATTTTTTATAAACACATCAATTCCCTTTTAATAACTCACAAGAAATGTAGATACTTTTTTTAGCCAAGTGCAAGGATGAGTTCCAAATATAACACCATCATTTCTTAGGTAGGTAATTTAAGTTTATAAAAACAAAATTAATTGGGTTGCTTATTTTATGAAACTCTATATAACTTTTAATTGGAGAACTTAATTACCCATGCTAAAGGATGGGCACAAAGTGTTTGTCCAAAATTTAAAATTATTACTATTAGTGTTTCCCCACACAAAGTAGAGAAATAGATTAATTGAATGTTGTTTGAGTTTTGTTTAGTTTTTTTCCCTATAGATGGCGATACTGTTAAAGTTTTCTGAAGTACAGCGAGAGGTGTTACAGTATTTATGCCGACGTGGAGTAGTGGGGTTGCATTCAAGGTTTTGGAGTGACTGCAACTAGCTTGCATGCCGAGATTCAGCCTTATGAGTTAACGTGGTGTGGAGCACCGTTCTGAAAGACTGAGTTGTTTTTATCAAGTTTTATTCTTTACTGAGTTTTAGTCAAGTTTACAGATTTCATGTTTTACAGTTCATGAAATTTTATTGTGAGCGGTTTTAATTCAATTTCAAATACTGTGTCATTTCAAGTATTGTGTTATTTGTCAAGCCTGCACTTTAACGCCAGGACATCTATAGAACTGAATAAATTGCTGTCCATTACAGTTCAACATCTGTTTCTTTAAACAGAGTGACATTTACATCAAATGTAGAGTGTGAATTAATGTCCAAAATAACAGAAGATAGAAAATTAAAAAATATAAACATCTAATTAAAAAACAATTTTAACTTACTTTTGCGAATACAGTAAAAACATCAGCTATACCACCATTACTAATCCATATTTTACTCCCATTCATTATGTAATATTTTCCATCTGGTGTAGGTACAGCACGAGTTTTTATAGACTGAAAATATATAAGACATTAATGTAATATAATAATGTAATAACATACACAGAAGTCAAAATTTTGGGGAAAAAAAGGAGAAAAATGCAAAAAAGAGGAAGTTAAATAACTATTAAAAATTAATGTTCTATGATTTACTTAATGCAAAAACAAGTACCTAAATATGAAATATGGAAGAATCTTAATAACTTTTTATCAATATAAACAAGTACTCAAGTTTCCTAGTAAAAAACTATTTAAAACAGATTCAAATCAGATGCTTCTTCAGTGTGCCTAGTTAAAAAAAAAAATAAATATAAAAATTCACCAATACAGTTGAACTTCATTATATTAAACTTTGAAGAACCATATGATTTGTTGTACCAGAACCTGAAAAATGCTAGATCTCACAAAATTATAACTTGCATACGATTTATATAAGATTACATATTACCTTATATAAGATCTGCATATATAAGATTTGCAAAAATATTACCTTAAATTAATTTAATTCACTAAAACCAAACAACTGAACAATTACCTATTGGAATGACCAAAAATGAAGACGGATGCAAAACTAATTTTGTCTTTAGTTGTTGCTTACTATTTTAATATCGATTTATCATCTTCTGGCATGATGCCAGTATCAAGATAGTTTAAGGAATTTTTTTGTCCCATACAACAAAAAACATTTTCTTCCCTTGATTGGGTGGACATGATATTAATTTCATGCACTTTGCTTTTAAATCTAGAAATATATATTAAAATCTGTTTTCCTAACTGCACAAAAGTTTTATAAAAAATGAAGGAAAAAAACTTAGTGAATGACTGAAAGAGCGGATCCTTCAACCTATTTCTAAAATTCACTACAAATGTATAAAATGGAGATTCTCCTTTTATAGATAAATTAGCATTGTAAACAAAAGGAAAATGACAAAATCAGAATTTTCATTTATTACAAGCTGGTTTGTTAAAATAGGGATTTCAACAGTACACCAATAATTTAAAAGCCATTTCAAATAGCAAAAGCTTTAAAATGCCCTTCTAAACAGAACTTGAAAACTCTGTGACATCAAAATTTGTTATTAACTAGTTTGTAAATTTCTATTAATTTTTCTTACATTGATTTATAATTAATGTTTAAAAAATACAGTATAAGTCTAATTTTTTTAATTGAACAATTTCAAAAATTTTTGAAAAAAAAAAAAGTAGCACACAGAAGTCAAATATTTGAGAGGGGAAAAAAAAGGTAATGAAGAAGAGGGAAGAATGGAAAGTAAAGAACAATTTAAAAATATTTGGTTTACATGTTGGAAAACCAAGTACCTAAGTATAAAATATACCAGAAACTAAATAATTTTTACTAATATAAGCAACTACTCGAGTCTCCTAATCAAAAAATGTTCAAAACATATTCAAATCAGAAGTTTCTTAAATATGCTAATTTTTTAAAAAATCTAATAATTTAAATGCACATTTTAGATATCAAATTTTTAGAAGGCATTTCTATAAACAAATTTTTAATTTTGTGACTGCAGAATTTCTTAAATTGCAGTAAAATCTATAACTTAATAGTTTGTAAAGTTACTAATATTTATTATTTTTCTATTTTTCTTCTGACAGTGGAGAACAGAAAAAAGGAAATTTATTTAATTAGTTATTGCCCAAAATTCCACATGCCACAGAAGAACTAACAAGGGAAAGAAAAGATTAATAATAAAGAATAAAATGTCTACTTCTACTTCAAACCATCTTTATTAATTGGTTATCAAATGAATTAAAACAGAGGTTATGTTTCAATGTTACTAATATAATTGCATTTAATATTAAAAATTGCATTTAACATGCAATCTAAAATAAACAATAAAATTTTTAAAAATTATACTTGAACTTTTTTTCAATAAATTTCAAAATTTTAGAAACTTGATGCTTTGACATAGATATTGCATGTTTTAGAGTGCGATGGTGAATTTTTTGAGAACTCATTGCTAATCAAACTGGGAAAAAAAGTATTGTGAAGAGCACAGAACAATACTAATAAAGTACTATAAAAAAGAAATTTAAAAAATTAATGAAAAGAAAGGTTAATACAAAGTAAGCCCACTACATAGTAATAACTAAATCTAAAGCATAATAAGTGCAGAATTAGGAACAAAACTGTTAATAACTTGACAATACAATAATTACAAATTCATACAAAATAGATAATAATGAACAAAATTTAATACATACTGCAGCATCTGATCCACTACCTGGTTCTGTCAAACAATATGCAGCTATTTTTTTTCCACATGCCAAATCAGGCAAATACTTTTTTTTCTGGGCTTCATTTCCAAACAAAAGTATGCCTTTCAAGCCAATGGACTAAAAGAATAAAACAAATATTTAGAACCTTCAGATCTACATATATTTAATTATTTATTGATATAAACAGACATATTTTTTTACACATGTATACATAGATCAGTCAAGGTCAGTCAGTTTGGCAGATGAAAATGTTTAATTGCACTAAATTTATCAAAAGTTGCATGAAGTGTATGATGCAAATTGCATACCATGTCAATCTATTGCAAAATGCCAGCTTGCATCAAAACAAAACAACTTCTGAAAAAGCTTAGGTAAATGCATGAAATCATTATCCCTATGGACCAGATCTTTCATCTTATGACTGCCATTTTTTTTTTTTTTATTCGATTCTATGAAAGAATTTTTAAAATGATGATGCCACTAACATGATGCGGTAAAAGCTGCAACTCAAAAATGGTTTGCAGATGTTGAACACAATTTCTTTGTAAAATTGGAAAACTTATGTCAACAAATTTTTAATTACTGAGGTAATTACATTGAAAAGTAGACTGTGCATGAAACTTTAGGATACAAATAAAGTTTTATAAAATTTTGATCCTGTTCTGTTTTTTTTTTTTTTTTTTTTTTTTTAAGTACAGCAACTAACTTTTTGACTGACCCTTTAATATATGTTTAAATGAGGTGTATTGCTGAGTGCTCATGAAAAAGTGAATTTCTGAGACTATGTTTTGAAAATTTGGTGCTTCTTTAAATACAAAATATTAAAAGATTTGTATTAGGGGGCAGGGGATTAAAGCATTTGAAGCTATTTATAAGTATAGTAAATTATATATAGGTTCCCTCCAATATCACTTACTAACTCATAGCACTTAACTTGTATCAATGTATTGCAGATATTCATACACAAAAACTAATGTAATTTTTACAGTAAGCTTGAAAATGCAGTTTTGCTAATTGTTGCTATCCAGCAACACAATGTACTAATAGAATATTAACAAATGTCAATACCAATACTAATTCTTGCATCTAATTTAGATTTTTCATTTTACCAGATGAAAATGATTATTTCTGAAATAAATTTTGGGTTGTTTAATTGAAAAAAAAACATTAAGACACTGAAAGTAGATTTCTTACAAAGAAAAATTGAAATTCTTCAAGCAAAAATAATTTTAATACAAAGTAATTTATAATAGTTGTAAAAATACATACTATTTTGTTTGTAAAAAATACTTTTTTTTCCTTTAAAAATTTTGTTTTAAATTTTTTAATTAGTTTTTACATGTTTGAAAGAAGGTATTCTAACATCTGGAAAATACCTTTTAATTCAGGTTTGTTGTAATACAATGGGCTAATGTCACAGCATCACAGCCTAAATACAGTTAACCTTTGACAACTTTGAAAACAACAAAATTATTTTTTGCTTTGGTCCACTATTCTTATATAACATTTTTACATAACTTAGTTTTCGTTCTGGTGTCAGTGACAATCTCTTAGTGTTCTCATTGTCTGGTTCATTTGTTCCCTCTCAGTTTTGGCAAAAGATAGAAATGACTAAACAAATTCCACATTTTTATTTCAAATTTTGATTTTTTTTAATGATCTCATGACTGCACTACTTTGTAATAGATTAAAAATACCCATTACATATATGTAATATTATATTTCTCACTATAATGAGCTGGCAAAGATAACAAAAATATTAAAGTTTTAAGTCAGAAATATTTTTAAAACTCACAAAAAAGAGGGGATATCTTTTATTGTTACCTGAAAAATACCAGTTTGAGGGAAGCTGAGTAATGAATCTTATATTACTGTGATGTAAATAGTAACAACAATGAAGAAGTAATATACTATTAGCTTAATTACTTAATTATCTTAATATACTATTATTTTAATCATTTAAACATAAAAATAAAATAAACTTATTCAAATTTTTAAAAAAGGAGCTTTAAGAAATTTTGCAATTTTAAGAAGAATGACTATGCTAAATTTCATACATTTAGCTCTTATTGTTTCTCCTCAATCATGTTTACAAACACAACACACAACACTCCTATTTAATTATACAGATGTTCACAATCTTATATAAATAGGTTCACAATTTATATAAAGTATTTGAATTAAAAATAAATATGTTAGTTTAATATTCAATTTTGAAATAAATATACAAGTGATCAGATTTCTTTAAAAATATTCATTTTTAATATATTTAACAACTACCAGATTAAACTGTCATTTTAAAGCAAATGAGATAAATACCTGATGAGCGCCAAGAGTAATTCCAACACCTAAATCATAGCGACCTACATCTTCTACCATCCTTGCATACTGGGTATTATTTAATCCAAGACCACCATATTCTAGTGGTATTTGTAATCCAAAAGCTCCTAATTCTCCTAACTGTTGAATCAAGTGTTCTTCAACTTTAGCTATTTCATCATTTTTATCAGCATCATTTACTTCCTATTAAATAATTAAAAAACTATCAATTATGGCAAAAAATGACAATTTCTATATTTAAATTATTCAGAAGACAAATCATTAAATATTAATTAGTATAAGTGAATACCAAAGTGTAATGCCTTTTGAACCTTACAGTATGAAAAGAAAATTAAAAACTATTCAAAAGTCTAAAACAAAATATCTTTGGAAGATTCCTTAAACATTATTATTAATTACAGACTCATAAAAAAGCCCTTTTATTTGTCTTAAGAATATATCAATGTACCAAACAATTGTTGAAAGAAACAAAATTAGGTTTAGGCCAATGATGTAAAATCAAGTCTTCACAGTTAAAAATATATATAATAATAAAAATAAACTCCAAACTAAAACATTTCAAAATAATACAAAATTACAAATACATTGAATTAGTTATAAAAGATTCTGAACAAAAATATTGTCCTTCCCAGTAAAATATAGAAAATACTCTATCCAAGATATTTTTGAAAAATCCTATTTATAGTTGTAAAATTAAGACAACTAAATGGAAACTTTTTTTAAAACTTAAATCTCTCTATTCGTATATATTTCAAAGAGAGAGAGAATTTGTATATCAGTTACTTTGCCGTAAGATCATCCAATTCCGTTCAGTACATTTATGCCCTCAAATAATCATATTGATATAAAGATTTCAGCTGCCCAACCTGCCCTATGATGGGTACATATAGTCTCTTTACAAATATTAACTTTGCCAGCTGATAGAAGCATCCCAGTGTTAGATTATTTTATAATGTGGGATTAAAAAATAATTTCTCTCTAATGGTAGGACACATGTATATATATCCCATATATGAAAGTATGTGTGTATTATTCTGACATCTAATTCTTCTTCTATTTGTCTGGCAATGTATTAATTTTACACTGCAACATGTCTGTACATTTTATTCCTAAATTTAATAATTATCCAATTAATAAAGGAGTTATTTCAGCTGCCATCTGTGTCTTAAATTGTATTTTGAGTTGTTATCAACACAGTTATGAGATATTTTCAGAAATGTGCAAATTACATGCATATATATATATATATATATATATATATATATATATATATATATATATATATATATAAATGTGTGTGTATTACATGTATATAAATGTATACATAAATATATATGCGTGTGTGTGTACATGCATGCATGCATTCTGACAACGTCATGTACTTTAACTAGTAGTGAATAAAATTTTAAGCAACCAGCAAGTTTATTACCATTTTAATTTCTAAACCTTAAAAAAAAATATTTTAATTAAATTACAGTGAGATTTACAAACATTTACTTTAAATTTTAATTCTTGTTTTCGCTTTAAGGTAATTTATCATACAGAAATTATTTTATACTTCCTTGTTAAAATACAATCCAAACATTTATGAAGCTCAGATTTTCTGACTACATAAATTTGATAACTATAGGTATCAAATTTATGCAGAAACATGCATTTGAACAGACTTTAGACTACTTATTATGAACTTTGACAGTTCATAATAAAGATATAGTATGTCAAGAAAATTATTTGTTATTTCTAAAATTTAATGCGGCATTAAATCTTTGCAACTTTCCTTTTTCATAATATTAACTTTAATAGAAGAATGATTGAAAGTATATAAAATTCTTTAGAACATAATTACTGTGTAAAAAAATTAGACTCAATTACCATTAGTAAAATAAATAACAATTTAATTAGAATAGTTTTAAGAAAATTTATAAAAAATTGTTAAGATTCAAAGTATAATTTTAACATTTTGTCTATTGTACTATAATTACTTCAGGAAATACCTTATAAGAAGGTTTTTATAAAACAGTGTTTAGAAGCATTATATAACATTCATTTATTTAAGCACAAATACATGAATGCATATCTATTTTATATGACTATCATTTTGACTTACAACACAAACATGTTAAATTTCAGTATTATGAAGTACATCATAGTGGGAATTTTCAGATGTTTAAAAAAATAATCTTCTAATATAAATATATTACATGAGTATTCAACATAAAAAAGCACTGTTATAGCAGTTTTTAAAGATGAATATTTCACTTAATAAAAAAGAAATTAAAACAAGACAATGTATAAAATTAATACCAAAAATTACACACAATTTTCCTACCTAAAAATTCTATAACGCAAAACCATTTTTTTTTTCTAAATTTGAATAAAATTTTAAGAGTTATTACCTCAAAGAACTTTCTTGGTGATTCAATCATCATATTTAATGTATTTTTGTCATCTTCACTAAGTACTGTGAAGAAAATACAAAATATTTGTAACATACACTTTAATAGAATAAATGAATATAAAACTGCAACATTACTCAGAAGATTATACATTGAAGCAATTAAAAAATAGGTATTACATTTTATATAGATAGATAGATATAAATATCTACAAGGCTGGTTCTGGACTATAGCTACCTGCAAGCAAGATAGTATTTGGCTGCTCTCATCAATGCATATACCTAGTAGATATTCTATCAGTAGTCCTAAACATTTGACAACCTGTGAGCATGCATGAACTGCACACCTACTATGTCAATGTAGCTGGTTTTTACGGAGTACCTAGCAGTGCATTACTTCAACCTCCAAACCCCTAAGATCAAAAACTAATTTATTGAATCGAGAAAAACAAGTTGCCAAACGAGAATTTAGTACGCTTACAGTGGATTTCAAAAAACGAAAGTAAAAAAGCTGTAAGGTGAGAAAATCGTTCACATAATGCATATGTGAAAAACAATGCATTGAATGATCAAAAGTAATCATTCTGTACACACCTACTATCCCCAGCCCTGTATATATATATATAATCTGCTATATATCTTATATTTATTTGTTGCATACCAATTACAATTTTAGTAAACATGAGATATGCAAATCTATATCTGTATAAATAGCTCCATCAAACTTAAATAAACAAAAAAGCATATATCTTTTAGTTCTGATACATTGTATAAACTACCAAATTCAGTAAGAATAACAGGAAAAAAAATATAGTTTAAGAATCAATTCTTTAGATGTTGTGATTAATTAAGCACATATTTTGAGTAGATATTTACAATAATAAAAAATAAAAACATTAAGGACCTATTAAAGTTTAAAAACCTTAAATGTATCATTTAAAAAGTTGTTTTCACATTAACTTGAATTTTAGATATACACACACACAAACAGATTATAAATCACTTCATTTTAAACAGTTTAATATTTTTCCAGTTCTATTGATATAACTAAAATATATTGAATTATTTTCTCTTAACAAAATATTTTACCAGATCTGAAAAGTACATTTAGTAAACAGAATCTGTAAAATAAATTACTTTTTTCAATTTTTGAAACATTTTTATATGATTAATATTTTCAAGAATTTAATCTTACATTATAAGCTATTTCCAGAATTTCTATCATTATACATTGCTTTAAATAAATATAAAATATAAAGAACTTACAAAAATATTACAAACTACGACAGAACTGAATAATTTTACTATATACTCATATCAAGCATTTCTAAAGACGAACATTAACAAATCAAGAATACATACAAACATTGATATTATAAAACAGAAATTAAATTTTCACTATTACTTAACAAGTAAATCATATATCTCTAGTTTTTTTCCCCTTCAGTAACAGTAAAATTATTCTCATCTCTAACTTAATATGAAAATTTCTCATTTATGTATTGCTAGATTGAGTTTTTCTACTATATCACAATACATAATTATTCATACCATAAAAAAAACACATAACTTAATTTTAAATCACTGAAAAACATCAAAATTCATTATTTTAAAATAAAGAATTCTGATATTGGGCTAGTCAATATTATTATGGTTTGGTTTGGTTTTGTGGAGTGCTACGGTCTACTTTTTGCAACACAAGGGCTAATGAGACCGGGACCTACTGCTTAAAGCTGACTCAGAACAGCTATGAACATCCATGCCATAGTGGGATTCAAACCCACGAACTCCGGTTCCGAAAGCCAGCACCCTAACCTTTCGGCCATTGTTCGTCATGTCAATATTATTATAGACTTGATTTTAGATTCATTATTAAAATAGCTAATTTCATTTCAACAAGGATAAAAAAAAAAAATCTCCTACAAATTATTAAAAAGTAATAACTACTTTTGTTCACAGCACATTTTTAAGATGTTATAACAAAAGTATTTATACAAAGAATAGACTAAGATTGTAAATTTCATTTTTACAATCATCAAATAATTATATATACATACCATCAGGAAATGGAAAAATCTGGTCCGTTTTCATTTTCCCTTTGAACATGCTCATAACAAAAGAATTTGTTTCCTGAAAAAATAATTTTTAAAAAAATGAAAATTTGTCATAAGTATAAAATAAAAATTTGAAAAATTTATCTTCATAACAGAATATCATAGATCAGGTGGGGGGAAATAGAGGTTAAAATAGGCCTTTTTTTTAGGCATCTTGAAATTACCCTATTAAATTTACTTAAATAACAGTATTGTTGCATATTATTTAGATTAGAACTATAAGAAGTGAAAATATATTTTAAAACTTTTTCAAATATTTTTAATGGTATTATATTTTATTATGCATGTACTGATACCTATAGGCACATTCTTCCTTTCAGTATCTGCTTAAGCCTTATTTTGACATTTTAATTTGTATTTCCAGTTAGAGTTCGCAAAGGTATCTCTTCCCTTACCCCTTTGTGGGGGAGGGCTGTTAGAATCTATAATCGTCTTTTAAAGTTTATCTTGGTTCTGAGAGTGTGTGTTGAATAAAGGAGAAGCAGTCTGCGTTTTTTTATTCCTTGTTGCAAACCACTCACAACCAAAATTCTGTCTCTAATTAAAATGTAGTCATTAATGTTAATTATTTTGTTGTGTCACTCCAATATCCTTATTTTACCCCATGGTAAGAGAAAATAAGGACAGTGCTAAATTAACCCTTTAACAGTTTCATTTTTTTAATGAATTCGATCCAAAAAATGTAATTTTTTATTGCATATTTTTGGTTATTTTACATTTGTAAGTTGAAAAACGCTATTAAAAGTAATATTTTTAATTATTTTAAGCATGTATAACAACTTTTTCACAGGAAATAAAATGTTTTCACGGGAAGTTGAATTTTCTATCACATGTATGCCAGACAGGGAAGTTACATTTACAGTTGTGCATATAAAAAATACATATATTTTCGATTACAATTACTACACAATTATTTTTGAATGCAAATACTACCAGTATATTTACTTAACATGTTTTTTTCAAAGATCAGATTTAGTGTGATAAACCTTGAAAGAGGGCAAGGAGGCATAGTCCAACATCACAATCTGGACAAAAGTACCTATTCTCTTTTCTAATTTTTTTGCCGCTGTTATTTTTCTTCAGTGAATACACATAGCACTGGTTTTCAGGTCTTAGTTTTTTGTATGTAGGGGGAATTGCCTCTAAAAAATCACTCTCGTTCAGTCTCCCAAAAACTCAAGCCAAAGTCAAACCCAAAAATTTGCAGAGTAATGCAAAACCTATCAGAAAGCCTGTGTTTTTAAACCAAACAGAATACTCTTCGAAAACTAACATCTTTTGGACATCTTTATGACTAATTTGACATAAAAATTCAAGGGATATGGCCAAAATAGTGAGAACAACAAAGAAATCAGATTGCATGTATGCTGTACACGCAAATCATTAAAGGCACAGTAACCAGTCCTGTACAGCGTACATGCAAAACAGGCAAGGGATTAAATGTATACTTCAATAAATATAATATTATGCTCCCACCCCATGATCTTGGATTCAATTGAGTAAGGCTTGGATGTATTTATGCTGTCCCTTCATAGGGAGTAATGTTTGCTGCTTATATTGTACTCCCATAACATGGTTAACAAGATCTGTGGCTTTGTAGTGGCCAATGTTAATAAAGGGAATTGCCAACACTGAAAATATAATACTATGTATAAAATAAACTCATTGTACTTTAAAGATATTTTTAATGGAAAATTAGGCAGAAAAATATTATCGCCAAAATAATTAAACAAAGAAATAATGCCCACAATTATTAAATTTAAATTTACTCAATATAGCATAGTCCTCAGTCTTTATCATCAAGATTGGGGACTATACTATATTCAGTAAATTTAAATTGGGGGGTATAACAACTTTTTCACAGGAAATAAAATGTTTTCACGGGAAGTTGAATTTTCTATCACATGTATGCCAGACAGGGAAGTTACATTTACAGTTGTGCATATAAAAAATACATATATTTTCGATTACAATTACTACACAATTATTTTTGAATGCAAATACTACCAGTATATTTACTTAACATGTTTTTTTCAAAGATCAGATTTAGTGTGATAAACCTTGAAAGAGGGCAAGGAGGCATAGTCCAACATCACAATCTGGACAAAAGTACCTATTCTCTTTTCTAATTTTTTTGCCGCTGTTATTTTTCTTCAGTGAATACACATAGCACTGGTTTTCAGGTCTTAGTTTTTTTGTATGTAGGGGGAATTGCCTCTAAAAAGTCACTCTCGTTCAGTCTCCCAAAAACTCAAGCCAAAGTCAAACCCAAAAATTTGCAGAGTAATGCAAAACCTATCAGAAAGCCTGTGTTTTTAAACCAAACAGAATACTCTTCGAAAACTAACATCTTTTGGACATCTTTATGACTAATTTGACATAAAAATTCAAGGGATATGGCCAAAATAGTGAGAACAACAAAGAAATCAGATTGCATGTATGCTGTACACGCAAATCATTAAAGGCACAGTAACCAGTCCTGTACAGTGTACATGCAAAACAGGCAAGGGATTAAATGTATACTTCAATAAATATAATATTATGCTCCCACCCCATGATCTTGGATTCAATTGAGTAAGGCTTGGATGTATTTATGCTGTCCCTTCATAGGGAGTAATGTTTGCTGCTTATATTGTACTCCCATAACATGGTTAACAAGATCTGTGGCTTTGTAGTGGCCAATGTTAATAAAGGGAATTGCCAACACTGAAAATATAATACTATGTATAAAATAAACTCATTGTACTTTAAAGATATTTTTAATGGAAAATTAGGCAGAAAAATATTATCGCCAAAATAATTAAACAAAGAAATAATGCCCACAATTATTAAATTTAAATTTACTCAATATAGCATAGTCCTCAGTCTTTATCATCAAGATTGGGGACTATACTATATTCAGTAAATTTAAATGGGGGGGAAAGCATAATTCCCAATTTTTACTAAATCAAATATTTTATTAGTAATACAATATTAGTAATATCTATTATATGCTAATGTGTTATATGGATTGACTTGTAGAATGGTGCTGAACCTAGACTCAAGAACCTTGCTTTAATTCTATTTGAACTGCTAGTTTCTTAGATTCATTTTTTAAACTATTCCCACTTCTTTTGGTTGTAGGATGTTCTTTTAAATGCCTTTAATTGATTGATTGCAATAGTAAGGAGTAAATAAACATTAAATTTAAATGCAAATTTCATTCATTGTACTTTTATCATCATATTCATTTTTTCATCTTAGTACTTTTTTTTTAAATGTATTTATATTATAATACTAAAAATTAATTTTCCAAGATTAAAAATTGTCAACTAAGGACAAAAGCAAATACCCTTTACTTGTTTTACTATAAAATATATTGTAGAAAATATTTACACTATTAAACAAAGGGGAATTTTGACAGCATTTAACCTACCATATAAGAAGTTTGTTCTTATCCTTTTATACTTCTGTTCCCCTAAAGTTTCTCTAATAATTTTAACAATATATATGGATTTTGTAATTTTATAACGGAAGATACAAGAAAGTTTCTGAACAACACATGTTAATAACTATTATACAATGAACATAAAGAAGTAGGAGCATGTTCATTAAAGACTTTGTGAAATTGGAAAACTTAACTAGAAATAACTTGTTTCAAACATAAAATATATTTCAACATAAAAAATTGACAAAATATCTAAAAGTGAAAAAAGGTATTTTAAATATATCCCATTTTACTCCATACCATCATTTTCCATATCTGACCTTATCAGACTATCAAAAAAATTTTTTCCCTGATAAGGTAATTCAATAGATAAGAAAAAAGGGCCAAAACTTATGATAATTCATAAGATTCAATGAGCTATATCAATAACAGCTGATTACATTTTGATTTTCAATAGTCCAAAAATCAATTTCAGTTACTAGCCATTTGTTTGCTTAAGTGAAAATTATATAAAGCACAAATTAACAAAATGAAAATATATAAGAAAAAAATTATAGTAAAACAATAAAGAAATTCAGATTTATTACACTAAGTACTTAGTGTAATAAATCTGAATTTCTTAATATAATATATAAAATTAAAAATATATAAAATAAAATATATAAAATTAAGTGTCTAGTAAAAGTTTTATCATATTTCTTAGGCAAATTTTACCCAAGATGAAAGAAAATAAACATAAAGAATAATAAAATATTTATGCTAATTCATCTGTCAATTTAGTTATTCCAAAGTGAAAATAAATAAATTTCATTTCTCCTATAATATTTGCTTTGAGAATTTACAACTTGCCTGATCTCTGAATAATAAATAAAGTTTGCTCTTTTTCCCTCCATTATATCATTACAATTACTGAAATAAATTTATCTCCCAGAATCTACCAATATACAAATTAAATTATCAATACAGCTATTACATTGCTTACACTTATCTTGAGACGGTATGTGTATATTTTAGAAAATAATTGGCAGTTATTTAAAATACAATAGTTACATTCAGGGTTGGCATGATTTAAATCAGTTAATTTAAATCATGATTTAAATCAGTTGATTTAAAAAAAAAATCATTGATTTAAATCACTTTTTTTTCACTTCTCTCAAAACCTACATTCGAAAGACAGGAGAATTGGGAATCAGTCAGTACAGAAATACCAATAAGTAAATAAGTGTAAATAGATAGTATGTTTTCCAAGAATTTAGGGGTTGTTATCAGCAAGTATGTAGTAGGGGTAGGTACAATGACTAGTTATGAGTATATGGAATTCCTTTTATGTAATGGGGGGTAAAGAGAGTATTACAGAACTTGAAATCCAGTTTGTCTACCAAATAACAACAGCCGTCACATTATCTACTAGAATGGAAGGACAGTTTTCTTCTTTTGGTAGTTTTCATTCTAGCCTTCATAACCAATTAGGAGTGGATACGACATCGAAACTAGTGTTTTTATTGAAACAGTTAAATCCATAATTCGTTGCTTAAAAATTATTGAAATAATTGTGAATTTTTTTGTTTTTTTAATAAATAGTTTGCATTAAATAAATATTTAATTTGTTCTTTAAATTTACATGTTATTTAGTTTGCACCATCCAATTACAAAAAAATGAAATGTATTTAGATTAAAATTTATGTATTTAATTTTAGGTAATCAGTGTGTAGAATATACTAGATAGATAAGTTGTTACTTATAACAAACTATTCCATGTATATTGCAAAAAATATAAAAACACAACAATAATTAAAATTAGAATTCAGAAAAAAATCAAATAAATCTGATTTAAATCGAAAAAATCTGATTTAAATCAAATAAATCTGATTTTTTTGATTTAAAAAAAAAAATCATGATTTTTTTCCAACCCTGGTTACATTAGTCTGAAAGTAAAGATTTTAAAAGGAGCATGTATTTTAAATTTTCAGCCTAGTTTTAAAATTATAAAACTAGTTTTTCACAGTTCTATACCCTGTTTGCACTTTTCAAGAAGAATAAAATTTATATATTGCAAAATACTGGTGTTCCTCCACACATTTTCCTACGAGAAAAGTTATAACAATATAGACACTACCCTGCCTCCCACTACCCCCACCAACCCCAAAAAAAGTATATGAGAATTTTCTACTTACAGGTGCGGTTTTATCTGGCTTTTCAGATTTCACATCTTCCCGATCTTTAACAGCTCTCTGAGCAGCACTTGCATAATGTCTGATACAAAATCAAAATATATTTACATATATTTTTGATATATAAAAAATGCTTAACCTTAAAGAACTATATCAAGATTATGATAAAATTTTACAACTGAAAATCTCAATGTAGTAAATTTTACTTAAACCTTTGTGAGTTGGTAAGAAAAGAAAAATCTTTATGGAAAATTAACAGGTAAATTCATTTTAATATTGACTGCTACAATTTCAAAACTGTAAGCCACAGCACACTTAAAGTTAGTTTTAGGTATATTTATTGTCTATTTATAATACAATTTTATCATGAGTAACAATATAAAGTACATTGAATAGCCAGTGATTTAAAATAAATTAATCACCTAAAAAACATTATTCCCTGATTAAACAATGAGTATTTGTGTGTGTATGTATGTATATATATGAGTTTCTACAACAATAATCTTTGTTTACATCATGTGGAAACTAGGTAGGATTGCACAACAGTAGATAAAAAGGGTAGCTAATGGAATATTTTTCAACTAACTTCACTTAATTAAAAGGAATTGAGATTTTTATTAGAATTTTAGCTCAAATCTCTGATAATGCACAAATATTTAATTTTGTTGAGTATTTAGTAATCTTTCTCTTAGCTTTATTATCACTCACTTCTGCCTAGTGTTATCGCAGTTATGTAACATCCCGTAACACGTTAAAGATATAAAAGTGAAAAACAAATAAGGCAATTTATTATAAATAATGACATCGTTAAATCATTCAGAAATGATGTCTAGTACTGAAACTTCACGGGAGCTCAAAATAACTGCGTTTACACCTCATCAGTATATGAAAGTGATCTAAGAAAAAATTTAGATTCTTAGGATATTTAAAGAAATAGTTTTGACTACATTTACTGACTTAAATGCCTCATAACCAATATTATTTAAAACACCATTTATAAGAGGGAAAAAAGTTATGCAATATTCTGTACCTGATTACTGTAGCTCTTCCTGATAAAAACCGATTGCAAGTTAATCGTAGCATTTTGCAACGAAAAGGCGTCAAATTATAAATAACAATATGCGAGTTAATAACTCAAAAATATATTTATCAGAAGCAGGAATTAATACATATACTAGAAATAAACGTTTAGGTTCAAGCACGCACTAACTGCTAATCAGTACCCACTACCTTTCGCAAGGAATCTAGAACAGTGAAAAACAAATGTTTATGTCACAAGTAAATTACGTCATATGGTCTTCAGAATGTTGGTGCCAAACACAGGGAGGAATTTCGAATATACGTCAGAGAATGACGTAAAAAACGACGTATAAACTGGAAAAACAAACAACTGCTCTTTATATAATACAGAGATTGTATTACTCTTATGCCTTAAAGCTAAATTTTAATTTCTCAATATTTTTGTTTGTTTTTATTTTTGTATATCTATTATTCTCACTCAGTGTCAACAATCAGAAAATTAAAATGAATAGCTATAGATTAAAAGTATCTACTCTCTATACACAAAGCAGGGCCGTAGCCAGAAATTATTTTCGAAGGGGGACCAAAGGAGAAAGACATCTTTATTTGTGAATGGTACTTCAATTGATGAAAGGGAAAGCACTGTATGTTTTTTTTTTTTTAAGAGAATAACTTTATGTTAAGAACAGTTAGCAAAATACACAATAATGACATTATCTATCTAAAAAATGGTCTTTAAAATTTCACCACTCAAAATTACTGCCTAATTGACACAAAGTAAATAGATTAAAAAATTCAAGAAATATCAACGGATTATTTTCGTTTTCCAAAACGGTGTCAAGGTATTCCTTGAAATTACAAAGACGGAGCAACGTAAGTTACTTATATTTCAAAATTATATTACTGTATATGACGGCTATTACTGTCTACCCGTTTTATTTACATTTTGTGGATATTTTTAAGATAACCATTTCGACCATGTTTAAGATTTGTTTTAAATAGTGGATTCATAATTTCATCCTTTAATAATATTTTACGGATTAAAGAATTAGACCACAATACCAAAAAAATTTATCAACAATTTTTAACAAAGCAGTGCAAGAAAAAAAAAATTTTATGTACATAATAGATTATTCTATCCTGTTAAAACATGACAATTCTGATTGTTAGGATGTATAGAAGGAAAGCATTTCCCATTCGTATTTTAAAGTTACAAAACACCTTTAATTGAAAGTGTTTCTAAAAAATTTTCAAGTATAGCAAGATAGTTTCTGTATTGCTATATTTGAATAACAATAGCACTCAGTGTAAAAATCAATATTTGTTAATTCAATAAAAGTGAAAAAATGTTTACGTATCAGATTACGTCATTTTCTCGAGGTGCCAACACAAATTTCGACAGGAGAAGACGAAAACTAAAAATTTTTTGATAACAATACGTTTTGTTTATCTATTTGCCTAGCTAATAACAACTGTATTTTTTTAAAAAAAACGTTGAGACCATAAAAGTTTGCTAAAATACAAAGTATCTATTGTATTTGAAATGCAGTGCTTTTCTTACATCAAGGTAAATTTACAAATAAATCTCCCTTGGTTCCAAAATCTGCTACGGCCCTACAGTCCTTAGCATTTGAGCTCAATAAACTGTAATAATTACACTATTCTGTATTTTATTTGTGTTATTCAAGTTTTTTTTTTTTTCCTTTTTTTCATTTAATAAGGGATTGTTGACAGTTTATTTAGATATCGTTATACAAATCGTCTAGTACACGACGAACTAGTGATATTTAACGAAGCACATACCCATTCAGATTTATTGTCATAAAGTGCCAAAGAGAGAGAATTTATATACATATAATGTGTGCGTAATATATCAAAATTAATAAACCTAAAATATCTATCTAAAATTCTCCTTTTTAACACCTATTTCCTCAGCCTTTAAATGAAATTAAAAATGACGAGCAAAATTTTTTATTTCAAATTAACGTTATATAAATGCTATTTTCTGTCCACTTCACATTTTTTCAGCTTTAAGATATTTTGTTTTAAAAATAAATTGCTCCTGTGTGGTTAAGCTTGCTTAAATGTTAAAAATTTAATTCAAAAACGCAGAATAATATCTTTTAACAAAAAATTGAACTCTCAATCAAGTACAAAACAGCATTGAAAAGATATTTTCTTCTAAAAAAACTGTTGTAGTAAACGATATAGTTTCATTTTTATACTATGATTAAGTTCGACAAGACAGAAAGCTTTCTTTAATGACTAAGATAAAATTACATTTTCAAAGTAAGCAGAAAACATGCATATTTAATGCTATTTATTTCACAATAGCAAGCAAGACGGGTCCGAATGCATATATGCATGAAAAAAAAAAAAAAGATTTAGTTATTTACAGCCTGTTTTAAATTCTATTTCAAGTAATTTAAATGAATTTGTACAGTTTCAAATACGATCTGCAGCTTTTAAACTGAAAGGGGAAATGCCATGAAAGTGCAGTTAAAGCTACTGCTCCTTTAGTACTACCAAAACTTGCCTCTTATTTGAAACCTCATTGAGAGCAGGCTTAGAAGTTTAAAAAAATAATTTTTTGGTTGTTTCATCTCAGTACAAAAGAAAATATAATTATTATGTTTACATCACAATGTTGATATTTAATAAGGAAGTAAATTTTTAAAATTCAATTTAAGTTTCTGCTAGATTTCATGAATTCTATGAATTAAATTTCATGAATAAAATTGAAATTTCAACAATCACAATGACTGCAATATCAGAAATTGCAAATGCCATCCAAACATTTAATTCTTCTTGATTTCTCCAAACAAAGTCACTAACATTCAAAAAACTTACATAAGGGTTGACCACCTACCTGGTATTTACCTTGTAGTTATCAAATGCATTGCATAATTTTTATTATATATAAATTTTATATATATAAAAAAAAATTATGTATGTGGTTTTCTATGTTTTATTATTTTATATATAATATACACTATAAAAATAGTACAGAAGATAAAACTAGTGCTTTTAAAAAAATGAAAAACCTGTTTTAAATTTGTAAAAATGTAATTATAGTTTAAACTTTTTATTCTATGATAAATGGAAAAAAATATATAATTAATATTCCTTTGGGCTCCATTTTTTTATACAAAAACTAATACGAGGAACATTTGATAATTACTGTATTTCATGAAATACAAATTACTTTTCAGAGTACCTTTTAATCATTGATTTTATGCCTATTTTTTCACAATAAAATGAGACCAGCCACTGCTTAATGGTTCTAAATGGAAAAAAAAAAAAAAAAAAAAAAAAAAAGATGAAATAAAGATTTTAAATGAATGTTGATAGGCAAAATAAAAACTACCAATCTTTTTTTAATGAAAGGGTAAATAGCTCAGTCAAACTTTTTAAAAAAAAAAGAGAGCAGGCTTAGAAGTTTAAAAAAATAATTTTTTGGTTGTTTCATCTCAGTACAAAAGAATAAACATTCATTATGTTTCACATCATCAAAACTGAATGAAGATATTTAATAAGGAAGTAAATTTTTAAAATTCAATTTAAGTTTCTGCTAGATTTCATGAATTCTATGAATTAAATTTCATGAATAAAATTGAAATTTCAACAATCACAATGACTGCAATATCAGAAATTGCAAATGCCATCCAAACATTTAATTCTTCTTGATTTCTCCAAACAAAGTCACTAACATTCAAAAAACTTACATAAGGGTTGACCACCTACCTGGGATAAGCTTTGCACCTTGTCCCAGTTAGGTGCAAATAGCATTGCATATGCATATATTTTATATATATAAATATATATATATAATATAAATTTTATATTATATATATATATGTATATATATGTATAATATTTATATAATATACATACATATTTTTTAATAACTTGCTTTTAAAATATAAAAAAAATTGTTTTAAACTTAAAATAATGTTATTTTTTATTCTAAAAATGGAAAAAATCATAATTACCTTAATTCCAAAGGATTGGTATTTTTTTAATGATAGCTAATAAGTCTACCTTTTTGCTCTAATGCTAGCTAATGAAACCTACTTAAGGTTACAATGAATGAACTCTGGCACCAAAGAGCAGCACCAGACCCATTCATCCATCATTTGGTAATTCAGTTCAGAAGATGTTTGGGTTGAATGAATGGAATATCCAATAGACAGTGCAAAGGGATATATGCACAACAAAAATTTTGAGATTATTTCACAAAAAGGAAATATTTCATGTATATTACACTATTATAGAGGTTGGTAAAGTTCTTCAAAAAATTCAACTTAAAATTTTTTCATTCTGAATAGAAAATATACTGCTTAAACTAGTTTTTGAAAAAAATATTATAAAAGCTTTTACTGTGTTTGGAAAAATATACTTGAGCCAGAGTTTGTAAAAGAGAAGAGGGCATACTTTAATATTCAAACTAATTTAATTTCAAATTTGTTTTACCCCCAATACTTGATTATAACATTTTACAATATATATTCAGCACAAATAGTTTCAGTCATTACTAGGTTAGCATAACAGTACTGGTTTCATGTTTACAAGGTAAATATAACTGTTATTCACATATACAGAGTATTCACTTATTCGAAAAATTTTCCATATCCCTCTGTCTTCATATAAGTAAATTTCTACTGTTAATGAATAATTTTTACTTCTGAATAATTTTTACTCACCCAACATTTCCCCACTGTAGAGAAATTCGGTGTTATGTCACCAATGGTGTAGCAAATGTAAATGGTATATCCATCCAAAATGTTAATTATTTTTGTTTATATGTTTTATTCTAAGCAAATGATCATGTTCAAGAAAATCTTGGGTAAAAGGAGTTAGCTGCTGCTGTTATAATGTTAAAACGATATAACTTTAGAACAGCCAAAAAGACTGGGAATTTTTGTTGTAGGTTTAAGGGTTAATTATTATCTATGTTTTAAAACTAACATGGATCTCAGATTTTATTCCCACCTGCAAGTCACCTAGCAAACAAAGCACACTAGTAAACAAAGTTTGAAGTTTAAATATAATTTTATAAGCATATGCTATTAACTTATGGCAGAGATTAAATGGGGTACCTTGGTTTTTAAAATCTGGTTATATCAGAAACAAAACAATTCTAGTAGTCTGGTTTAAAATAGTCACTTGACATAAACCAGATGACTTTTACATGAGCCTATACATTTTTTTCTCGTATAAAATACAGTATTTTTTTATGAATAATTGGTATTTTTTTTTCTTTTAAGATAAATACTACTGCCAGACACAAGAAAATACATGCATAGTTATTTAAAACATGATAGAAAACTTTATTATAAAATTTCAACATTAGAAAATATTGAATACAATGCAACGCTGAAAAGTAAAAAATACATGTTATGTTGTTGTTGAGCCCTTTAATGTTAGCCACTCATAGAATAGAATATAAAATAATAAATTATACTGAAAAATTATTAAACATTTGATACTGAAGAAATAGCACAAAAATGAAAAACCATTTTAAATGAAAAACAGAAATTATGAGGAAATCCGGTTTTCTAGGATGCAGTATAGGATACTTTAATTTTAAAATAAGGATTCAAAGCTAATTATCTAGGCTTATTGTTATAAAACTAATATTTTAAAATGTGCGAGATTATCTTAAGGGTGATTCATACTACATTATGACGGGTCTAGACCAAACCCCAATTCAAAATTATTCTAAGCATTTTCTGTTCATTTTATGCTCCATATGGCTGGACCTCTCCCAAGCTTTGTTTTCTAAACTTGGTATATTTTTCCTTGGGAATTTACCAGTCATGCTACTTCTTGGAGCATCATTAATAAAAATATTCCTTTTTCATTCTAAAAACACCCAGACTGCTTTGTCTTTTAATTCTTAGTACATTGCAGCAAATTCTTTGAAATTTCCCTAATACAAAGAGCAAGAAAAAAATTATAATAATAAAGTACTGGTTCTCTCTTCCATCCTCCCTAAAAAAACTGTTTTGCTTATAGTTTATAACCAAGATGAAACAGATAAACATGCATTATAAGCCAAAGTTGTACTGAGAAAATATGGCACAATACAGTGTAGCATCAGTCACCCTTAAAAATATGCCATGTCAGTTATTTTACTTTATAATTTCTCTTTTTTAAGTAAAAACTCATTAACCCATTAATACCTAGTGTCCCTTTTTAGAGACAGCTTGAAAAAGTTTAATAAAATAAATAATAGTTTTCAAGATATGAGTTTTTTTCCCAGCAAAAGTAAATGGTAAGTTTATGAATAATCTACCAAATTTTAGAGTATCTGGTATTATTTATAATTTTGTCATTCAGATTGACATTTTATGATTTTGAGCCTCACTTTTTTCCCAAGTAAATCTACTCAAATCATGATGAATAGCTATGTGTATTACCTTTTTCAGCAAAAGTAGATGTTAATTTTATGAATAATCAATCTATCAAATACTTGAGTATCTGGTATTATTTATAATTTTGCCATTCAGATCAATATGTGACGATTTTTCAAGCCTTGCTTTTTTCTTCATAGACTGAAATCATTATAGCAGTTATGTCTATTATCCATTTCAGCAAAAGTAGATATTCATCTTATGAATAATCTACTAAATATTTGAGTATCTGGTATTTTATAATTTTGTTATTCAGATCAATATTTTACAATTTTTCTAACCTTGTTTTCTTTTTTATTTTAAATACATTAGTTGAAATCATGATGAACAGCTACGTCTATTATAAAACTTTCTGTTAAAGTACTGTGTTACATGTGATTCCAATTAAATCTTTTATGATGATTTTTAAATTTTTTTTTCAATAGAATTGTTGATGTTTAAAATGACAGCTGATTACTAATAAAAATTGGCTGTAATATTCAAAATTGTTTAAATTTTCTATTTATTTTGCTGTGTACATTTCATAATTACTGACATCAATTAAGATATCAATTAAAATGTATTCGGCAGAAATGGCTCAGGCATTAATGGGTTAAATGAAGAGTGATAAATAATAAAGGTACGTTTGAAAATTTTCCACTGGCATGACTCAATTAAACTTATATAAACATAAAATTACAGAAATTTTTTTAATATAAAAACTGTAATTTTAAAAAATTCATGCACAACATTTTATATTTCATGCATAACAATTATAAAAATAAGTATGAGATCTTATGAATACTCAAGTTTAAAGCTTAGTTACTTAAAAATAAAATTATCTAGATAAGTAAACAATAAGGCTGAATTTATATATTATAAAAGTGTAATTATGAACAATTTTTTTCTCAAAAAAATCATGACACAAGCTTTTAATCTTATATTTTCAGTGTCAAGCTATAAGTAAAAAAAATCAGTAGACAACTAAAGATTTACATTTCTAAAATACTTCAGTTAACCATCGTTAATAATTTAGTGACAATTTAAGCATTTTTAAATGGATACCTAAACATCTAGTTAGCAAATTAAGTATAAATATTCTCTTTTTGAATATTAGCACTGACTGTTGTGTGCAATAAAATTCCTAATGACGTGATAGAACAGAAAATAAAGCAATGATCATATATTTACATACTTTCATTAAGAACAATAAATATGTAAAGCAGATTAATAGTACAAAGTGATTAAAGACTGAACAATATAAGGTGAAGAGATGTGTAATGTTTACACAATTACTTTTGTGAAATAATTTAAAGTCAGCCACTCACATTTTGTTACAATTATCAAAATTCCCTAGGAATGTTGCAAATAAGAGAGAATACAATAAATGCATAACTTTATCTGAGAGTGTTGCTGCTCAGTTACAAAGTTAGGACACTTTTACAAGCATTTTGCAGAACTGATATGATTTTAGAGATGTCCTCTGCTGTAAGAGCAGCAGTTACTATTAAACGAATGCTAGGTGGTGGAAGTTTTTGTTCCTCAGCTTCCAAGTAACGGGCTGCAGTTAAAGCCACACCTTCCTTTAAAGCCTAAAAAATAAATATTTCATTTTAAAATTATTAAACAATTTTTCTTCCATAAGCATACATTTTATACAAAACCTTACCCTTCAAAAACTTATCAGGTATGTCAGAATTATATCCAGAGAGTCTATTTTTAAAAGATTTGTACAAATATTAGAGTAAGCTGATTACAATAACAGTATTTACAGAAAATCCAGCTAATTTTGCTAAATGAAGGCAATTGTACCAAGAGATGATTTTTATCCAATAATGGTAAAACCTGCCACACATTATTCAATATGACCTCGATAATTTTCTTTCTACATTTCACAGTAAAGCTGTCTTCTTTTAAGTTTTATTGTAGCACTACACTGTAAAATTTGGGATTTACCAACTACAAAAACTGATTTTCAGTCAGTTCCTGATGTACCTTGTACTTACAGTGGGTACTTAGTTGGCCAGAAGTTTGGAAAGATTTGTGCTAGTTTTTATGGTCATGCAGTTTTTTCATAAGTAACCCCTTTCTTTACTGATTCAGTTAATTATAAAGTTGATGCAAATCTGGCAAACTTCTAAGGTCAATTGTATTTTTCATGGCAACATTATTGCTGGAAGAAAACAGGCAATTGTGGAGACATTGGGTAAACCATAAATGATGAAAAACAAAATTTATGGCCATAAGAAGTTAACTTATGGTCTCCTCCCACTGTAATTAAACACATATTTATAAATAAAGAAACAATTATTAAACAATTACTCACTTAGACACAAATTTATTATCAACAAAATCAAAAAATTAATGTATCTTAAAAAATTTAATTCATATAGAAATCAATTTTAACTTTAATTAAAAACAATTTTTGCAGGTGAACTTCAAAAATCTATTATGTCTTACTACATACAGCTTGTAGGCTACAGTTACACAATGCTATCCTACAAAAAAATATTTTTTTGAAAATAGCAAATTCAAATTATGCTAAAAGTAAATTTAAAATATTATGTGAAAGATTTATCCATACAGATAAAAAGAACCAGAAAATTGTGAATCAAGTATAGAAAAGAATATACATACATAATCAACAATATGTTCTATCCTTTTTGAAGCTTGTTCTCGAGGTAGAGATTCAGCAATATAAAGGTGTTTAACAGGTGACAAAGCATCAGAGCATGTAATGAGCTCTGGTATACTGCAAAACATACAAATAGTTCAAAATCTAATTTAGACTCAATTAAAATGCAGTAAATAAATAAAAGTTTAAAAACTTACATTAAAAGCTTTTCATGCATTTTTACGCAATTCTCTTTCAAATTCTGTACAACATTTGGACTAGATTCAAGTATATCTAGAGCTGCTATAGCAACTCCAGCTTGAAGTGGAGGGAGTGAGGCAGAGAAGCAGTACCCAAGACCAGATAAGCGCTAAAAGGAGAAACAAATATCATGAATGATGAAGTCTTAAAAGTAGAACTAAAATATTTTCAGCTAGATTTCCTTTCTGTTAACATTTCTTATTAAATATGTTTTAAGGTTACATATTTGATAAATTTCAAATTTTTACATATCATTAACAAATATTATTAAACACCATCCTTCTACTCAATGAAAACCAATAAAATACAAATTCAAAGGTTAATTGTTAAAAAAAATTTTAAAGGAAAGATAAATACATGATTTAAGTTATAAAGTAATATATCTTACTACAAGGACTACATCAAACCATATCAAAACAGTATTCAATAAAATATTAATGTTAAAAACAAGCATATGCATTAAAAATAATTCATATAAATTTCTTTTGTTTATTATTTTTTATTTTTGAATAACACACAGAACAAGTAAAACTGACTTACACAAATTTGATTTTATTGAACTACATATGCAGACACAACCTCATAGTGAATATTATGTTTTTGTAAGAATAGAAGTGCAGTAATTATATTAATACTTAAATAATCACTATTCTTTTTCAATGAAATCAAATTTAAATCTAATTTGAAAGTTAAATATTTAATAGCTATTTTTTACTAGCACTGTAGTACATGGTTAGCAACTGCAGTTCATTTCTTTAAAATTATTAAAAATAATTACTAATTTTATTTATTGCTTAACTCCCATTTAATATTTATCAATAAATATGACATTCTTATTTGAAAAAAAAAATCATAAGAATGATGAAAATTTATTTATAAAACTTTTTTATAAAAATGTTAGACATCATTGAAAAAATAAAGTTAATTTCTGCAACAAGTTGAATTTGAATATACTGAATAACAAATTAAATTAATTTAGATTTATTAAATTACAAAATACTCATAGAAACAAAAAAAAATTATTTTAAAAAGTTCTAAATATATTATTAGAAAATAGCATTTAAGAGTAAAAATGTTCATAAAGGAAGCTATCAAAATCACGTATGTTAGTGACAATCATTTTATGTTGAAATGAAATTTATGAATGCACTTCAGTCAGTCAATACCATTTAGCAAGAAAATAGGTCTATCTAGTGCTCCTGACTGAATGGTGGCCAAAGGGTTACGGCACTGATCTTTGGTACTGAAGTTCATGGGTTTGAATCACAATGTGGCATGGATGTTTTTAGCTGTTTGGAATCGGCTTTAAGCAGTAGGTTCCAGACTCATTAGCCTTTGTGCTACAAAAAGTAGACTGTAGCACTCCAAACCAATCTAATCCTTCCCCATTTAAAAAAAAAAAAAAAAAAAAAAAAAAACTTATGTGGTGTTGTCTAGGGGACGGGGATTAGACTCACTTTGGTGAATACTGTTTGTGACAAAGATCTTACCTGATGATCCATTATGAATGAAGTACCACAGCAGAAACCTCCATAACTTGGAATTGCAGATTCTAATGTTGCAGTAATAAGATCAATCTCATGAATCTGGAAGTTCAAAATTTTGTATAAGACCACAGTATAATAAATATTAAGGTCAGAATTTTACAGTTAGTTTAGATAAAGTATAAAAAAAAAAAATCAAGAAATATACATACAGGAACATTAAAATGCTCAGTGACACCATGTCCATTAGCTCCTAGGACACCAAATGAACAAGCTTCATCAATGAATAAACGAACTTTAAACCTATTCTTCAACTCTACCTGTAATATTCAATAAAAAGAAGTTTTTATTAAAAATAAACATTTTACAGTACTAAAATATGATAGTATTTAAAATATAACATAGTGATTCATTATTAAAGATTACAGAATCAGAATTCTCCAAACACTGTATACTTATATTGTTTCATTTAAGCCTTTCTCAGGTGGAACTTTGTACAGTTAAAGAAAACTTATCATAACTGAAGCATTTCAAATACTGATCAAATAACATATACTATCCGACTGAATAGCAAAGACTTAGGAATACCTACAGAAAACCTAATGATACTGGCTTTTTTTTAAAAAAAAAACATGACTTGTGTTATAACCTTGTTAAAAACAGTGAGATCATTTTAGTATAAGAAGCTATAAGAGGATTTGTATTCTAAATTGATATAAAAGAAAAGTATATAAATTATTTGTCATAACCAAACAGAAATCAATAAAATTTTTACTTCTAAAAAATTCACATTTACATTCATAAGATAAAATTAGTAATTACAGATGAAAGCAAATTTAATAAAAAGCAAACTTTATACAATGATACACTAACCAACCATTAACATTTTTCAACTTCAATTATTTGAGAATTGCTTTAAACTGCTCTAAACAGATTTAAGAAAAAAAATTGTAATATAAACTATTTTAAATAGCCTAATGCACTCAAATAATATTCAAATAAAAAAATATATTGTGAGCGATTAAAGCTGGAAACACAGTTTATGTGCATAATGATCTTATATTAACATTGGCATACAAATTAATAAGCTGGCATGCATTGTCACCTAGTAGATCCTAATGAAAGATTAAAGTGTTTAATTTGAAAGCAAAATGGTCAACAAATTCAATCTTAAATTAAAAATTTCTACAAAAACAAAAGCCAAACAGAAAAGATGAACTTCATATACTGCATCCTAAAATCCCAAACCCAAATCAATAAAAGATTTTATGCACTACGCAAAATTGTACATATATCTCTTAAATGCTTATTTTTATATAATTTCATCAATTTAACTTATATATTATTAAATAACAAAAGAAAAGATAATGGGTTAACATATGTTATAACAAATATTTGTCAAGACATGAAAAATATTCCCTTAAAATATAAAAACTTTACCATTTTTGGTAAGTTACAGATATCTCCATAGTTCATATAAATCCCTTCAAGCACAAGAAATCTCCTTGTAACTTTAGCTTTGCTTGGATTCTGTGAAAAAAAAAATAATTATAAAGGGCAGTCAAAATATAAAATAATAACTTTAAATAAAATGAGAATTTCTTACAAGTTTGTCTTGTTCCTCTTGTTCCAACAATAAACGTTCTAAGTCATCAGGATCATTATGTTTAAAGAATTTAATTTGACTACGTGAAGCAACTAAACCTTTCTGAATAGCAAAATTTGCACCCTGATCACAAAATATGATATCTCCATGCTTTGAATAAGCAGGAATGGCACTTGATATTGTGGAAAATCCATAAGAATATAAAACAGCTTCTTCAACTTGCATAAATTTTGCTAACCTTTCCTCCAGTTCAAGATGAATATCTAAAGAATAAAATAACTAAATTACTGATTATAAGTAAAAATAAATTAATACATGAAAATTAAAATATAAGTTTCATACTTTTTTGAGAGGTACATATTATACAAACCTACAGTTCCATAGAAGCCCCTAGGACCACAAGATCCAACTCCATATTTTTTAAGGCATCGTACAGCTGCTTCTTCTAATTTAGGATGTTCTAATAGACCTAAATAATTATGTGTTGCAGCATTTAAACACTCTTTACCATCAACAGTCACCATTTTGCCCATTTTTCCATGGCAAATTTTAGGATTTAGAGCATAATGTGTTTCATCAGATTCTGGCACAAGAGGTTCAGGTGTCCACTCTGCAATAAGAGCTTCCTTTTCCTGAAAAGAAATCAAAATTTGGATTAATTTTAATCATATAATATATAGTTCTATAATAAGGATCTTGGAGAAATAAAATATTCTGTTCACTATACTCCAACCATTAAGAAAAATGGTAGATCAAACAAAATGTATAACTCATTAATTGCTAAGTATATTCAATAGCAATGTAATCGAAAAATTAATAAAAATCTATCAAAGACTGAATTACATTGACTGAAATGTATTAAATTTTAATTTAAATACTAGCCAATATAATTTTAAAAATCACTTATCAATTAGATCTTAGTCAACTCAATAGCAATTTTGACTAACTGCCTTTTAAATTGATACAAGATGCTGTAGTTAAGACCACAGATTGATTATCTTTTTAAGTATTTGAAAGCAAAAATGCATATAAGAAATGAGTATCCAAATGGGTGGTATATCTTCCCTCCCTAACTCTCTCATACTCACAAAAGTCTTTCCATATGCCACTAAATCTTAAGCCATTAATTAAAAGGTTCTCTAATATTTCTCAACAATGCTATAAAAATTACTAAGTGCAGAGCATGCCAATTTGAAAAATATAAACTGGCAGATACAGCAATACCAGTTAAATAGACAGTGCATTACACGCTCATGAGATTTTAGAGGCTCTAATGAACATACTTAACAAATTAAAGTAACAAAATTTTAAAGTTTTTGAAACTGAAATTAAAAAAATATATTTAAATTGTGTGAGTATATATATACACACACATCATACATTTCTGTGTATAAGTTGAGAACTTTTAGAACTTTATCTAAACCTAAAGTGGAAGGGGAGAGGGTTAGCTTATATACAGATTTGCAGAAAAGATGCAGCCTACATTCTTCTGCTGTTGGTAACAATAAATCACCTAATTGAATAAGTAGTTTAAAACAAAGTTAAAAGGATGAAAAAAAAATTACAAATTTTGAAGAATTTATAACCAGTGCAATTAACTTACCAGCAATAAAGCATCAAAATTTCGAAAAAACACTAAGAGGACCCATACTACATCTATACTGGATTAATTGACCTCTTACTGATTGGCAAATCATATGCAATCTGGCTGAACATCTGATACTTGGAATGTTTCCCCAGAAGAACTGGCTTAGTGAACAGCTTGAGCATATGTGCATTTTAAGCTGAACGATTTTTACAGTCCACTAGATGGTACTCTGTGTTCATTATTTTAAAAATGTGTGAGAGTTCAGCTATGTTTGACATAAGGTTTGCGAAACTGATTTGCTCGCCACACTCACACGTTGTGGGCCCAAGTATTTTTTGTGACTCCAGGAAGCGTGTGGTGTGGCCAGTGAAAACGATTGCACTTAAACTTCATCAAGTTTTGGAGAGTTGTGATTGGTCTCCAGGAGGCGATTCAGGACCATCCTTGGAGTCCCGGTCCTTCTGGACAGCCAGGAAAGGACAATGGAACAACAAACGCATCAGCACAGAATAATGAAAAAAGTATAGGGTTGCCTGAGTAGTCGAGAAGGAAGAAAAAGAATGCATCATTCTCTTGAACTTTGGCAATTTCTCTTTCAGCCATAGCACGAGGAATGTTTTTTTAAGTTTTAATTTTTTAAATATATTTTTTTAGCATATTTCCTTGTCTTTTGTTCTACATTTGAATGTTGTAATATAGATCAGTGGCATTTTACTGTAATTAAAGATGATATAAAGTAAACTTAGGTTATTAATGGCTTTGAAATAACAACAGCAATGTACTACACCACAGCATTTTGGTGCCGTTCCATGAGGTAAGTGCAATTGATTCTCATTTGAGTACCAACAGTAAAATAAATTGTAATTGTAAAAAGGAATGTTAGTAATTTTTAAAAAAATGTCTGGGCTGGTATTAGTATGTTCGCTTTGAATGCCGCTGTATTTATTGATTTGTATTTTATTGTTGTGTATTTTGAAAATACAGTGGTGTTCAAAAAAATTTTTAATTTTTGGTGGAATAAGTTAAGTATAGTATAAACTTGAGAAAATAAAATGGCAAAAAACCATACAGAAAAAAAAGATTCTTTAGCTACTTTTATAACTGAATTTTCAGGTAATAAAGAGGAAAATGTAGAATTTTTTTAAACAATTGAAGGATATAAGTAAATTAGAGAAATGGTTGGATAATAAAACCTTTTATTTGCTTGGATTAAAACTTAAAAGAAGCACTCCACATGCTACGCCTGAAAGAGAAATTGCCAAGTCCAAGAGAACGCTGCATTCTTTTTCTTCTTTCTCGACTACTCAGGCAACTTTTTTCATTATCCTGTGCTGATGCGTTCGTTATTCCATTGTCCTTTGCACAATGCATTCTTTCCCTGCTCTGTCCAGAAGGACCAGGACTCTAAGGATGGTCCTGAATCGCCTCCTGGAGACCAGTCACAACTCTCCAAACCTTGGTGAAGTTTAAGTGCAATCGTTTTCACTGGCCACACCACACGCTTCCTGGAGTCGCGAAAAATACCTGGGCATTCAACCCACAACGTGTGAATGAATATATTTTTTTTAAATCCTGACCTTGAGTTTGTATATATTTTGCCTGTATTTGGTATTTTGCTCATCAACTTTCGAGGGGAGGTTGGAAATCGGAATGTAAATAAACAGAACTTGGCTCTTTAACTTTCCACATAATATAAACATTCCCATATAGTTCTCCAAATTTTCTCTTTTTATTTGGTACTTTGTGAGGTCTTTAAGATTTTAGTGTTGGTTTTAATGCAGTTTTTGTTGCTTATGCTATATTTTACATACTTCCCCCCCCTTTTTTTTGGTAAATTTTGATTTAGGTTTGTTATGGTAAGAAAGTATTATTTACCAGAGGATGAGTATACTCTTATGATAAATGAACTAATTAGTGCCACTAATGAAAAGGAGGATTCATTTTAAATTAGCAAGTTATATTTCTAGCAATTCTGACATTGGCATTTTGTCAGAGATGGACCTAGCTGAGTGCCTACCTTCCAGTAAAAGTTCTACTCAAAATGCTCTATTTTAAACCCAAAAGCTTGAGCAATTACATCCTCATACATTTATTGGAATAGTGAGAATAAATCCTGCAGTGATTGCAGAAAAATAAATTGATTTCTTTAATATTTTCTTCTTTGGTGATGACCTGCTAAAATTGATTGCTGCAGATACAAATAGTTTTGCTACATGACCATCATTGCATTCAAAGAAACAATTGAGACTTTTTATGCTAAAAAGCATACACAATCCAGAAATGGTTAAATCTGGCAGAAAAGATAAAGTTACTCGAAAAGACATTTTAAAACTTAAATGTATAATGATTGTAAGAAAAAAAGTGGTGATGTAGACATAGATGGAGTTATAATGCTTCTTAGAAAACCAGTGAAATGGTACAAAAAACCATTTTGGGAACTTATGGATGCAACAGTGGTGAATACAAATATTCTTTTTGACAAAAAATATGGCACTAAAATGCCATTTCTCCAATTTATAATGAAATTAATTGATCAAATTTTGGAAAACTATGAAAACTATCGGGAAGAAAAGCAATTTACAGTCAGTTCTAAACCAGCAGCTATCTGACTGTCAGGTAAGCATAGAAAGTACATAGTTTGTCCATAAACTTTTACAATGTGCTTAAATTACTGGATGAATGTTTAATTCTTCTTTTTTTTAATATTGTAAATCTGTTCTTATATTTGTAAAATTTTTTAAATGCTAAAAGATTAAAATTAAAAAGATCTCATATTGAATATAATCACAGAAACAGAGATTTATGTCAATGTCAAAATTATAAAAGACATTAAAAAACATCTTAAAGTCATCTAAAACATTCATGACAGAAAATTATAGATCTAGGGATATTTAGTAATTCAAAAGACAATTTGAATCATCTTTTGTCCAAAGTCTGACAAATGAAAACTTCAATCCAACTTTTATTGAAAAATAATTTATCCACATCATAAATACATGGTATTCATTACAAATTTAATAGAAAATTAAAATTAGCTTTTATTAATACACCAAAATTGACTGTTTATTTTTTATACCCTTTAGGAATTTAGTAATTAATTTGCAGTCATCAAACTTGGGACTTCAAACAAAATTTTCAGCTTAGTTTAAACAAACTCCATATATTATAATTGTATCAATGTTACAAATTACAAATTATAAAAAGTTTTTATGCTTACTTGTTCTGTCAATTCAGTTCTTTCAGGTTTGTAACTTTTGTGGAAAATTAACCAAAATATCATCAAAATGAGAACTGCCTCAAGAGTCACATGGTATGTAGGGGCCTAGAATAAATTTTTATCTTAATACAAAAATAAATAAATTTAAAAAAAAGCCTATAAATAAACAAAAAGTGCTTATTTTTGCAACATGAAATTGTTTCTTTCAATGAATCAGATTAATCCTTCACACCAAATTTCATTCATACAATAGCATGTTATTCTTACAAATAGATAGAATGCTATTTTGACAACTTTGAATGCCACAGCCATCTGTGCATTGTGACATCAAATACAAGATTCTTTGTATTCAAACTCTTGGTATGCAGCACAAGTCTCCTTGCAGGTTGAGACCAGGAATGAAGTCTCAAATTTCACAATGTTTTTTCCAATATAGGTGATTAACGAAAGAATGGGGGGAGGTATAGATAAAAATTGCTAAACAACTTATACCCCATATTAAATGCAAATAAATGTATTTATGAATGAAAAATAATTTTACTTCATTGCATTTTAAAATAAAAACATTTAATATAAATTGCTTTAAACTCAACATATAATTTAAATAACTTAAATTCATCAATTAATTGATGTTTGACAGCACATATCACAGCTGAGGAATATAATTAAATACTTTATATGATTAATTTAAAATATGTACATTAATCAAACTTGGATGATAGAATACATCAGTTAGCTCTGTTGGCTATTGCATATTAAATTTTAATTCCCCAAAACTTTTTATAGGAATTGTTATAGAAGTTTGTAATAAAATCATTATAAAAATTATTTTAAAAATTCTATATGTAAGTAAAACTTTTATAATTTTACCAAAAAAAAATTAAAATAAAATTTGTTAAAAATAATGTCAGCAATACATAAATTGTGATCATCAAAAACTTTGTTATAAACTTTTTTTATCAATGCATTAATACTAAACATGCACACAAATGCATTAATACTAAACATAACAGCTCATTTTTTAGATAATAAAGGTATTGCTCTCATTCCCATGCCAATAAAAACACTACAATTTTCTTAAACATACTTATACACACAAATTTACAAGAAAGTTTAAATTAGCATGCATTACAATATAACTTGTATTTTAACCTAAAAAGTCAAAACCAATCGTAAATATATTAATTCAAACAATATGAGCGACGAATCGTAAGAGCCATTAACAGAAAAAAATCTAAATCTGAGGTATGTTATCAAAAGCACAAATTTTTTATCACCTAAACACCGGTGTAAGATTATGAATTAAAATCACAAAGTATCTTTACAGCCATAACGTTCGATTATTTAAACATCTATATAATAAAATATATGTTGGAAATGTGTCTTTTATCATAATATAATTCCAAGAAAAACTTAATACAATCGAGTGATTTAAACAAATTAATACCTTCCAAAATGCCATCAACATTTCATACAGTTCACATGAGGCTTCTTGCTGTGACATAGTTACAGAATCGAAAGAACTCATTTTAAATAAGTTATTGAAGAAACAGAAAACTGAATGTTATTCTGTTTTAAATATTAAAAATATTAAGTCCAAACAGAGCCTGGTGAACATTTAAAATTAGCTCCTCTACTCCACCTACAAAGTAAAGTTGTTAAACTAGATCTTTTATCAGTCAATTCTGTTGCCAATTATTGGAAATGAACGGAATTTTTTTTTTTCTCTCTCCCTAGGGTTTTTACTGAGTTGCAGAAACCTTATACTGGGCCGAGGCTAAATTCGTCTGCTTTCAATAGTGAAGCTAATTACTAATCTATGTTTTCATTTAAGATGCACAAATGCCAAATTTTATTATAAAAAATATTATATAATTGAAATAGCTAATTTAAATAGTCATGTTTCAGCAAAATTTATAAATATTAATAATAAAAAAAACTTGTGAAGCACAGGATAAATATTTTGATTTAGTATATCAATTTTGGTTTTAAAAATCTAAAGAAACTCTAAATTATTCAAAGCTAAATAAAATTTCTATTTAAAATTTAAGCGTTATCATATCCTTCAAGTCATTTTCAGATTATGAAAGATATTTTATAGGGATTTTTTAATTAATATATATTAAGTTGGCAATTAAGTTCCTGACGATCTTTTTTTATTTTAAGATTCTGCGTATAATTAAATGCTTTTAGTATAATATTTATGAGCATTTTTGACACCTTCTTCTTTTTTGTTTTTAATTGAGGCTCTCTAAAACCGCAAAAACTGCTCGTGACATTTGCGCTATATATGGTGATGATGCCATAAAAGAAAGATTACTCGTGATTCATATGCCAAGTTCAAAAATTAAAATTATGACCTCAAAGACATTCTGGCTGTCCTACTGGCTTTAATCCAACATTTGCACTAAAATTCGTATCAAATGACAAGGGAATTGATAAAGAGATCTGAATGATCCTGCATCGCTTTAGAGATGCATTTTCAATCGATGGAAAAGGTTCAGAAGCAAAGAATATAGACACGGGAGAGAATACAAAGTGGATATCAGGTATTCCGGATGCTTTAATGCAACAAAAATCAATGAGCCAATATCTTGACGTTGGTTTGCTTGATCATCGCAGCACAGCTCATGGACGCAAACAACAATTGCTTTACTAAATCGTTATTAACAAAAAATGATGCCCGTATGTTAATATAAAGCAACAAAAGAATGATTTAAACCAATAAACAACTGACATCAAGCATGAGAAACATTCAACCAGGTCAAACGGTGTTGGGCATATTATGGGGCTGGTAAGGGATTATCCATTACGAATCGCTTGAAGGGAACCAAATGATCAACACGGAATTCTTCGTTAATATACGAAAGAAGTTATTTACGTTATAGTCGTTATATATAACGACTAACATGGCTATTCAAGGGAAAAAGACTAATCGCAGCACAAAATTCATTTGCTTTACGACAACGCCCGCCGTGATATTACCAATATAACTAAACAAGCCATTCAAACGCTAACTTGGAAGTTGCTACATCCACCGGGTGTGGCAGCACTTCTCAGCTAGATGTTATGAGCAAAGCTCCAGGAGAGAACAAGTATATCTTGTGGGCTGGATTAATTTTTCATGACATATCCATCTCTTTTATCTCTTTCAAATGCCATGCGTGAAGTTTCATTCGATACTGATGAAGAATTGAGAGCTTCACTGATTGAATTTTTTGAGTCGAAACCAAAAGATTTTTACCTACCAATGAGTTATTGAAAATATTGTTGAACGTTGGGAAGACTAAACAATGGAAAATACATTATTGATTAATCTATAATTAATTTTTATTGAAGAGTAAACTTTCAAAATTAAAAAAAAAATAGACGAGAACTTAATTGCCAACCCACAAGACATCGAATAGAAGATAATACAAAAAAAACATTTTATTCACGAAAGTACATTTAACACATTTTTTTCACAAAAGACTCAGTGATTCATCAATATTTCACAGTATGATGAATTTAAAGGTAGTAATTCACCGATAAAATATTCTTAATATCTCATTTTCTCAATTCTCATACAAATTTATAACTCGAAAACGAAACAACTCTCGCATTTCTTGTTCTATTTTTATATTTTTCTTTGAACCCACCGGTGTTGCCAAACAGAAGGCATGTAAATTTCGTGCGTTAAAAAAATAAACTTGAGTCAAAGCATTTACGAAAAATATAGAAAAAGGTTACTTTCTCAACAACTTAATTGAACACTATATATATACACATGTATATATATGACGTCCATTTCAGGCATTGAAGTTTTATTCGAATATCATCCCATTAACCATTTCAACAAAAGACTCAGTCCGACAGCAAGTCGTCAGTTGATTACTTTTATTGTATATAAAATACATCGATTTATTTTATTTTAAATTGTGATAAATATGTTATTTATTTTGGCAGTATTAAAATTATAGGTGTTGTGATAACAAAACGCTACTGGAACGAAGCTTTTATTAAGTGACCGAGACCTAGAAAGACTGAACTCACTTGCTATTAAGGTCAATGAATATGACGTCTTGCAGAACATAGAGTTCCAAGAGGTTTTAAAAGAATCACGACCAAAAAATTAAGAACTAAATATTTAGTTACTTTGATTTTTTATTGTATAAATATTTAATAATTATCGTTTATTTATATTTTAATTGTTTGATAAATATGTTATTTATTTTGTGCAATAAAATTACAATCCTAAAATTGTTGTATAATAAAATCCTATTCGGAAGATTATTAAGTGACAGACCTGAGATTTCAATTGCTTAAGGTCCTCCATCTTGTTTAACCCGGCACTACAAGCTAGCAAGATATGCTTGTTCGGTTCTGGAAATTGAAAAGATCTGCTCATAAATAGTATAGTTTTATCCCATAATTTTACTTTTTACAAAGAGTTCGCTCTCTTTTTATTAATTAATGTTCTAGTTTCTAATTTTAAATTTCCAATTCTGGCACACACACACACACACACACATATATATATATATATATATGTAATAATGGGGCTGACCTCTCTGAGCGGCCACCCCTCCATACCGAGAATATTTGGTCGCTTAGAGGGGTTGGCCGCTCTGAAGGGTTTTATTTACTATTATAAGATAATTACTATAATGCGTAATATAAACAAGTCTGACATATATTCCTTATGTAAATGAAATTTAAAACTTATCTAAAGAGAAAATAGTACTTTATTTCATGCTTCTTTACATTTTTTTTTTTTTTTTAAGGCTACAATTTGTTTCTGTTTGTTCTGTAGTCTTCGTACTCCTTCAAAATCAAATTCTTTTCTTTAATAACTTTGTTGATTTCCTTTCTTCCGCAGTTAAATAATTCAGCTAATTTTCTTGCCGATTTGCCATTCTCGTATTTACGTAGAACCTCAATGCTCTGCTCGAGATTTAGAAAAACGCATTTCGACATCGTTTCAACTCAGCTACCAACTAATGAAATGAAACTGGTGTGAATGGCATTTTTGGTGACAGAGGTGCAATTCTTCCTTAACTTTACCGATTGGAATTCCAAACAAAAGCCCTAGACCGCCTTCAACGCTTGATTGTCCAGTTCCTTCCTCAGTTTCTATGGATGGTGCAATAGGGATTCCCTATCTGAAGGGTGTGGGGATAATACAAAAGAGATAACAGATTTAATCTTTCTTAGAAAGGGAGGGGGACCGCTGGAATGGACTTCTCAAGTTATTCCTTTGTCTTATATCCGATCATAAACCTGACCTTGAGTTTTTTCACTCAAAATTAAAGCATGGAGTGAGTAGAATTTAACGAAAAATGAAAGGGGCAATCCCACTTGGTGGCCGTTTAGAGTGGGTCGGGTGGCCGCTGATACAGGTTATTTTACCATTAGGTCTACAAGTCGAAAAATCCGTGCCATGAAAAATTGCACGTTTAGAAGGATGGCCGCTCGGAGAAGTTTCACTGTATATATATGTGTGTGTGTGCACTCATGGAAGCAAGAACCTTAGCAGAGGAAAGAATTGGTGAATACTACCAAAAAAATAAAATATGATAAAAAGTTTGTGTAATCCAATTTTAAAGCTGTATATCTAGTTCTTTTTGAGAAATTCTGAATACTAAAATTCCAGAAAATTAGGACTCACGATCCGTTTTTGCAGCTGTGCACTCTTTATATATCTGGGAGTTGTCCCCTCCACCCGGTGTTCCTTTGGGGAAGATGAGCTATCCGGCTCTTAAAGTCTTCGGACTTTTCGTTTGTTTGCAGGGCGACGGTGGATTAAAGAAGGGTGCAGGTGGTTTCCCAAGAGACCGCCGACGAAAGGGAATGATCTTCTACGTGGAGGATTCCTTTTTCGAAGGGGATCGAATTACGATAAACTGACCACCGAAGAGAGAAAGAAGGGAGCCGACTGCCGTTAGTTCAGCGGAGAGGGGAGTCCACTGAGAGCCTGCGACCCCAACACATCTCTCGCTGGAGGGAGGGTTTCTCGCTTACGGAGCAAGAAGACGCAACGCCTGACTATTTTTTTTAAGAGGTCGCTTGTCCACCTGAACATGGTTGCGGATAAATCAAGCTCCGGGACTTAAAATATTATTTGTCCCACATTTAGTTCTATACAATCTTGTAAATAAATTTAATCATTATCCATTTAACTTTGAAAGGTGTAATTAATTTTCATGCATCCCAGAGACAACCGGATCATACCTGCCCCAGTAAAGTAGGTCAGATCATACACTTGTTTCATACACGCTGCACAGCACTAATAGTGTTAAAGTTGTTCTCCCCTTCTAGAAGTGGTCCCTATAAAATTGTTGCAAAATTAACTGAAGTTAATTATGGAATAAGACAAAGAAAATTACCACACACACACACACACAAAAAAAAAAAAACCAATTGGATTTATATATACATCGAAATTAAGGTTCTATTATCCACCCAAAAAGATTAAATTACATTATGAATAAGTCAAGAAAAAAAATCATTTGGCTATCCATAACTTTTCTTTTAGTTGCCTTTCCTTTATCTTCCCTTTGAAAGGTTGGATGAAATCCCCGTTCGGTGTAAGTAAAATGCATATCCTTCTTATTTTTTCCCCTCCCAAATGGCTACTAGGTTTTATATTTTAATAGACTTTTGGCAGATTTCCACTCTTATCCACCCTTTTCTTCTGACACTGTTCAGTTGTGCCCTGACCAGTTATCACCCCATTTCTTCCTTGTGCAGCTTCTCAGCTATAGATCTAAGGTTCAAGTTCCTTCTATATGGCAAACACACTCTCAAGGCTACCAGGTTATAGTAACCCCAAAGTACTATGCTCTCACTTTTTATCCTTTTGTGGGAGTGTGTGTTTAAATGTTTGTACTACAAACTTTAACAATTAAGATACTTAAATTTTGGTAGTTGGAAAACTTTTGTGTTATACTTGTATTTCTGCAGCATCTGGTTCCAAACAAAGTGGTATTTATGTTGAAATTAAAATTTTACTGCAACTGATAAGATAGGTTATTAATTATAGAAATAACTGGTTTTGATAAGAGTTTGTTTCCTTAATAATATTGAGTTTAAAGATACAAATGTTAGACCATGATAATGTTATGGTTAAAGTATTAATACTATATTACTGGGACATATTGAAAAGGATATCCAATTAATAGTAATATACGAGCCAAGAAAGATTTTGAAAGCAATAAATAAAAAGTGTATTTTCCAGTAAAAGAGACTAACAAGTTGCAACATCTCAATCAAAGCCATTAGAAATCAGATAAAAAATAAAAAAAAGACTTCCAATGCCTACAACTCTAAACTGTAAACTTCAATCAATCTGCAGATTTCATTATAAACTGGGTGGTGAACAATTGTAAAAAAAAACTTCCTAATTCACACAAAGAACTTTGATTTCTTTTATTTTTATTGCGCATATCAACAGCTGTTTTTCTTTGTTCTGTTTTGTATTGAAGCTTCTTTTCATCTGTTCATTTACTCATTTATTCATACTTATTCACATTGTACTGTTAAAGAGTCATCTTTTTATCAGTTAATATAATAAATATTGATTTATTACTATATTATTATATTTTATATACTTTTAAATATTTATAAACATTTTTATGTATTAATTTGTCGATTTTGTGCAAAACTAAAATTTCATTTTTACGCTATCTGGACTGTCTTGGTATTGATGGCCATGGGTTTAAGACCTTTTAGATGGGGGAGGGGATAATCTGTAATGATTTTTAGCTTAAAAACTAACCAAGGTAATTATATCTAAAAATAATTTTTAGGCAATTCTATCCTTAACCCATTTGCATCATAAGCACATATATGCCCTAAATCTACTTTATTATTTCAAAAATGCATGCGTACCTGAATTTTTTAGGCAATTTTCAGCATTTCTAACAATAAAAAATATTACTTTATGATTAAGATTTAAATCAGATTCATTTTGAAGCAATAAAAACAATTTTTGTTTAAACAAATATTTTCCATTTTTTAATATGATTTAAATGGGTTAAATGGCAAATTTTGGCGAATATTTTTCCCCCTCTCTTTAAATTTAGTGAATATACATATATGAAAAATTATTTTTTGCTAGCTCAGCTTCTTTGCTGAATTATTTTTTGCTTGGTGACACTTTACTGTGTTACCAAGTCCCCATGTAACTAATCAACAAGAACCCTGATTAACTGGTTCACATAGCGGTAAACTGACATGTACGGGTTTTTCTCCCCAGAAACCTTTGGGAGTTGTTGCTCTTTTACAAAATTCGTCTCTTGACCACCTTATTATTTATCACTGCACCCAAACCAATGTGAATTTTCTTACCTTTATGATTGGTTAAATTGCCTATAACACACACACACATGTGTGTGTGTGTGTAAACAGTGAAAACTTTTCTTGTCTATTACATGGGAAATTAGCCTCTATTATTTTAATTGCTTGGGCTTACTGGGCAATAAGAATACCTAAATAAAATTGATACTTGATTGATGGATATCCTAAGAAATCCTAATGTTTTGTAAGCTAGAAGAAAAAAAAGGCTTATACAGATTTTAGGAAAATGTATCCCTAAAATATTGTGACATGTGTATTTTAGCACTAAAGCATAATTTTGTAACTTTATATTTTTTGGAATGATGGAATGATTATGATAAATTCATTATATTTAGAAGGTATGAATTAAACAAAAAGCCTTAAACACTGGAAGTAGTTGCTGTTCATAGTGAGTTCTACTTTCAGAAAACTGTGTTTCCGCTTTACATTTTGGTAATGTGGAATTTTAATCTCCAAGTAAGTCATAATTGTAACATATGATTAAGAAGACAATACCTTATAAAAAAATTTCTATATTTTATTACAGTAAACACTGAAATTGTTTTGTATTTGATAATCAATTTAAAGCATCTTCAGGAAAATAAAGTCTAATTGAACAGTTGATTTAATTCAAATTAAATAAAAAAAAATTTAAAATCTTTATAACTCTTTAAAATATTAATATTTTCCCTCAGAATTTAAAAAATCACGCTTTTATAAGATTGTGCATGGGTTTTCTAATAACTCTAAAATTATACTTTATAAAATAATTTACTGATGTAGTGAAAAGCAATGAAAATTGACAGCTTCTTGCATATATTTGTAGATAACAAAAGAAATAAGCAACTTATTGCTGAAGCCATGCACAGTTTTGTACTATACATTGCAGAAAACTTGTATAAAAATGTAACATTTGTATTTTAAATACAAAAGAAGCCTTACCATTTTTTATTCATGGAATTTAAGAAAAACAAATATGAAGAAAAATGCCATTTAAAGTTTTCATTTGTTTTCCCTCAGAGTGCCATACTATACTCTTTTAAAGGAATAGAAATATGGTTTTTAGCAGAGTAATTCCAGTACTTATCAAATAATGGGAAATATTGGAGTAATATTATGCAGATTTGATTAAGGTGCAATTTTCTATATCAGTTCTAACACAACAACGAAATAACAAAATATTTATATGCAACTACATTCTTCTATTATACATTCTTTGATTACCATAAGATCTATTTTGAAAATATCTCTTTTGAGGTTTATAAAAAGGTTTGAAGGATGGCGGCTCTGATAATTCAAATAGCTCAGGATTAACAGGTTGGTTTGCTTGTTTTAAAACAGATACAAGGTCCTTCACAATTCCAGCATTTTCAGAAGTAAAAAAGGAATGTGCCTCTCCACATGCAGACCCCCGAGCTGTGCGCCCTATCCGATGAATGTAGTCTTCAATATTGAGAGGGAAGTCGTAATTCACAATATGATGAATATCAGAAATATCTGCAAAATAATAAGAGACAAACTAAATAATGCACAATTAACACAAAAAAAGATTAAAATGCTTAATACTTGTAAGTGTTGTCAAAATCATCTTCAGGCAACTCTAATGTATAACATTTGTGATTTACTATACATATGTATATATAGATATACACATACAGCCGAAAACCTAATTTAGCACCATTCCAGTACTCCACCAACCTTGTTATAGTGCCATATATCTGTATGAATTTCCAAATAGGAGTTACAATGATATAAATCTATTAAAGTGCCACTTTTTAATAAAGGTGAGTGATATTTCCCAGTCAGAAATAGCAAATGTTAAAATTTCTGCATTTTTTTTTTTCTGACTCATTTTTTTTTTTTTTTTTTTTTTTTTTGTGTGTGTGTGTGTGTGTGTCAATAGCATACACTATTTTGCACCTTATGCCTTGAATAGTGTTTGATCAACTTACAATGAAATTAATGTTCCCAAAAGGAATTTTGAGGTTCAAGATTTTCACTCTATTAATTAATAGTGTTTAAAAGAAATGTTTTTAAATGCAGACCAAAGTCTTATTAGTATTAGGCACATATTGATAACATGAAAGTTATAATGATCTAGTAGAAAGTTTAAGAAAAATATTTACACAAAATCTTTTCTTTAGGGTTCAGGTATACATTATTGTGTAAATGTATACATGTTAGAATATTCCTTTCATCTCTGTCATTTTAAAATTCACATTCTCTTCAGCAATTCATGTATACATCACATCATTTATATCACAACACCACAGTAAAACAGTAACTAGAGAATCAAGTGTTTTCATTAAATATGAATTCAGCTAATTTGTTGTATTCCCTTACCAATTGATCATAATAATACAGAAAATTATTTTAAAAATTTCAAGTTCACTCACACTGAACAAAAAGAATCGAAGATTTTCAATTAAAAAAAACCTAACTAAGAAAGTTATAAAAAAAATCATTAAAGAGAAAATATATCTTCCCCTCTATAAAATAATTTAATAAAAAGCATGTTAAAATTCTAATGCACATTTTAATAAATTAATTTATACGTATATTTTTACACTGTTTATAGTCTCGATAAGTTAGTTCATAATATATTTTAATTTTATCAATAGAAAGCAATAATTTGATATATGGCCAAACTTGTATTAGTACCAAATTGTTATGGAAACAAAAGATGTCACTATAACAAGTTTTAACTGCATATATATAAAATTTAAAATCCTTAATGTGACCTATTTAAGAATGAAGAAGCCTTAGAATGGCAAAAGGGAAATTGAAAAGACACAGCAACATTCATAGCTACTATGCCTTTTACGTAAATTATAAGAAGTGAAAATTTGTCTGCCTTTAATATTATTCAAACAAAAATACATTAAAATTTTGCATATAACTGTAAGCTACAGAAGATAACTGCTATGACCAGTGTTGATCAAAGATGGTCATCAAGAAACTTTGTTAATAGATTAAAACCTAGTGAATTTTTTGGTTGGTTGGAGCATTATAGTATATATTTTTGCTATACAAGAGCTAATGAGACTGAGGCCTACTTCCTAACATGGATTCCAAACATCTATGAACATCCATGATAGTAGTGGAATTCAAACTCCAGTACAGAAGAAAAGTGCTTTACCAAGGTTCCTACTCTTGTTCCAGAACAAAAATTAAGGACTTTCTAAGGACCAAAGTAACTTTTTATAAGGACCTACTTGAAATACATGGCATAACTATTTAAATCTTATTTTCTAAGGAACATGCTTTAATAATTATGAACTAGACAAGGCATGTTCAGTAAATGTCCTACAATATTTAAGAATTAAGTTTTTAAAAATACCTAAAAATTAATGTAAGATAAACCTATTTGACAAAAACATTTTGAAAAATGTACATCTAAAGTTTTTTGAGTGATCAAATTTAAAAAAAAATTGTGAATAAAATATAATATTATAAACTATACTTTCTGTGGGTTTAAAAATGACCTTATATATATATATATATATATATATATATATATATATATATATATATGTGTGTGTGTGTGTGTGTGTATACTAGCTGATTATACCCGATGTTGCCTGAGAAACAAAGTTTTAGACTTTTCTATTACGTTCAATGCAAAGAAAATTAAACTTCCATAAGTAACTGAAATATCTATACCCCCCAACATCCATGTTTCATTTAATTAAAACCTGCATGACTGTTAGCTATTAGGAAAGGGCAGCTGACAATAAAATCCTTTTCAGTATGCAAAAGATTATTTATTTATCAAAAAAGTTTTCTAGTTTGTAACCTAAAAAAGTACTAATAAACTAAAAGCATTTTCATAATATTTTAAAGATATCAAGGAAAGGAATTTTGAATTACTACAGAAATACACTGAAAACATATGTGTTTGAGGATTTTCTTTATTATTAATACTGTACTTTTGGTTAGAAAATGTAAAAGAATGTTATGAACATTAACAAATATTTTACATATTCTTTGACCAGTACTTATTACATATATTGGCATTCTTAGAACCAGTTTAGGGTAAGTTTAACTCTGAACTTACAAAACTAGAAAGTTTGGAGAGTACAGTGAAAACTGATAGGAAATCACGTGACGACAGATAAATTGATCAAGTTCCAATTTAAAAATTAAAGAGTTTTTAAGAACCTTTGACAAAAATCAAGTAGTTTTAAGGGCCCTTAAAAATGAAAGCTAAAATTAAGGAGTTCTTAAGGAGTTTTAAGGACCGTGGGAACCCTGTTTACCCATTTGGCTTGATTTAGTTTGGAGAGCTACAAACTATTTTGCCAAGTATGAGCTAATGAGACTGGATCCTACTACTTTAAGTTGATTATAAACAGCTAAGAACAACCATGCCTGCAGTAAAATTTGAACCCATAAACTCTGATACTGTAAACCAATGCCCTACATGTATGTGATGACAGGAAAGAAAACCATTACAGCTCACAAAACTATCAAAGTATGTACTCAAATATGTTAAAAAAATTTAAAAAGAGAGAGAGAATGACTTTTTAAATATATAATATGTATTTGGGATGAAACACTTACCTAGACCTCTAGATGCAACATCTGTAGCAATTAAAACACAAGGTTTGGTCATCCTGAAACCTACAAGTAATAGCAAGTGTATTATAACTTTCATCTAACTTTTTCATTAAAATTGAGAACAATTTTTTAGACTCTAATTAATATAAATGAATTTTAAAGAACAATTTCCAAAAATCCAATTAATTTAATGACAAACAATGAAACAAAAATATCTAAAAGTTGATTAGCTTAATTTGTTTATAATTATATTGTCAATATAATTATAAACAAAACTAAAAGTTCATATAAATCCAATATATGATTAATATAAAACAGCCTGTCAGATAAAGGTTCAACAAATCTTCATGTATCAATATTATAAATTTAATGAAACATACCCAAGTAATAAGATGAGAAAAAAGGAAATCTAGATTGACATATTAAGTAATTTAACAAAACTTTTGCCATAACCTTTCTTTAAAACAACATAATTGATTAAAAAAAATCTTTTCTGTATAGATTATATAAAAAAGGGGGACTTGCCCCCTGCCAAAACATGTAACACTAAGTATATATATATTATTTCATATTATCATAAATAACACTAGTCTTATAATAATGAAGCTTTTTTTTTAAATAAATATTAAAACAAATAATGTAAACTAATTTACTTATTTTGAAGAAATAATACAAATACCAAAATAAAAAAATACCCTAAAAAATCTTAAGACTTGCAATATAGTTAGAAATATCTGAAAATAAAGTCTTGAAAATGCAATTTAGAGTTTATTCATGCCTACTACTAACTAAATGTTATATTTTACCAATATTAAAAGAGAAGAACACAAAACAAAATTTCTGTAGTTTGATAGCCTAGATTCATCTAATTAAAAAAAAACATTGCACTCTTTTGTAGTACTTTTTCTACTGTTTTCATTATATTCAAAGATTTCTAATTTTTTTTTATAATAAAGATTTAATAATATTTAAAACATAGCTGCAATATAATTTTTAAAAATAAATACACATACACAAAATAAATAAATAAAATGACTACAATTTGATTAAAATAAAGTCACAGTTACTGCTTATATAATTTCTAAATTTTATTTTGTATTATATCACAGTTATGCATTTTTCACTAACACAACAGGTCAAGGGGGATAAAACTGGGGCTATATTGAAAAATACCCTTTTTCTTGTTATGTTTAGATTTTTTAAAAAATATATTTTAGGTTTAATACAAGTTATTTCTAGTTAAGTATTGAGATATGGTAATAACACCAAAGTGCTGATATATATATATATATATATATATATATTGCATAGTGGCTAATAACATGTGTTGTTGACTAAGTTCCCTCTATCTTCTTTTATAAATTACAGTCCTTATATTGTGTTAAAGATTTAACAGAGATATACATAGAACAAGAACAGAACAACATAAAAAGGTAAGAGTAAATTTGTAATTCTTGCATTTGTTTATTTGGTAGGTTAAATTAGGCTATGCTTATGATTAAATAATGATCTATGATACTGCCATTTCTTTCCCTTTAATTTTAATTAATATATTTTACAACATATATTATAATAAAACAAGTGAAAAATAATTGTTTGTCTTTGAGCTCAGATAAAAATTTTTAATAGTAAAAAACTTTTTTAATTTTATCTTTTAAATCCATTTTAAAGAGGCATGCTATAATGTAACAGATTGAAATTTGCTTTTAAATTGTATTTAGTTTTTTTTTTTTTTACAGTTGAAACATAATTAGACATTATGTTAAGACCAGTGGTTCAATATATACAAAAGATGTCCTGCAAAATACTGTGAAATATGGATCTACAATTTATTTTAATTTTAAGAATTTTAGTGTTCCACAACACAATATTTCTAGTAACACTTATGAGGTGGACAGTCCCTCTCACTAAGGATAAGGCAGATCCTAACCCATGATGAAGAAAAAAGCATTTTTGCAATATTTTTGGGGAAAATGTGGATTTATTTATGATTGAGAGAGGTTTAAACTACATTCAAAATTTACTTAAAGATTAATACACAATTAATAATTTTTTTTCCATAATATAAAGTCTACAGTTGATTGATCAGTAACATTTATCAAGACGATCAGTAAGATCTTAAAAAAAGTGGAAAGATAAACTTAATAAAAGAAAGTCTAAACTCTTGACTGAAGTCAAAGAAGAAGATTTAAATTAAAAATCAACAACCTTTATTTATTTATTTGACAAATCTAAAAAAATTGTTTAATGATAGATATTCTGAACAAGCCCAACATAATATTCAATCTGGATGAAGCCAGCTTATTGAATGATTCAAGATCTAGGAAGAAATTTTTCAAAGATACCAGCACACAGCCTATTTGCAGTCTGCATAATGGTGTAAAGGAATGTATACAGTTTTATTTTGTGTGTATGCCACTGAGGTATACTTACCACTATTTGCTGTATATGACAGAACATGTATTAATCTCATATTCCTACAGGAGGACCACCAGAAATATTTTAAGAGTGCAACAACTCTTGATGGAGGAACAATACATTATTAAAATCACGGATGAAGAATTTGATACATTTTGGGAAGAGCAAAGGGAAACCCATTCCACGGTTTTCACTCTTTTTCCAGAACAGAAATTAAGGATTTTTTAAGGATTTTCCAAGGACCAAAGCTAGTTTTTATAAGGACTTACTTGAAATACACGACATAACAGCATAAACCCTATTTCGTGAGGAACATATTTTAATTATTATGAACCAGACAAGGCATGTTCAATAAATGCCCTACAATATTTCAGAATTAAGTTTTTAAAAATACTTAAACTAATATAAGATAAATCTGATAAAAGCTAATTTTGAAAAATGTACATCTAAAATTTTTTGAGTGATCAAACTAAAAATAAATTGTGAATAAAAACAACATTTAAAACAGTACTTTCTGAGGGTTTAAAAATGACTCATATATATATATATATATATATATATGTATATACTAGCTGATTATACCTGACGTTGCCTGGGAAAGAAGAAAGTTTTAGACTTTTCTATTACATTCAATACAAGGAAAATTAAACTTCCATAAGTAGCTGAAATATCTACAAACCCCCATCCTCCATGCTTCGTTTAATTAAAATCTGCATGACCATTAGCTTTTAGGAAAGGGCAGCTGACTTTATACTTTAAACCTTTTAAGTATACGAAAGATTATTTATCAAATAAGTAACTAAGAAAAACTATCATATAAGAAAACTAATAGGAAATCACATGTAGATGGCAGATCTCGTCGATGGAGAAATTGATAGCATTCTAATTTAAAAATTAAGGAGTTATTAAGGACCTTTGACAAAAATTAAGTAGTTTTAAGGGCCCTTAAAAATGAAAGTTGAAATTAAGGAGTTCTTAAGGATTTTTAAGGACTGTGGGAACCCTGCATTCTGCTTATGTATGATGTCCATGGAAGTCATTTGACTTACAAGTTGACAAAGCAAGCTTTGGACAACAAAATCATTATACTCTGTCTTCCACCAAAGTGCTGCACTATTACATACTATTACTATTGCTACATTACTATGTGCATTTGAACCCTTTGATGTTGGAGTGTTTCCCCAAGAGAGAAAGTAGGGAGAGAAATATTAAAAACTTGACTTTTGGGAGAGCAGATTACAAAAAATTGGGAAAAAAAAAATCGCTTAAAATGCAATAAATGGATTTATAGGAAGTGGTCTTTTATCCCACAGACAGATTCAAGAACAGCCTAGTACAAGTATACACTCACAAGCATCCTAAACCCTCAAGCAATTTATCATGATTCACCCTTAAAAGATATTACAGACTCTTTTTCCTATTCTATCTGTAAATACAGTGTTTGCAACTGAAAACTTAAAAAGGGTGCAAAGTGTGGTGATTTTAACTTAAAGTTCTGTAAAGGTTGGCCATTGAAGAATCTGACTGTAAAACAAAAATCAATCTAGTAAAGGCAGTGGCAAAAGTTATAACATCCAACAACTAAGGAAAAGCATTGAAAAATAAAGATAACGAACTAGCAAACCTAAAAGAAGTAAAACAAGGTTCTTGGGTAGAGGTCTAGTACTATTCAAAAAGTTAATCCAAGAAATGTGTTGATCAAATAATAGATATTACTATGGAAATTTATCATAAGAAGTACTTAAGTCAATATTACAGAACTAGCATTATTTCTAATATTGACGATAAAAATAATGTAGAGTTCAATTATATTTGCTGTGTGCTGAGTGAACCTAAAGTAAATAATCACAGAAACTATTTATTTAAATATTTCAGGAATAATATTTTTCTCTACAATTTTTTTTTTTATTATTAAAAATACACTGAAATGAATTTACTTGGTTTTATTCTCAGTGTTAGTAAATAATTTTTGAAGTATACACTTAATTTAGTACTACCCCCATTTTCATCCACCATGAGGGAGAATGGCAGTATCAAAACATGCATAACAAAATATATTGCTATATATAGCATTTTAAGAAAATTAAAATTCTATTGAAAAAAATTTAATAGTTTCATTTCAAGAATTTTCTAATGCTTAATTTTACTACCCCTTTACACAACTTGACACTATGCAAACTAATTTTAATCAACTATTTATATTATGTAGAAATATGTTTTGAACTTACGATATAAAACATCATCTCTCTGGCGTTGTGAGCAATCACCATGAATACCCCATGCTGGAATTCTAGAATAAATGACAAAATATAAGAAATGTTAAAAACAGGGTTTTTTTTATATAAATAGTAAATTTTGATTTTTAAAATCTCTAATTACTTTTTAAATTTCAAAATTTGTGTTCAAAACTGTTTTATATATTTACTGAAAAATGTCTCACGTAATTGTGTTAAGACTTTCAGAAATGTATATAACATTAAATTTCATGTCATTTTAATGTTGTTATAAATAAAAAATATAAATATTAAAATTTGTATAATTTTTTAATTATAAGTAAATAAGTAGCTTGGTCCTGTTTAATCCCTTTATGAAACTAAATCCTGGCTACAAACCTGTGCTCAGAGATGGTAAAAATAAATATTTAAAGTTTTCTTATACTAACATACACACACAACACTGATATTTCTCAAAAATTTGTTAAAGCACAGTCAAAATAAGTATTTTGGTAAAATCTGAACACTGAAAAATTTCACAGCAAATCTTTAATGACATTGTACAAAAACCTAATAAATAAACTATTTTATCTATAAAAGACAATAACAAAATTAATAAATGGAAAACTATAATATAACAGCTTTGTTGATGAGAAGGAAAGGAAATATAGTGTCTGTTACTCTTCCCAAAGAAATCCAAACAAGAGATAATAATCGTAAAACAATTTTAGCCAGACAAAAGGAGATTTTAAACAATCTAATGATTCCTCTTCTAACTATCCTATTCATATTTTACTCCAGAGCTTGTATATATTTTTTCATTACTTATTTTGCTAATAAGCTAAAATAACCCATCTCACAATGCCACTCTTCAAAACAAAAGATGCACTATAAAAACACTGTTACTTGTATTGATTTTATATATATATATATATATATATATGTGTGTGTGTGTGTGTGTGTGTGTAATATATCAAAATTATCTAACTTTAATATTTCTTCAAAAGCCTCCTCTCTCCAATTTTTATTCATTTAAATATATTTACCAGCCTCTAAATGGTTTAATCAACGGAGTATTTTCCACTTAACATTCCTTTCTGTCATAAAACTGTAAATTTTCTGTCTATGCAGCAGTTTCCCAGGTGTTGGCAGAACATGTTTTCGCGTTTTGCTGATATTTCATTTAATTCGCTTATAAAGCTGTTTTTGTTGTGGGAAAATTCTTGTTGTCAGCGCTCTTGGGTGTACTTGTGTCAGAGCAGAGTGAACACTGTGGCTTTTGATTGTATATTGTCCAGAAGGATGGATGTGCGGTGTTGCAGCTCTGAAATAAAGTTTTAAAATTAGACTTCTGAGTTTTCTTAAATATGAAGCCCGACTGAATTCTCATTACTTATAGCTGTTGAGCTTTCTCCTTGTGAAGGAGTGTTATAAAAAATGGATTACATATATATACAGTGTTCTTTTAGCCTATTTACCTTTTCTAATTGCATCACTATATTATTGTAATATGTATTCCTATATGTGAATATAAAACAGACAGTTTACAGACCACTTAAGAATATCAACCAAGACACAATTTCTCAGGAGGACGGTTCCGATATACATATGTGCATGAGAGTGTATATATATATATATATATATATATATATATATATATATATATATATATATATATATATATATATATATATATACACACATACACATGCATATGCATATTTTCATGGAGAAATTATTAATGCAATTTTACTGTATTAATAATTTAATATAGTAAAATGAATTGTCTTACAATACCCATTAAAACATGAACCTAAATAGAAAAATCTGAATTTTACTACAGAACTATTTTGCAAAGTATATTCTACCTCCCTTTTTTTTAGTTATAGCCTCCATTTATATTACCAATGAAAAATTGTGTATATATATATATATATATATATATATATATATATATATATGCATATTATAATCTTCATTATGCAGAAATCAGATGTTTTGCTCATAAATTTTTTAAAATTCAGATAGTTTAATTGACACATTTCTTTCACAAAGAAAAAAAATATAACTGAATATAAGAACTAAATTTTTATGGTTGCATTCTATAGGAAAACTCTTACTATAACAGAATTTTGAGACTTAAATTGGTAAAGCTTACCTATTTCTCTGTAACAGTCTAGAGAGAAAATCAACTTTTTTCTTTGTTTGGGCAAAAACAAGTACTTTACATTGTTCATTTTCTAATGTGCTTGTTAAAAATGACAATAATCTAGGAAGAGAATATTTTTTTAAGAAATCAAATACAACAAAACTCACTTAAGTATCAAAAATATAAAAAGATTAAACTAATACAGCAACCTTCTTAAACAAAAAAGTAAAAAAGCTAGTGCTGATAAGCATTAAAGTATAAATGTAAAATAGTAATCACAGTAAACTAATGTTTTAAAATTGAAGCAAACTTTATCTGGGACTAAAACAAGATTATGTGAGATGCTACAACATTATAACTGCACAGAAAGCAAAAGTAAGGTACAATGGTGCTTTGACTTGTTTAATGCATTCCAAGACAGCTGTGTGGCTGAATTGGAAATTGGGGGCTTAAATCCCACTGATGGTATGGATATTTGTAGCCATCCAGAGTCGACTTTAAGCAGAAGGTCCGAGTCTCATTAGCCATTGTGCAGGAGAACAGTTGATCACAGTGCACTAAACAAAACAAAACTATAACTAATCCGTCCATATGTTCTCTTTTTACCTAGCCTATCTTGACTCAAAACATGGCTTTAGAATGTCAAAATGTCCCATTTTTAGAAAAGATCAACCTAATGTAACTTTTTTTTTTAAAAATAAAACAACTCTAAAAACTAAATATCATCTGATAATAGCACCTAGTGGTGCAATGATAAAAACATGTAAATATACCTCACACATTGTACACTGGCCAGAAGCCTGCTAATTTGCTCACTGTAATGTTAAAAATAAAGTATTTAGGTCTGGTGTACAAGCCTGTTCGAACACTTTTCATAAGATTAAAAAAAAAAAAAAAAAAAAAAAAAAAAAAAATCAACAAGTGTTATTGTAGTTAAGTTACTTCTTTGTGAAACCTTCATTATAATAATGCCTAAATGTAAGTGTACTTTTAATGCCAAACTACAAACTAAGTATGCGTTTAAAAAGTAAAGAAGTACTTCATCTGGTGCCAGATGAAAAAAGTGTCATGCAGAATTTATCATATCTTGTGGAGGCACTAGTAATTAAGGTCCCCAAAAATTATTTATTTCCACATGTTCATTGCTGCTATTTCATTAACCTGAGAATATTCATGAAACGGTCAACCCCCCCCCTTTTTTTAAAATAACGACACAAACACATCACCCCCTTAACAGCTGACCTTGAATGTTTCAATTCTTATTCAGTTGTTACAAATCATTCCTGTAATTTTTTTAAATTAGCAGAAATTACCCCTTCCTTCCCCCCTACCATACGAAATAAAACACTATAATTTTATGTTATGTGTTTTCAAACTAGTAAAAACACTTATATAATTGTATCATAGAAATTCCCATTATAATAGAATAGACTACAATAAACTAGTTTTAATAACCATAATGTACAGTATTTACTTAAAAAATCAAACAAATTGAAGATAGCCTGACATATGAACTTGATTAGTTATATGACCCAGCTCATAATTTTCTTGTATGTATGAATTATGTCAGTCTTCCAAAATTTATCTTTAATTTTTCTACATCTTTTAACATTAAGTATGCTTATAAGAAACAAATTTTGCATAAACAATTTAAAAGAAAATAATGCAAAGAAATAAAACTGTTTCATAATAAATTTAGCATAAATTTTAAAAACTTTCAGATATATAAATTATTAATTTCAACTTCCACTTTAAAGAATTTTCTTCACTGGTATTTTGAGATGGAATTTTACTTGTATCTCAAATTTAGGCCTGTAATTCAGACAAAAAAAAATCAATTGATTAGTTACTGTCTATCATAAAAATAGCTGCTGCCAAGAAGCCTAGTTAATGGCATAATAACAAGACATGCTCATTTCAAATGGGAATTTCCTTTTACTTGAGGAATCATTGTTTAATAAGCCATAATATACACCTTTGTTATAGCTTTCAATGTAAAAAAAAAAAGTGAGTAAGCTTTCCACCCCAACAGATAGGTACAGACAAATTGGCAGGAGCTATTGTTGTGATAATCAGACAGTACTTTTGATTCAAAACACTTGTATATTGGAGCACAACATTTGTATATTCAGTTAAAAAAGATAAACTGAAGCTTTAAAACAAACTGAAAGCCTAAATTAAAAAAAAAATTTCTAGATATGCTTTCAGCAATATTTTTCGTTTATGCTATAGTTTAATGTTACAATATTTTAAAAATATCAAGCACTGCCAACCTCTTTAAGACAATTAAAAAATTAAATAAAACACCAACCTAGGAAGAAAATTTAAAAAAAAAATAGTAAAACTATTTAAGAATTGTAAATGTAAAAAGAGATTAAGAGATTGAAGTAATCCAGAAAAAATAAAATAAAATGCTATTTATAATAAACATTTAAAATATAAATGTAAAGTAGTAAGGACAGTAAACATATATCTGGATTTTTCAAAAATTAAAATAGTTAGAATTTCTTTATATTATCAATAAAAATTAGTATATATACTTGTCAACTTTCTCTTCTTCTTTCATGATGTATATATTCTGCTGAATGTTGGGATTTGCAACTAATTCAGCACTTCCGACTGTGATATGAATATAATCAGAAAGAAAATCTTCAGCAAGACTCCTAATTTCCTTTGGCCAAGTAGCACTCCACATCAATGTCTGTCTATCATGCTACAGAACAGAGGAAGAAAGTATTTCAGTTATTAGAAAACACACACATATATCATATTTAATTAATAAACTTACACCTAAGAATAATTAATAAAAGTACTGTTAAATCTTTATCCTAAATTTGTAATTAGTACACTTTCCCTAAGCAAAGGTTTAGCTTAGGATTCTAGTATAGTATAGAACAGTTAAATGTTTCTTCTCACTATAATCAAAAACGTTAATAGTGATCATAGTTCTCTCTCTCACACACATATGCACGCATGCATGCAGACAAATTATATAAATACATGTGTGCACATATAAATATATATGAAAGGGAGGGTCAGTAAAAAGGCATACCATAGGAGCAACAAAATGGAATTGAAATTCTGTTACACAGTCTTTGGGGATGGAAAAAAATATGGAATAAATATTTTTTGTACTAATTTCTAATTTTGAAATTACTTCATATTTTTAGAATGATTAGAATGGATAATTCAGGGAGGTTGTGCTTTAGTGCATAAGCTCTTAATGACTACAATGATGTCACAAGTTGTATTGCTAGATTTCTTACATTAACTGTATACCTTTAATATGATTATAGGAGAAAATATTTATGCACCATTTCTAAAGTGTGTTCCAATTTATAAGTTCCTACAATTCTTCTACACTAAAATTCCATTTGATTTTGATGGATTGATGGTGCTATAAAAACAGTTGTAATAATATTCTAAAATTTCTGATTTTGAAACATGATTCATATGGGTTTTTAAAGGGAGATTTTAAGAATTCTATTTTTTAAGAACCATTCTGGGAAAGGAAATTTAGACAATCCATATTTTGATAAGCAGTCTTTGTGATAAAAAAAAAAAAGAGTAGAAAGAACATAATGAACTGCTACTGTAAATAGTGCTACACCTTCTTTCAGAGACCAAGCAGAGAAGACTCATACAATATATCTTATATATTAAAATCTAATTGTAACTATGTATGTATTTATGTGCGTCTATCTCCTCGTGAACCGCAGGTCACAGAAGGGCGCTGAAAGTACCAAAAGACGCGGAACGATCTGGGGATGTCATTTCGCCCATTCTCGTATATATATATAAATTGTAAAATTTAAAAAAAAAAAATGTTAGCAAATTTTAATTATTCTTGTAATAAAATGAAGCATAGTTCAATACATACTGGAATCTGATCAATTACATCTCTAATTTGAGGTTCAAATCCCATATCTAACATTCTATCAGCTTCATCAAGTACTAAATAAGAACACTCTTTTAAGCTAATTTCTTCATTTCCCAGGAAATCCAGAAGGCGGCCTGGAGTTGCAATACAAATTTCAGCTCCTAAAAGAAAAATAAACATGGTATAAAATAACTACACATAACACAATAAAATATTTACATAATCAAAAGTTAAACAATTTTAAATATAAATATTTTCTCGAAGATAAAATTTCATAGGATTTATTTTTATACTTTTTTTTTTATAATTCTTGGAAATCCAACTGTCTAATTATATTTAACTTACTCATTCAATAGCATAAAATTTAAAAATGTGAATTTTATTGTAAGGTAAAAATAGTCCTAAATAATATAAAATGTTTATATAAACTGTTGTTAGAAAATATATCCAAATCTGGTTAAATTTACCTTTCAGAAAAAAAAAAAACTTATTGAAATATAATTTTGTATTTAGTACTTTAATAAAACAGGGGAAACACACTGTATCTGCATTCGTAAATTCTCTTTGATATATTCACCTTATTTTTATTTACTTTTAAACCAACAGTCAAATTTCCTATTTTATATAAATCATTTATTATCACATAGCAATTAATGGTCTTTCATAAAGATAAAATAATTTATGTACATCAAGATAGTTTCAAAAAGTTACTCAATTTTGTTTAGCAATACTATCAATGGATCAAAATGATTTTTATTAATTTTTTAAAACTTCATTGATATAAAAATTTTCTATTTTTAAATCGATTATAGAATCGTAAAGTAAATTTTCCATGCAGTTCAGACAATAAGCTGATGAATAAAAAATGAAGATTTATTTACAAGTAACAGAGAATAAGGAGACTATAACTTTATATTAGCTTTGAACTGTTAATTCCATTAAAGGAAGAAAGCCTTTCAAGTTTTGTTTAATCATGAATTAAAATTAGCAATAAGAATAACATCTTTCTATTTAGCAACAAACTAATTAAAACATTATTCTACGTTTACAGAATTTTTTTTTACTTCTTAGAATTATATCCTAATATTTATTGTCATATGATAATGAAACTGCAATGGTACTGAACACTGAGTCTGGGAATCATGTCTTCATGTAATAGATGTATGTAATAGATGTTAAAAATTAATATGTTCCTTCTTTCTTTTAATTATAATCTACTGATTCATTTTAAAAAATGTATATATATGTCAGGTTTAAAAATGGAGGTTAACAATTAAGTGAGTTATAAGTAAAAATAGTTAGAACCCATTAATGATAACGTAATAGGAGAAAGACAAACCCTCAAGCAGAAGTATACAGAGTAAAGAAGCCAACGTGGAAGTACACATAGGAATTATGCTTAGGTAGCAATGGCAAAAGTGACAGTTCTGAGTGGGAACTCAGGCTGATAACATCGTCCACGCTTGTCGTGGCAAAGTATGAGAACAAAGGATTTCTAAATAGCATAGCCATGGATAAAAGGATTATAATAAAGAAATTTTTATATATGAAATGAAATGTCTCTTTCATACTTTAACCACTCGTCCATGTCATATATATATTCATTTATACATACAAAGTAGTGCTGCAGAAGGATTTTGTTGTTACGTTTAGGTATTTTACTTCCATGTTGCATGCATGATTGTCTTAAGTGTTTTTCTTTTTATGTAATGAATAAAATTTTTTCAGAATAAAAAAATTTCGAATAACTAGTGTTCATGTTTATACCTTAGTGTGGAAAGTCTAAAAAATTCCTGTTTCACCAATTGCATTTTCATTGAGACATGATGCAGAATCCAGAGAGCTGAGTAAAAATTGATGTAATATTATGTTTAGTACATTGCCTCTGAGTTGCAACAGTAATTTGTTTGTAACATGTAGTAATTTAGAATTTGATTTCCAGCATATGATTTCAGTCTTATTAAGTGAAAATAACAAAATATTGATTGTAGCACATTTAATTAACAAACTGCATACATAGATAACACAATTACACTTAAAATCTGAATTTTATCATTAAAAATAAAAAAAAAAAAATATATATATATATATATATATATATATATATATATCAAGAAGAACACAGAGGTTGTTTCTTAGATGGCTGGTTACCACTTTTCTTTCAATCAATTTACATTATGTAAATTCAAAGTAAAATTGTAAAATACCAGGCAGAAATATTGATTTTATATTAATCTCAATCAGAAAGCATTAAAGATTTGAAATACACATTATGATGTATTCATACTTTCCTAGTACATTTTGGCCGAACGCTGGCCGATTGGTTAGGGCGCTGATCGTCGGTACCGGAGTTCGTGGGTTCGAATTCCACTATGGCATGGATGTTCGTAGCCGTTCGGAATCGGCTTTAAGCAGTAGGTCCCGGTCTCATTAACCCTCGTGTGCAAAACAGTAGACCGTAGCGCTCCAAACCAAACCAAAACCTAGTACATTTTGTGTGATGGCACTACAGGTACACTTGACAACTAATACTATATTAACACTTTCTTCTGTTGCAACATTTTGCAAAAGAAATATGATCTATTTTAAGGAGCCCCAATTATGAACTGCACCCACTGCAAGTTTTAATTATAAAATAGCAATTTTAGGCAATCAGTTTTTGATCAGAGTTAATCATCACTTCAATAAATTTTACTACAAAACTGACAATATACATACTCATATTTATAATGCGAATTTAAACACATTAACTCAATACTACTAAAGCAATAGTATATAATGTCATGACATCAAACAAGATAATGCACTCAAAAGTTGTCAATTAAACTTTTCTTTTGTAGCTTCACATTAGACTTACCTCTTAAATTATGTAGTTGTACAGCTTTTGATGCTCCACCATATATACAAGCACCAAATAATTTAGAAGCTTGCATGAAATGCCTGCTAACTTGAAATATTTGTTGAACAAGCTCTCGTGTTGGCCCTAATACTAAGATCTATAAGGGAAAATTATTTTAATAAAACATCATAAGCTTTCATTATGTAATGCATGGGATATCCATCAAAACATTTGAATGTCTAGCAGAAAAAGAGATGGTATAATACAAAAAGACAGTATTTTTTAGCATGAGACTGACAAACTAGGCATAATATTACATTCATATTGCAAATTATATTTAGATCCTTACCTTAGGTTTATGTACAGCCATTCTGTTTGTATGCTGATTAACACTTCTTTGATTAGCAGCATGGACAATACCAGGCAGCATATACTGTTAGAAAACTTAAAATTAGACAAAACATAACTGAAAAGTAGCTTAATCTGAAGAAAATTAAGTTTTCAATACCAGTAGAATATACTATTAAGAGCAGTAAAAAATATAAAAATTTATAATGTATAACAATCATTAAAAATATTAACTAAAATAAATTTAAAAAAATTTCTTCCAAGTAAAAAAAGTAAGAATATACAAAGGCCAGTCAAAAAGTTAGTTCCACTGCTTAAGAAAACAAAACAGGATTGAAATTTTACAGTATCTTTAAATGTATCCTTTAAATGCATACAAAATTTACTCTTTGCCTTAATTACCTCCATTATTTTAATATCTGTTGAGGTATAGCACAAGTTCTCCAATGCTTTCTGGATTGGAAATTAAGAATCTAATAACCATTCTTTGGTAGCAGCTTCCACCTTACCATCTACATATTATTGTTGCTTTGAAAGTTCGGTGTGACCAAAAACACAGAAACCACAAGGTGAAAAGTCAGGGCTATAAGTAATGTCACCTCACATTTCCTAACTAAACTTTTTCAGAGGTTTGCATGCTTGTTTGCTTATTGCAGTCTTGCATTATCATTTAAGATCATAATGACTTTCAGCAATCCTTATGCTTCTGTCTCATTTTAACTGGTCAATTTTTAAAATAGTTTTAGTATTTCACAATAAGATGCATTAATCATGGCACCTTAAATATGAACTCTTTATACACTAAACCTTCACTGTCAAAAAATAGTGACATCCTCATCTTTCCAGCAAATAGAAAAGTTTGACACTTTTTTCAAGTTGGGGAAGTGGAATACTTCCACTTCAGGGAACTGTGTTTCATTTCAAGGTGAGAAATGGTGAATCCATGTCTCATATCTGATCCTAATTGTGGACAAAATCTCACATCCTTACTTTTGGTAGTATTGAAAAAATGCCAATACTTTCAAACTGCTTTCTTTTATGCTCCTCAATCAATAGATGAGGCACATATCAAGCATAAACTTTATAAATTTAAGGTTGTTTGGCAATAATTTTATGCACACTTGCAAAAGAAATATCTGATAAATTTGAGATTTCATCTGTTTTCATGCCTCTGTTTGAAAGCATGTATTCATTTATCAGAGATGTCAAAATTTTGTTTCAACTGATAGTCTTCCCTTGCATTCATTGTCATTGATAACTCAAATATTATTATATCATTTTATGATAGTGTGATGATGCCATTGCATTTTCACTATACACTTCATGCAAGTGTTGAAAAATTTCAGTTCAGTTACACCTTTTTGCCCCCTCTCTACCCCAAAAAATTGTATGCATTTTCAATTTGGACACAACTTGAAGAAGCTGAGACATGTTTACAACAGATAATGACTGATAATTACAACTGTAAAATTGCCATGCAAATACAAATTATTGCAGTATACAAATAAATCTCTGAAGTGTTCTACAAAGTTTTGTCAGAATAACCTTTAACTGAAACCTTTTTTCAAAGAATTAAAACTAACTTTTTGACTGATCCAGATATTTATACAGTGAACTTAAATGCTTTGATTCTATAAGAGCTTCTTTTCTTATTCCAAAACAAAGAGAACTTACACAGTGGTTATGGAGAAGGTTAAAAAAAATATCATTATGACTATTTAATAACAAGTAGACACTCTGTTAAGATACATTTTTTGTACAAGTTGACAGCTGACAAATACAGCCTGAAATACATATTCAGTATAGTGGAAAGCAGTCAGAAATAAATTATTCTTTTTAAATTTACAGAACATAACTTAGATAATCCTATACAGGAGAGGTTGATAGAAATATTCTAATAAAAATTCATTCATAGGAAATTTTTTGATCAGTATCACATATCATATGTTCAGCTTTTTTTGTGCTTATACAGTAGCATTCTCATATCATATGACAAAGAGAAAACTATATTGTTGATAATTCGTTGTTACTTACATATGTCATTGTATTTCTTGATTAATTTTTACTATTTATTAAAAGGATAAAAAAAAAAAATCCAATGTACAATTCATGCTTGTCATGGACAGTGTTAAATTGGACTTGCACCATGCCATGTTTTGAAATTTTTCATATGCAGTGAGAAATTTGTGACAACTTTGAATACAATTTATACTAAAATATAAAAAATAAATATTCAAGATATTTTTATGTTCATAACCAAGATTTTTTAAAAACAAAGTTAGAAATAAGATAATCTGTATAAAAGTCATCAATTATTTGTAAGTCCTTGGGGCTAAGAACCATTGTAAATATGCTTTCAATGTATGGTTACAAAACAATTAAAAAAAATTTTTTTTACATATTTTTAAATTTTAAATTTGGCTTAATTGAAGAAAAAATTGGAGATTACAGACATCTCATATTTGACCCCTAGTAAATGAAGCAAAAAGTTAATTACTGACAAAACCAATATGTATTTATGAATTCAGGTTAAAACATATATCAATTGTCAATAATAAAAGAAAATGTTTATTTCACACTAAAAGCACACAAAAAGATCAAAATGGAGTTACTGACATTAAAATATATATCGTAATAATATAAACTGTATACCGCTAAAGTTTTTCCAGAACCTGTCTGAGAAACTCCAACCATATCCCTACCGCTAAGGGCTACTGGCCAACCTTGAGATTGAATAGGTGTGGGTTCGGAATAATTTTCTTTTTTAAGAACTTCCATCAGATTTTCTAAACATCAATAAATCAAATACAGAAAGTATAAATTTACAATAAAATTCTACGCAAAATCAAATACAAGATGAAAAAATTAAGATACATCACATTTTTACAAATACAATATGAAATACACTTTTAGTGTTCAGAGAAGAAATCAGAAATAAATACTTTCATTTAAACAAACTGTTTTGAAATAAATCACTTATGAATATTTACTTGTTTCAACTTAATATTTGAGATCTCATAATCCAAGATTAATATGTGAGCTTAAACTTATTGTTGGAGAAAAAATTGCAAAATTTGTATATTTGCAGAAAATCTAGAAAAATTAAACCCCTTTGTAACATTAAAAAATTTACATAGATACCAAAAATTCTCTAGTACTCCAAAATAATGAATTATAATTACAAGAAAAAAAAGTGATCTTTCAAACAAACATTGACTTTTCATGCTATGATGCGATTTTTCACTAACAGCTATTTAATCCACAAAGCTAAGAAGCTATTATTAATTTTATCACTACATTTAGATAACTATACTTTTTAAAAGCATTTATGTATTAACAAAACAAAATACTTATACATAAGACTTTTAATATCATACTTGGTTCTAAGATCAGTCTATAGTTTGTTGAAAAATGACTACAATTATTTATACTTTATAGATAAGAAAGTTACTGTAGTTGTGCTGTGGCTTATACTCCAGCTGTTTGATGGAGTCAGACAAGATCTATTAGACCTCTGACCCTAAGGAAGTCAAGGACAAGAAGAGGGAACGAATGTACATCCTCTCTGGAAAGTCCCTTGCAGTCCAGGATATATTCAATAGAAGCTTGCTGAACTTGACATTTTGAACAGATTGCAAAGATCCTTCTGCATTCAAAAAATGAGAGACTCTTAGTATGACCACTTGCCAGTCTGCAAATTGCCGTTCAAGAGGTTCTGTTACAACTGATTGCAAATAAAGACCCAAGCACTTTTGCTAGCATACCAGGAATGGCTAGGAGGGACCCTCTACTCCTTTGAAAGTTCAGCATTGACAATGGATTGTTGTTCTAAACAGATGAGGATTGAAGAGGAAAAATTGGAGTGGCTCTACCCTCTTTCACCAAGCTATCTACTCGCTCATTGCCGAGTATATCGAAGTATGATGAGATCCACTGAAAATGAAAGTTGTGGGACTCTGCAATAAGTTTGAGTTTAAGAAGGATAGAAATACTTGTTTTGTGTCTAACTGTGATTTAATTGTGGAGGTGTTGAAGGGAAGAGCGACTATCGAAAAGGATTCAGAGTCCCCCAAAATCAGATTCATGGAGAATAGTTTCAAGGCCATGGTCAATTGCAATTAATTTACTTTTGAAGACTGATGAGAAATTGGGGTTATGAAGGCAGATGGTCAAATTAACTCCTTGTTTCTCAATGTAAATGCCACTACCAGCATGATTCACTACCACTACCATTCTACTGTCGTCCATATAAATTTTTATAGCATTATCAGGGATCTCATTTATGATCTCCAAGGAAAGATTTCTTGTGAGGGCCTCAGGCAAGGTTTTAAAAGGAGTGAAGTTCAATTTCCTCATAAAATAAATGCCCAAGTTTAGCATAGCTAAAAGGCTGCTTTTCTTAATTTAGGTAAAGGGAGGTCTTATTATACTGACTAAGCTAGAAAGTTTGTAGAAATATTTAATAAGATTGGCCTTTCTTCTAGTTTGAAGAGGTTGCAAATTAACCTCATAGAGAACAATTTCTCTAGGGTAACTATGTCTCAGTCCAGTAAAAATTCTAGCAGAGCAGAGTTGAACTCTTTCCAGTTTGTCCAGATTGGTGGCTGAGGCCCAGCAATAGGTAGGAAAACCATACTCCAAAATGGGCCTAATAAACATCATATACCTATTTCTCAGAGTGACAGTACTGGTGCCCCGATCTTTGCCCTCAATATAGTGAAAAATATTCATCCTTTTCTGCTCTTTCAGATGATATGTTTGATGTGCTTATTACTTGTCCATTCTGGATCTAAAAAATATCCTAGATATTTAGGATGCTTCTCATATGTCAGGTCTTGATTGTCCCTTATTAGTTTTGGTTGGTAATTGTACAATTTTTTGTTGGTGGTAAAAAAAAAGGTAGTGATAAGACTTAGCAGGATTGAAACAGAGTTTAAATTTTGAAGCAAAGTTCGACAATGCACAGAGAGGGATATTAAGATTTCTTTCTATTTCAATTAAATTAACACCAGAGCACCAGAAAAAAAAGAAAGATAAGGAAGTGATTTAATTAACTGATATTTATATATTTCATTTTAATTTGCTTTAAAAAATTTTAGACCATTAATATTCTCCAATGTTTATGCATCTAAAGTATACCAAAATTAACAAAATATTAAATTTAAATTGTTATAGCACCATAAAAAAAAGAAAGAAATTAAAAAGATATACTAGAGAGAAGGAATTTCACTTTTGAGGCAATTTGTACATTTTAAAAACATTTTTCACGTACAAATTATAAGCATCATTTTATACATAATTGGCATAATAATGTAAATGAATGATATTATAAAGAATAAGTTAGTTACTTACCAGGCAAACAAAGTTCATTAAATTTCATAATTGGCTTTGGTATATCATTTCCCTTAACTGTAATATTATTCAATTTATAAAATTTTTTAACTTCCTCCTAAAATTTATAAAAAAAAAAAGATACATTACAAAAACATTAAATAAAAGAAAATGAAAGCAATAAACAAAAGAGTGAAACTGATATATATACATAGAAAATTAAATGTACGACAGAAATTTATAACAAAATTAGAAATCTAGTACAAAATTATCTGTAAGAAATTCTTCGAAACTTACACATCAGTGCAAAATCAGAGTCAATGAAAGAATACACAAATCAGTTTAAATCTAAATACATAAGTAACAAAGTAAAAATATAGTTATATAAGACACTAGAAAGATCAATTGCATTATAGGGCACAAAATGGTGGACTATTAACAAAGCGGACAAAGAGAAACTGATGACTTTCGAAAGAAAAATTTTTGGAGAAGTAAGAGAAAACAGAATCTGGAGAATAAGATACAACTATGAATTGCAATCAAAATACAGAGAACCTAACTTAGTAAAAGTGACCAAGATTTCTGAAACAAGGTGCCTGGGATGTGTATTTTGATATAAAGAAAATCCTGTTAAAAAATAACTTTCCAAACTCCAGAGGGGAAATAGGAAAATAGAAAGCCTGAGAACATGGTGGATAGATACAGTGGAAAAGTGATGAAAGGACATGGGAGTAAATAGATGGAAAAAGATAGCATGAAGTAGATCAAGATGGTGTAAGCTGAGACAGCTTTGGGCAGTTACTGGCTGTAGTGCTTAGGAAGAAGAAAAGAATACATTGACTCAATTATTTGGCATTACATCCTACTGACTGTTTTTTACATATAGATTAATAAGATACAGAAACAAAGTAATCAGAAGACAAACTGGGTTCTGCAGAAATAGAATAAAGTATCCATGCCAATACATTTTAGCAAGTTGTCTACTTTTAAATCTGTCATAATTTCCCTATTTATAAAATGTTCTATACTAACATTAGTAAAACTGGAATAATTAATCATTTTAGAACATTCATAACTCAATTTAGAATTCAGGTTATTAGTATATGCAGGCTTGCCACTGCTGAGGTACTTCGAAAAAGGTGAGAAAAGTGACAAGTAATACAGAATAAGTGACTAAACATTAAAAAAGCGATTTTTTTTTCTGCTCTTGATTACAGATCCTATTAAGATTTTTCTATCTATTTGAACTCGAAATCAAATTATTCATGCAAGACATGATTTTAAAGTCAAATAAAAAAAAAAAGGTTAAAAATTTTGTTTAACACAACTCAACATTGCTTTTTATTCAAGAAAATCTATAAATTAGATTTGAAAGCGTACAATACATTAATTTTATAATCACAATTTTCTGCATGTATTAATGATGTTTTGAAATATGTACATAGCTAGATTAGAGTATCTAAACAAAAATTGTGAAGTACAAGAAAAAGAGAAATGAGTACTTTGACATAAGTTACTTTAATGTATTAAATGTAGATTTCAAGAATTTCTTTATGACTTTTTAAAATCACTAAATTCTGGAAACCATAGGACTAATTACATTTTAATAAGAAAAATAAGATTAGAGCATCACATTTTTGGTCTTTTATTAAAATATTTTTTATTAATTCAGATTTTCTTTTTTCAACAACAGAAAGAACCGGAAACTAGATCAACCGGAAATCCAGGCAGGGTCCGAAATAGCCTCACAGAGTGATGGTACTTGGAAAGAGAGTTGGGTCTGAACAGCCAAGGGGTGATGTACTTGTAAGACATCATTGCATTTGTTAAGTTTTTTCCTCCCACCAGTAGCTGTACAACCAATAATTTAATAATGTACTTACCCAAGGTCATCTACCAACCCACGAAAGCCGCACAAGCAAAATAATACAGATTGTTTCTATTTGGTCGTGTTGAGTGATTGTAGCTCTTGCGCTAAGAACGAAATACGGTTCAGTACTATGTCGGACCCCCTGATACACCATGAAAAAAGTGACTGTTTTCTTAAAAAAGTGATCAATTGTAAAAAAAGTGACTAAAGGTGAGAAAAATTGACAGAATTGCAAGCCTGTATATGTGTATACAACAATACATAACATATGATAAACAGCAGTAATATTTTATAATCAGGTTTGAATTTAAGTACCAATACTGATAATATGGTTAATCTAAAAATAAATGCTCTTTTAAAAAACAAAATGAAAATTAGACAAATATTTTTACTAAATGCACTGATTTTAATTGGTTGTAAGATATTACATAAGTTGAGAAACCTCTACATTTAAAATTTAAATTACATATAATTATTATTAATAAATTATTGAATAATAATTATTAAAATTAACTCCTTTTACAATTCAGATTATTAGTATGTCTGTGTGTATAGAACCATACATAACATATAATAAATAGCAGTAATACTATACATTCAGGTTTGAACTTAAATATCAATGCTGATAATATGGCTGCTCTTTTTAAAACAAAATGAAAATTAGACAAATATTTTCACTAAACACATTGAATTTAATTGGTTATAAAGCATTACATAAGTTGAAGACCCTCCTTATTTAAAATTATTTCAATTCTATATATTAACCAAATTTCATATTGATTCACTTTCATTCTGCAAAACTGCTATGTTAAGTTATTATTCTTACAATGGAAGAAACTGAAAATTGTAATCTCTATTATAAAATCAAAAGTAGTAGTAGTAAAGAAGCTTACTTCAGAACGATTAGCAACATCATCATGTTCAGAATAAGTAAACCTTGAATTTTTCAAAGCACTATTGGCACATGTTGAATTTTTTCTATAGTTTATTTTGAACAATATGTTTTTATTGTTTGCACCAAAAATAGAATGCTTCAAACATGGATAGGTTTTAGTATACGATCTTGAGTTCAAGCATGATGAATATTTTGAAAACGGCTTTTTTTCTAGAGCACTTGTATAATTCCTTAAAAAGTAGTAAATAAAATATATTAGCCTAAAAATAATAATAAATCATATAAAATTTAATTATTATGCAATTATCATATTAAAAAATAAAAAAAAGTCCATACTTAATGGAGAATAAGATTTTTGAAAACTCTTTTGAAGACATTCTTGTACTAGCTGTTTTAAATCTAGAAAAGTAAATTAACTATTAAAACATGAAAAACATACATTTATGAGATAGTTTTAAATTAATATCAATATAAAAAATTATGATACTCAAAACTAAAGAATTATATAGAAATAAACTTTGTAATACACAAAAAGAACATCATAATAAAAAAAATACATTTAGGTAGCTAATTGATAAATCATATATATATTTTTGTTTTATTACAACTTTAAATATAATTCTACTTGAACAGAAATTGACAAACTCCCAGTTTTGACAGACTGGTTGGTGATTAGGACTGCTTTGTTTATCAATACATTGTCAAATATTGATAATATTCAAGTATTATAATAACAATATTTAAAATTCTGCTATGCTAATATATGCCTGATCATTAATACTGCTTTTCCTCTACATGCAATATCATAGATCATCAAAAGACATTCTGCATATATCAATATAAAGTAATTACATTACTATTACTTATGGCACCTCTCATGTAATGAAAAAAATTTAGTTTACTGAAACAGGTCATATTGATCTGAATGCTACATACGTGGATTAAAAACGAACAGAACAGCTGGGTTAACATCACTGAAAACAATACAAAATAACAATATCTTATGTAAAGAAATGAGTTTTAAAAAATTATAATAGTAATATTACAACATAACAGACTTTCTTTGATGTTAAACTGTGACAAAATTTCACTAGAAAACATTAATAATAAACTTTAACAACCCAAAATTAAAAATATCTGTTTAAAATTAGCAGTATGAGTGACATGAGCAGAAAATACAAGCAAAATAAATTTATAAGTGCTGGAGTTTTTTTTTTTTCGGTAGAAGAATTTCAAAAAGAATCAAAAGATATTCACATCAATTCTCATATTTTTATTAACATTTTTCTTAAATACATACACAGACTTAATACCTACAAACTATTGTTATGTCCTCCTAGATCAGTGTTGAGACTTCATAAAAAGAGAGCCAGAACAGGGTATTTGTTACCTAGAATTTGACCTCCCTTTAAAAACTGGAATTTAACCACAGAAATTAAAATGAAACACTTAAGTTATCATTTTAAAAACTTGATCTCTTTTAAAGACATATTAACCCTTAATTCCTTACACTATTCTAAAGTATCAAAATACTAAGCCATAAAGTCATATAGCATAAATAATTCAATCAAACATGCAAGCCTGAAAGCCGGTCCAGTTTTTGCGTCATTTAAAAATCCTTTATTACTCATACGTGTCTTTGTCTAGTAATTGGTTTACACTATTCTCCTTCTGAAATTTTAAGATAATACAGATGAAGAGAACAGACAGCAATTATATTACCAGCTTGCATACCTACATTATATAATTATGTCAAATATTGACTTTTTAATTTATTAAAGAATGCTATTTAGATTACCTTAGGGAACATGAGGTGATCATTACTTAAACAAATTATTTAACGATGGTTAAAATATGCAACGGATAATTCAGAAGATGGATTTATACAATTTATAAAACAGAATTTTTTTTTTTTTTTTAATTATAAGAACCCCATGTGCAATAACCTTTTGGATATTATGAAAACATTAACAGGTTGTTGCCAGTAGGAAATATTTGATATTGAGAAAAGTACATGGAGGAAAGAATTGTGTATGATGATACAAATGCAAATAAAAAGCATTACTTTTTAACAATTACAAATTCTAGAACAGTTCAAAAGGAAAGAAAGGTGATATTACTTTTTTAGATGAGAAAAGGGGAAAAAATTAATGTGTAAGATTATTTTTGATTAGCTTGAGCCCCTTAAGTACAAAAGCGTTTGACAGTTTTAAAAAATGACAGTTCTTTTATCAATTCATTTCTAAAGTATTCAGGTATATTGTAGTGTTCTGTAGAAATTTTCGAAGATTATTTAGGAAAATCCATGGTCAACTTCATCGTTGCACAATGACGTACAGACTTCTTTTGTGGGTGGGGTTTTAGACGAAAGTGTCACATACATAAATTTTTAAATGTAGCGCGCCCTCCGTTTTGCCGATGGGTACTTCAGTGAGGAACAGCCGATTAACGCAGTTCAGTTCTTGTCTCTGCCTATCCACGCCGAAATATGTCTGGAGAGCCTCACGTAAAATAGGCTCGTTTAGGTGATGAAATGATAAATATACCGGGTGATCCAAAAGTCAGGACGAACTTTAAAAATGAATAATCCGAAAACGAATGAAGATAAAAAGATGCGCTTTGCACCAAACGGAAAAAAACTGGATTTCGTGTGTCAACGAAAAGCAATAGTTCTGTTGGTGACCAATAGATGGAGCTGTCGGATTACTTATGTAGGATTGTGCAACGCAACAAATGATATAAAATAGAGAAACTGCAGCAAGTAATGGTTGTCTAAGCTTGTATGCATCGAAATGCTGTCCATAGTTGATAAAGCCCTCTTAGTTAAACTGTATAATAAAAATTCGGAAAGTGCCATTGCGGCATTACGAGCATATCGCTACATAAAGGGTATGCGAGATAGCAAAGCGCAATTAACGTCTTCTGCATTGAACAAAATGATGAAGAAATTTGACGATACAGATTCTTTGGCGTCAAAAAAGTGGACATCAGTCAACAGCCGCTGCTGTTGCCAAGACACTGGAGAAGATGGTGCAATCCATGTCAGCAGTTGCTGCAAATGGAGAGTGCAGTGCTCGAGAAGTTTCGAGGCAGATAGAAGTGTCTTACGGAAGTATCTAGAGAGCACTGCGAATAACTCTGAAACGGTATCCATCAAGTTCCAACATAACCAAGAACTGAAACCTCCTAACATTGACTCTCGCCAAGGTTTTGCAAATTTCGTATTCAATCAGATGGAAGAGCAGCATGACTGACTTCACACTGTGCTTTGGATAGATGAACATTTCACACTCTGGTGTTATTAACACCCCCAATTGTCGAGTGTGGACCACTAAAATCCACATGTATTTGTTGAAGTACCCTTGCAACAGCCTAAAGTGGCAGTTTGGTGTGGCTTCACTGCTGATTTCATAACTGGTAAATTTTTTTTCGATGAAGTCCCACAGACGGGTTTCAAAACAGTTGTCACTAGTCAGCGATATGTAGCACTGTTACTGAACAACATTATTCCTGCAAGCGCGACAGGCAGTCCAAAGAGTCACCTTTACGCAAGATGGAGTACCACCTCATATTGCTCTGCTTCTGCAACGCCTGCTACGCTCAACATTTTGGGAGAATCACATTATCAGTCGTTACTTTAATCATGCATGTCCTCCAAGAGCTCCCAATATGACACCCCGTGACTTTTGGCTGTGAGGATTCTTGAAGTCAAAAGTATACCGCGACCAGCCGACATCACTAGCAGAACTGAAAGATGTCATCCACCAACATGTGTCTTCGATAACGCAAGAAATGCTACTAAATGCTATGAACAGTGTGGTGACTGGTCTCATAGCTGTACTATTGAATGATGGATAGTACATTGAACATTTACTCTAGTACTAATTAAATGTAATTACGTTGACTTGTTGTCAACATTCTTCCATTAAATCATCTTTTGGTACAATAAAACACTACAGCGACATCCGTTGGTCTCCAACAGAACTATTATTTTTCGTTGACACACAAAATCAGGTTTCTTTTCTGTCCGTTTGGTACAAACTGTATATATGTATCTTCATTCGTTTTCGAATTATTCATTTTTAAAGTTCGTCCTCATTTTTGGATCACCTGGTATTTGCCCTTTCTCATAGTTAATTATACTTTTCATTTTTTTCAGCATCATTACGTAGTGATTGTATTTCGAAAGCTGTTGCGTTTTCTTTTATAAAAGTAGGTAAATGAATCGGATCAGCAGTGGGAGCTTCAATGTTAAGTCATCGACATTTGATATAGTGATTTAAAACACCACGTATTGTTTTCCTTCTTCTTATAATATAGACCTTCAAGCATAGTAACTTGAATAATGTCAGTTTTCAGAACGACCGTTTCTCGATAAAAATGTTCAATTAGTCTTGGAGTGAAAATACAGTTATCATAAAAAAGAATAGGTGAAATAGAGAAGGGAATATCAAACCGTTTAGTTACCGATAACTAATTTAAACTCTAATAATCCCTTTTTCACCTTTGAAAACAAGTTCCTAATAGCGCTTTCATCGGGGAAGAACTGAACTCACACATTTTGTGTATAATAAGTAGCTCAGCATTTACAATCTCTTGAATAGAAAGTTTTCTAAATTTTTTAGTATCATGTCGTGATCTCATATTATTAATAAATCACAAAATGTGTAGGGATAATCTAATTACTGAATGAAAATTTAGAATATAGCTGCATACCACAGAATTCTTTCATTCGACAAACTTATTCTTCACAGTTCACAGTCCTTTTCAGATGATATTTCGATAGATTCGTTTGTAAATATATTGATATTGGGCCAATTATCTGCTTTTTAAAGAAGCCCCGTATGATGCCACAGAAATTTTCAGAAATCTGGCCTAAAATGACAATTTTATTTAATCATATTATATTAACACATTATGTGCGGGTACATTCGGGGCCCCGGTACATTTCGCAGCAGAATCGTACCGGGAGCGGGTGTTTTGCGCGTAAATTTAGTTATTCAGTTAAATCTCAATAGATCGAAAATTATTTAAATTTTTAACCAAATTTTCGTATTTTATATTGAAATATACAAACAAATATATAAATAGTAATATATAACAACCATAAGATTTTGTAAACAAAAAATATATTTTTTAGTGGATAAATTTATAATAGTATCGTAAATATGAAAAATCTAATAGAAATAGTAGTATATAGTTTTAATTTTTTCGAATTACGTTATATATAAACATTTTTACATTCCAGAATCTATGTAGTAGACAAGAACATTCGGCTTCGTTTTCCTGTATATACCGTTTTTATGTACCCACAAACAAACCATGTTTTTACACTAACCCGTACTAGTACGTGACCCACGTTCAAGTATCAATCGTCAGAAAACGTACTAGTACGTCTCCCACGTACAATGTGTTAATAAAACCTCTAATAGTTATCAAAAAGCATCAAAAATGTGTTTTTTTTTTAGAATAAAAAGGTCTTACGAGTTATCTCGTAGTTGGCTTCTGTAACAGATATCTCTTATCGAAAGCCAACTATTGAGTTAATTTGCGCGCAGACACCTTTCGACCTGTCGAATCTCTAAAGATGAATCATAGATATGCGTCCATATTCGTCAGTAGTATCTCAGAAATTGTAATCGAGTGCATCCCATTTACGTCTTTCTTAAGTGTTTTGTTTTATAATTGTTATAATTGAATTATCAAGAACCCTATATGGATAAGGGAAGACCACTGACTCAAAATGATATTGAACACTCTGCAAATCTAAGTGATTTAGAATTTGACGGGATTTTTGACGAGGATGGTAAAGACAGTAGCGATTATGAACCTTCTGAGAATTCAAGTGATAGTGAAGACAAATCTGAAGAAATGACGATGATTTCCAAGCAACAACATCAAATGCGAATGATAATTTGGGGACAGAAATTCAATAAAGTCCTGATTTATTTATTTTCCAAGAGCACTGATTTTTTTTTTTTTTTTTTTTTTTTGTTCTTTTTCCAGAAGCCATCTATCGATATTAGCACTGATATACTACGAGTTTATTCGTAGCTGCACAAAAATGGCAAGTAAACACAGTACGAGATAACTCGTAGTTGGCGTCCTAGGAAAGAACGCAATCTACGAGTTATCTCGTAGATGGCAGTCAACGTGTAAAGAAAAAACATGATTTTGAAAGAAAATGAAAAAAATTCAAATTTTTTACCTCTATATTATAAACATGCTTGCTCTGAAGATTTACCTAAAATATTTCTCAATTTCATCCGGTTGTGCATCAATATTATGACGAATCACTAAGAGGGCTAAACCAGTCATTGTACTCTCTCTTGTCGAATGCACCAATGGCCGAATGATTAGGACGATGATCTTCAGTACCGGAGTTCGTGGGTTCGAGCCCCACTGTGACATGGATGTTCGTAGCCATTCGGAATCTGCTTTAAGCAGCAGGTCTCGGTCTCATTAGCTCTCTTGTTGTATAAAAGTATGCAGTAGCGCTCGAGGCCAAACCAAACTCTTGTCGAATACAATTAGTACAATCTGATTTAATGCAACAACTTGCAAGTTGGGATTTTTTAAAATATCTTGTAATATCTATTTATTTTGCAGTGTGGGATTATAAAAAGTAAAGCTGATCTTAGCCCGGAAATGAGCATTGACTGTATAACTAAGCGTATCAACATGTGTGACAACTTTCCGGTCAGAAAATGTCTTCGCCATTTACATTTGAACAGCACAATAAATGACCGGAAAAGAGATCTACTTTTTTTTTCTACTTCCAAGTGTTCAGAAATCCATATCTTATCCTTTAATGTAGGAGGTTTCCGGTAGCTTTTCTCTTCATCTGTAGTGATTCAGTAGGATTTTTCGCTATCCTATACTACGAAAGGATCTTAAGAAGTTTACTAAGGTAGTAGAAAAAAAAAACTTTTTAAGTTATTATATCTGTTGTTATAACCAAGAAATCTAGGTGGTTATCCTCTCAAATTCAACTTGAGAGGATAGCTGTGATGTTACTCTATTCTATTTTAGAATAGTGTAGTGCATGTCGAGTGTGAAAGGCGTAAATAAACAGGCAAACATTAGCATGCATACCAGTCTATTCGGAGGCGTGGGTTCGAATCCCACTGCTACCACCATGTGATGTTACTCTATTCTATTTTAGAATAGTATAGTGCATGTCGAGTGTGATAGGCGTAAATAAGCAGGCAAGCATTAGTATGCATACCAGTCTATTCGGAGGCGTGGGTTCGAATCCCACTGCTACCACCATGTGATGTTACTCTATTCTATTTTAGAATAGTATAGTGCATGTCGAGTGTGATAGGCGTAAATAAGCAGGCAAGCATTAGTATGCATACCAGTCTATTCGGAGGCGTGGGTTCGAATCCTACCGCTGCCACCATGTGATGCTACTCTATTCTATTTTAGAATAGTATAGCGCATGTCGAGTGTGATAGGCGTAAATAAGCAGGCAAGCATTAGCATGCATACCAGTCTATTCGGAGGCGTGGGTTCGAATCCCATCGTTGCCACCATGTGATGTTACTCTATTCTATTTTAGAATAGTATAGTACATGTCGAGAGTGAGAGGCGTAAATAAGCAGGCAAACATTAGAATGCATACCAGTCTATTCGGAGGCGTGGGTTCGAATCTTACCGCTGCCACCATGTGATGCTACTCTATTCTATTTTAGAACAGTATAGTGCATGTCGAGTGTGATAGGCATAAATAAGCAGGAAAGCATTAGCACGCATCCATTTAATATCGTTCTACGTGGCCACAACACAGAATATACATCTAATGTCTCGTTACGTTACATAGCGCCTTCTATCACCTACGGTTTCTCGTCTGTCAGTTCATTGCGGTTGCCATCAAAGATGACTGACACTACAATAGTTACCTAGATTTTAGACTAATTTTGGTTTCTGCACTAGTATTTTTTTTTTTTTTAATTTCTAACATTTTACCACGAAGATTAGAGAACGTAAATGCCCTTCAAACATTTAATATTCTTACTTAATTAAATTTTTTATATTATTCTTTCCAAATATGCATCCTTAAACGACCATGGCCGAACGATGACCGAATGGGTACGGCGCTATACTTCGGTAACGCAATTCGGGAGTTGGATTTCCACTGTTGACATGGCCATTTGGAAGGCAGTTAGGTCGTGGTCACGAAATATCAAACACTCAAGCCTAGAAACACACTTTACGAAGGAGAGATGCAGCAAAGTTATTTGGCGAAAAAGAGATCTATTCATATACTCATTAGGATAGACCAGGAATGGACAAAATTTTTCGGCCGCGGGCCAAAAATCGAAAGAAAATAAGTTTGACGGGCCAAGATAAATTTTTCTAAAATTTTAAAAACAATATACAAGTACCTAACGGTTTAAATACGTTAATGAGATGAATGAAATTGCGATTTCATTTTTAAAAGTTCCTTATACTGAGGTTCGAAGTGAAATGTACTGATTTTAAGGAACGATGCTAAATGCTCATCTGTCAGTCTACTTCTGAAATTATTCTTTCTAAGGTTCAAAGTTGAAAACACTTGTCCACATATAAGAAGCAAATATACCGCTGATCTTCTGGGCGTGAGATAATAAATTTGGGATATAATATTTAAGAAAAGTAGAAAAGGAGATGGATATATGATGTATGAATATATATTTCTTTTAATTTGCCTCGGGCCGGCAACTTAAAATTCTATCCGATGGTCGGATAAAACCTTCCGGCTGGCCGTAGTTTGCCCATACCTGGGATAGATAGTCCATTGCAATTTATCCAATTTATTTGTTGGTTGTGAAAATAAAGTTGTGAAGTTTTCGGGATTGTCAGAATTTCTTGCGAACTGCAAAACTGCGAGCTGTAGAACCCGAACAGATGAACTATATTGTGATAAGACTAGTACGAGACTTAAGGACTGGTTCCCATTAATCCTTTATCACCGGCGATATTATTATTGAGTTTTATCCAGATATGAAGCGTTTTTTATCTGTCGTCTCGGGATCAGAGCGTGCCGGCGATAGCGCGAAACAAAGCGAAACGCCTCTAAGCAAGATGCAGTAATCAACTATCCGATGAACTTGCTGCCTGCTCATGGCTCAGATAAACAGAAATACCAACTGCCTCACTGCGAGGATTGTGTTTACCATCATAGGAGCTATTTCTGGAGTGACCATATTCATTTGCTTCGTGGTTCTGAAAAATATCAACGCCGCTGCATGGGGCCTGCTCTCAAGTACGTGCTCGCTCTTTTTATTACATTATACCAGGGTCATTATACCATTTGGTTTCGAGGAGGAGGGGGGTTTAAACTGGACTAAACTCCCCCTCCCCGGTATGTCACTATTTTTTTTCTTTTTTACAAAAAACACATAAAATTTAGAAAAAATTACATAAATTTTAATATTAATATATATTAATAGTTGCATTTAAAATTATTTATGATTTAATGTTACATATATGTAAGGAAAAGTAAGCTAGATCGGGAAACTAATGTAGACGTTTTGTATAAAACCCCTAAGACACCCCGAAAAAATTCTCTGGGGGTTTCAAATCTTGTTTGAGGTGCGAAAATTCCTACGTCCCTCTGCTTTCCCCTTTTTAACCCTTAACTTAAATTGACCACTAGGGCTATAGTTTACGCCCTCTGTGAGAGTGCAGCTATGTTTGACATAAGGTTTGCGAAACTGATTTGCTCGCCGCACTCACACGTTGTGGGTTGAATGCCCAAGTTTTTTTCGCGACTCCAGGAAACGTGTGGTGTGGCCAGTGAAAATGATTGCACTTAAACCTCACCAAGTTTTGGAGAGTTGTGATTGGTCTCCAGGAAGCGATTCAGGACCATTCTTGGAGTCGCGGTCCTTCTGGACAGAGCCGGGAAAGAACGCATTGTGCAAAGGACAGTGGAACAATGAACGCATCAGCACAGGATAATGGAAAAAGTATAGGGTTGACTGAGTAGAAAGAAGGAAGGAAAAGAATGCAGCTTTCTCTTGGACATTGGCAATTTTTTTCAGGCGTAGCACGTGGAGTGCTTCTTTTAATTTTTAATTTTTTTTTAAATATTTTTTTAGCATATTTCCTTGTCTTTTGTTCTATATTTGAATGCTGTAATATAGATCAGTGGCATTTTACTATAATTAAAGACGATATAAAGTAAACTTGAGTTATTAATGGCTTTGAAATAACTACAGCAATGTACTACACCACAGCACCCTCAGAGAAGGGTTCTAACCAATTATAGCTCTACATTGCCCTAGCGGACAATTTAGGAAATTTCAAACAAAAAGGAGATGCACGCTTTTGGAGGCAGATTTTCCCGCAAATTTTGACTGAAATGTTGATCTAGGTGGTAAGGGCCGTTTACTTATAACTTCATGTTAGCTGACCCCTCAGTATGATCTGTTCCTATAATGAAGTGGTAACCCGTCCTCCAACGTTCTGTTAATAAAGGTCTTTAACTAAAACAGCATCATTTTTCTGAGCCATGACTGCAACCACCCATCGTGAAGTCCGTCTTATTACATATATATACATATAAATTCATGTATAATCTTGTGAAATATACTGCAGTAAATGTGTGAAACAATTTGCAGCAAAAAGTAGAAAATTTTTCTTAAAAAATTTAATTTTTATTACATATTACACAGTTAGAAAACATTTTATATTTGAAAAAGTAATTTTATTTCAGTCTTAATAAGGCTGCAATACAGTCAGCTCTAAAATTTCGGGAATCGTATTTTAATCCCCCAGTCTGCGCAGTTGCTTGAAAGAATATCTCTCCGTCCCAGATATGTCTTAATTTTTTAATATAACACTGTTCCACGCGCAATGCATGATAGTAATTCAAAGTTAGGATTGCAAAATGTTTTTAAAAAGTTCTGCCCAATATTTGGTAAACATTTTAAAACCCCTTTTATATTTAAAAAACAAAAGGACAATAAAACGTTTGAAGTAACTAAGTTGAACGACCTTGATCTCGAAACTTTATCTTTAATTCAAAGCTAGCAAGTAATCTGATAAAGATTCTGTAGATAAAATATTTAACAAATAGGAAAAAAATGCGTGAAAGTAACATATTCAGAATGAAGTTTCGCTAAGATATCTGATGATGAAGACTTTATAGCTAAAGATATGCTATTGATCATAAATGCAATATGACAAAAATTTGATTTTAATTAATTCTTTCTTTATTTTATTTTTATTGATTTACTTTTTCCCTTTTTAAAGATTAATCACGGAGCCGTGGTAGCTCAGTCGGCAAAGGCAACGCTCTCGTAAGTGGAGGGTTGCGGGTTCGGAGCCCGAGTCGGCCTAAGGTCCGCCGTGTTCGTTAAAGATGACTGGGGCACGCAAAATATGTTCGTATTCACAATGCCCTTAGTTCTCAATCAATACCAATGGGGGTGGCAGGCCAAGCCTATGGGTCTTCAGCTTGGTCCCTGCTCCAAAATTACAAGGACCTAATTGAGCATAAGTCGTACTTTCACCCTTGAGGTGCTTGTTGAAACGAAACGCTCATCCCTTTCCCTAATATCGAGTAGTCTCTGGCTCAATCGTGCTTGGTTTGACCAAGTGGCATAAAACAACAATTCATCAGACGTTTGATGAAATTGGCTGGCGGATTGAAATGTAATTAATCAATCAGTGTATTTATCGAATCAATAATTTATCGTAGTTTGGAGAACTAAAGTCATCTTGCTTTCAGCACAAGGGTTTCCGATGACTTCCATGGTAATCAATGTGAAGATAAACAACAAAACCAACAACATAATGTTTCTTTAATTCCGAAGTGCATTTCTTCCCTAGATGAATCATCACTAAAATTCTTTCAGTTGTCATAACACGTGGAAATCTAAAAAATATCGTGATTTCCGTTATCCCCTTTCCAACTCTCTTTTTTTCTACTTTCTCTCAGAGTGCTTTAGGTTTTAGGAAAACATCTATAGTACTTTAGTATGCTATGGGTATGTTGAGTACAACAGACTTCTGGTCGCAGTGCCTAGATCATAGGAACACCCTCTCCTTCTCCACCAAGAACTGCTCTATAGGTCAATTCAATCAGTGCTATGGGGATAAAATAGGGAACTTCAGAGAGATTAATCACGATATCTCTAACATGTCAGAAATTTGAAAAATCTTATGACTGGACAAGATTCTTGACTAGTTACCTCCCATTCTCTTGAAAATTCAGGCGGTGTTTTCATCTCGCGAAAAATAGACTTTGACTAAGGCATACCCTTGTGAGAAAATAGCTCGCTCGAAGCTGCAGAACAGCAGTCTGTATACTTACTCTTACTATTTGTGCCTTACTTACGTTGGCTTTGCATTCTATGAAGCGTTCAGGCAAAAGGGTTTTACCTTCTAGTATATATTTTTGAAACTGTTGCACAGTGTTAAGAGCTTTTTAGTATAGTTAGTTGACTGCTTTAATTTCAGATAAGTTACGACACAAAAAAGTGCTTTTATTAGGCACCTTTTGGCGATTTATCAGTGCCCTCAACTCTCTTATTATTATAATACCATTCAATTCTTATGATACTTTTTATAAAACAAAGTTAAAACTACAGTGCAGCCCAATCCTAAGCCTCTAAAAGGAATCTCTAGCATAAGGGTATATAAATTTGGCAATAATTAGATAAAACTGGGAATGCCAACTAAGCTTTCATTCAAGCATTTGGTTTGCCACAATTTTTATTATATCTACATATAAAATTCACCTTATAATTTTAAATTTATTTTATGTTATTATTTATAGAAATTTGACTATAGCTTAAATATAAAAACTAGGTACATCGTGTGACGGACTTTTTTGAGATATAAGCACATTATTTTCACGTATATCCAATCATTCGGTCAGAACATGCCAATAAAGCAGCCAATCAGTGTTTTCTCATCCCATGTAATTTACAAATTTAAGAGTTTCGAACAGAAAACTTATTTGAAGTATAATTACTTATATTGGTAATGCAGCTTATATTTTATATATTGCTTATATTTTATGCAGCTGTTCAGCAGCTTCGAGAGAGCTACCTTCTCTCGTCAAAATTTATTTTTCGTGAAATGAAAATATAATAAAGCCCATTTTCTGTGGCGCTATGCTAACGTGGGACCTGCCCGCCTACTTTACCGGGACAGGTGTGCTTTCTGTTCTTAAACCGTCGCTGAGGATGCATTAAATTACCTCCGAAACTTTAAGGACCACAAACAACATTTATCTACAAGATTGGTGAAAAATTAAAGAATAACAAAATAACATAGTTCTGAGTCTCGGAGCCTGTCTTAACCAGATCAGATGAGCGAGCGTTCCATATCAGAAAATAAAAAACGGCATTCTGTTCTCTCATTCGAAAACAGAGAGGTCTCTCCAGGTTGTCAGCTCTATCTCGACTCCTCGAATTCAACCGCAGATCTTCTCTTCCTTCTTCTGGGGGTCAGCTTCTGGAAACTTGAGACCTTCCAAAAAGGGAAAATCCTCCTTTCAGATGCCCTGCAAAATTAAACAAGCGACACATCCGAAAAATCTTAGCCCCCCCTTAGCCGACCGGCTCCTATTTCCCCAATGAACGCCGGGTAGAAGCTGTCAATGGGGGCGATTTTGCAGATATCGTGAAGGGCCCACATATGCGAAACACAGGTTGTGGGTGCAAATTCCTTACAGAAAACACCGTCTGCATTTCTAAGAGAATGGGAGGTAACTAGTCAAGAATCTTGTCCAGTCAAAAGATTTTCAAATTTCTGACGAGTTACAGATAGCTTGATTAATGTCCCTGAAGTCTATTTTATCCCCATAGCATTCATTGAATTGACCTACAGGGCAGCCCTTGTAGGAGCTGGAGAAGGGGTTCCTATGAGCTAGGCACTGCGATAGAGGTTTATTTTACCCAATATCCTCTAATATAATATTGCATAAAATTTGAACTTATGTATATGAAATCTAGCTTATATCACTCAGGGATAGTGTGGTTATCTGTTAGAAGGTGTTTTAGAATTTGTTCAACAGTTCCAGATATCATCCTTCTGTACAAACAGATATTTTTACTCCTTTATACACTCATGTCAATAAATTAAGGATAATTCAGAATCACACAGAAATTGAGCTCTAAAATAAAAATTTCACCTGTAGAATTATCACACACATCTTGAAGAAGAATATGCAAATTGCAGGAAACCACCAGATGGCGCGGATAGTACGTCACAATGACGAGAGTGTATGGAAGGGGTATATAAGGAATGGTAGCAAAGAAGTAAAATTGTTCACAAGCGCTTTAAAAGCCTTTCAGTGCAATAACCGCATAGTTATGGCACAAAGGAAGCATTTGGATGATTTTTTACGTGGTAGATTTATCGGACGACTGGAATGTGGACGTACCCAGCTGGAAGTATCCGAGGAACTTGGAATCGCCCAGAGTGTCATCTCCAGGCTTTGGCAACGATTCAAACATGATGGTAATGTGAGTAGATGTTACAGCACAGGTCACCCCCGAGTTACTACGCCGAATGATGACCGGTATTTGGCAGTTACTGCCAAAAGAAACAGATGGAGCACAGCATCAGACCTGTCTCGTCAGCTTTCTTCAGCTACCGGTACGACAGTTTCAAGGCAGACCATGTACAGACGCTTAGGGAACATTGGTCTATATGCTCGTAGCCCTGTCAGATGTGTTCCCCTTACCGCAACTCACTGTCGCCTGCGATTATGCTGGGCTAGAGAGCATGCATTGTGGACACCGCAACAGTGGTCTTGTGTGATGTTTTCCGACGAGTCCAGGTTCAGTTTACATTCTGATTCTCGCCGGACTTTCATATGGAGAGCGCCAGGTACCCGTTACCACCAAGAGAACACCATTGAACGACACCGTTACGGTGGTGCAGGATGGCTCGTTTGGGGAGGAATTATTCTTGGTTCCAGAACTGACCTGCATGTTCAGAGTGTAACGATGACAGGCCACATCTATCGGGATGTCATTCTGGAACAACATGTACGTTTGTTTCGGGGCGCCATGGGTCCTGAATTTCTGTATATGGATGACAATGCCCGATGTCACCGTGCAAACATTGTAGACGAATCCCTTCAATCGGAGGATATCACCCGTATGGATTGGCCAGCATACTCACCGGACTTGAATCCAATAGAGCATGTGTGGGACATGCTTGGCCGACGAATTGCAGCCCGTCAACCCCTCTCCCAACTGTCTATCGGAACTTCGGAGGGCATTGCTTGATGAGTGGTGTAATTTTCCCCAAGATCAGATTGATAATCTGATATTCAGCATGCGTAGGCGTTGTAACGCTTGTATTGCATCACCCGGAAGACATACTCCGTATTAACCATCATACTAACCATGTTATACTGTTTTCTGTAAATAGGTTGAAATTTGCTCCAGGGAGTAAAAATCGCAATTTTTATTAATTATGTCAAACATATAGCATCTTTTTTTCTCTTTACCTTTTGTTTAATAAATAGACTTTACAAATAAGTCAAATTTGTTTTGCTTTTGTCTCTTTCATTGCCTGAACTTCATTATCCTTAATTTATGGACATGAGTGTAGTATTAGTATAAATATGCCAATTTTATTTCAGCTGTTTTTGCTGTGGTAGTCTTGCGATTGCACCTCGCCCACAGAAAGGATAATTTCCTCGCAGTGTTTTCCCAGAAAACAGTGCGCCTCCTGAAACAGTTCGGGGTGTTCGGAAGTTTCGCTTCCATCGTAGCCGCAGTCACCTACTGCATACTAGCCATAGTCCTGAAACAAGGTAAAGAAAACAATACTGTGTTCATTTATTGTTTTAAATATTGTTTGTACATTCTTTTAATAGCAGTGATTGCTCATCTACGTAAAAAATCCTGAAATTTATATCATTCGTAATCGAAAACTCGGAACTAAAAAAATTAATTACATGTAACAAATAATTGCCTGTTACCAATATCAGATTTAATGCATTCTTAGTAAATTTCAATGGTGAATTTAATTTGTAGTAAATTAAAGTAGCGACTGCTTTAATTTTAGCAATTAAAATGAAAAACTTAATTTCCTTTGGAGAATCTCACTCTTAGATGTTAAACAAATTATCCTTCTTAGAATCGGATTTTTAAATTTTGAATATCAAATATATTTTACTTATGATAAATCTGTTTTCTGGTAAAATAAGTACTAGATTAAACAATAACCATACAAAGAAGTAAAATATCACACACACACAAACACCCACAATAGTGGCGAGAATGCGTCCTCGCAACGCTGCGCTATCGCAAATCAATCAACACTCGTTCGAAGATCAAAGCTTAAAATTCAGCAGATCACCTCTTCTCTTTTACCCCCCCCCCCGATGACCAGAAATGCTGACTGCAGTAGAAAACTCGCTCTGCAGCCAAAGCAAGAAATACAAGCGGTAACGAACGTTTGAAGAGAAGCTTTTACGGAGTAAATTTACAACCCAGGAGATATTATTATTTCCAAACCAGGAAAGATAATTGAAAAAACCCAAAATTTCAGGGTATCCCCGGAGCACAATCATCTCCTGTTTTAACCTTTTAAAGAGGAGGTGGATTTTCAATAAAGCTTTTGTTAGTCTTGCCGAACGGTTGCGATGTTTCTATTTCTGATAGTCCGTCACACCCTAGAGTCTTAGATGATTAAAAGTTAACTACGGTTGATTTATTTAAACAAACAGAAACGTTTAAGGAACAATTAAACTCAATGCTGATGCAACCTATCATCCATACAGGAGATCACTCTAGATCAACCTGCTCATCTCAAAGTTCAGCCGGGAGTTCTACCCGTTTCCTTCTTTTCCAAACAGGAAACCTCGGTTTTAGGGGAGATCGACACCCTCCCTCTTTGAACCTTGTCCTGGGTAGCTGAAGCGCCCTTGGCTCCTGACCGACTCGATCAAAACAAAATTCCTTTTCTCTGTCGGTGTGTTGACAAACGACACGCTTGACACCTCCGTACGTCAAGAAAACCATTTCGGGGACAATCCTGTCATTTTCAATTGTTAAAATGAACAAAAGTTCGCTTGACCACCGACAGAGACGGACGCGACTCTTATAGTTTTGTTGTGGTTTGGAGGGCTACGGTCTACTGCTTTGCTATATGAGGCACGGAGTAATTTTGGAATGGCAAGGGGGAGGGTCAAATGACCCTTCTCTCAGAATTTTTAAAAGAGGGGCAATTTTACCCCTCCACTTTTTTGAGGTTTTATATTTTAAATTTCTAATTCGACTTTTGTCCCCTTTGTTGAAAAGGCCAAATTACGCCCCTGACATGAGGACTAATGAGACCGGGACTTACTGTTTGATTCCGTCCGGCTACGAACATCTATGTTGCCAGTGAGGCTCAAAGCTCCGAACTGAGGTATCGAAGAACAGCGTCCTATTCATTCGACTATTGTTGGTCCAAAAACGTTTCGTAAATTATGAACCTAAGATTTATGAAACTTTGTACACACATATACTCATTGGGTAATGAATTTGAAACCTAGGAACCTTATTAGACTTCTTTCTTGCAGATTAGAATCCGACTACGTAATCCCATTCTCTAAGATATTCTGAGAATAATTCAGGCCAATATTGATTGGGAAGAACCTTATTTGTTTAAGCCAATTTCGCGAGGTTTAAGTCCAATATGCTCCACATCTGGTGGCTTCATGCAACCACTTTACTAATACTTCACGTAACCACCATCAGTTCCCAAGTTGCTCTCGGAAAAGGCTTAAGTTGACATACACACAGTTGTATGAAAGTTTTGGGAATCTCGTTGATCAAAATCACCTGATAAAGCGAGACACGCACCCCTGCAGTAAATATTTTTTAGTCTAAGATTTTTTTTTAATTGTTGGAGTCGTTAATATAGGATAACTTTATAATATTGTAGATTTTCGAGCAATTTAAGAATTTTTTTTTACAGGTTACAGAGTTGAAAATGATGGCTACATGCCTGCATGCGTCTTTTCCCTGATGACCCTGAAATGGACAGCATTTCTCTACTGCCATAGTAGTTATTACGAGAAGCTATATTTTCTCGACAGTGAAATAAAACCCATAGTGACGGATGAACCGACCCCGAAAGCAGACGTTTAATTTCCATCAAGCGAATTCAACAGCTTTACTGAATTATCTGAAGAAAATGTAACGAACGTCTTCCGAACTGTAGGTGAAACGTGAATTGCCTTTGCAACTGCCTAGTTTCGAAGACTGTGAGGATAATCCTCTTGGCCACCGCACACCTTTTTTTTCTAATGCTACTTGCTACATAATATCTGAATAATCTCAATATGCACCGGGCTTATATGATAATTTTGATACCATTCTTTTATACTTAATTGGGACCGCAATTTTTTTTACTGAGCTTTCAAATCCATTTCCGTGAAATACTCCGTTAGAAAATTCTATTTTGTAATAAAAAAATTTCCTTTACTCTATTTTACAGAACACCCAGTATATTAAAATAGCTGTTTTTTAAGTGCTATACTTACTAAAATTAATGAAAAACATTGCAGTTTTACCTCTAGGTATTCATTTTAAGCCAAATCAGTTTTTTTATATGCTTAACTCCTATTGTTTTCATAGCAAAGGTGTGCAGTGAAATTTTTGATTTTATTCTTGTTTATTTTAAATAAATTTTATTGTTTTTAAATAATTTTTTGTCTCCAATTCCTCATTACGTATGCACTCAAATTGCTGTTCTGTTATTTTCTTATAAATTCCTGTAAAATGGAGCTTTCCCAAATTCAATGTAGAGTAATCTCTCAATTACGCGCAGGCACAGGGGATAAAGAAAAAACGCACAGAAGTGAGAGATGCCATAATGAAAAACCGTAAAAAAGATCTTTAAAGTGAAACATTAATGCAGGCAACGTAGATATTGTTAAACAATATTACAGAGGTGGCCAAGCTCCTTGATAGTTCGAGCCATTTTTAAAAATTTGTAATTTTTCGTGAGCCGTAATTAAATATGTATTTAAAAAGTATGTAAAAAAAAGGTATTTTTTTTTACAGAAATTATATTTATTGAATGTCATTTTGAAGTTCTCAGTTCTTTAACTTTTCAAGGAAATTTTTGAATTGTCGATGCTTTGTTGCATTGGTGAGAATGTAATTTACAATGTGTTACACTATTTTCATAACATCAGGATATTTTAAATATTTGTTACATGTTCTCGGTGAATTATGCAGTGAATCGGTATGAATTATGGAATTTAAGAATCATTTCTTTAAAGCCCAATAAGATCGATCTTTTAATCCAGCATTGCTGAAGCACCATCAGTTGTAATAATTTTTTTAATATCTAACACAAAAATGGAAAGGGAACTCGAGTACATTTATCGACAGCCTTAAATAATCCTTCAAAGAGCCGAATGTGGCTCGCGAGTCGCAGGTTGGCCACCCCTGTAATATTATGTACGTACACAATAACAACACAAAGAAAATAGAAATGCTTATGTATCCAAATTTCATTTAAATCCTATTATTTTCTCATAAAATAATTTATAATCAAAGACTGTCTTCATTTTTTCGCCACTGTCCTTTTTTTTCAGATGCAATATTGACAATATTGATGCAATCAGATCACACAACTGAGTTGTGATTAAATTTTCATTTGAATTCAATGAAAATCCACTAAATACAATATGCCAATCTCCTTCGTTTATGTCATTCTAATACAATTTTCACTTTCATAGTTTGGGTCGTTACAGCCATATTCTGCTAGAAATAAAAAATATTGCTTTCTTAAAAAAGCTTTAAATGTACTTGTCAGTGATGCACAACATATGTACTGCATCATAAACTGACTTGTTTAATTTCGATTTGAAAAATTGTGCAATGTGCATAAGTGAAAGGCGCTTCATTAGTATTCCGAATAAAAAAAGAGCTATAAATATTTTCCTATAACCCTAATTAACCATGCAGTATTTTTTAAACTCATATGATGAGAGATTTCTTACAGCCTAGATAATGCAAGGGCTGTCCCAACGAGTCTTTGCCATCAGAGTCTGTCAGATACTTTCTGTTTACAGTTAGTAACCTTTATTGTGTTTGAGTCCCTCAACATCATAAAGCCATCCGAGTGGAGGTCTTCCTCGTTCTTTTATCATTTGCCATTGTCGACCTCGATAAGCCACACGCTTTCCAGACAGTGGTAATGGCTTGTAGTGAAAAATAGTGTAGAGAAGTCTTTATACATAATAATTTTTGAATGATTGCCAATGAATCTAGACTGTAGTTGGTTTATGCAGCCAAAGTAGCATTTGTTGGCCAGCATCAAGCTGTAATCATTTACATTCAGTTCACCCCTGTTGGTGACAGTTGTTTCAGGATATTTAAACTCGGTAACTTTTTCGAAGATGTGACCATGCACCACCAACGGTGCATTATCAGTCTTTTGGCTGGTCACAAACATAAATTTTGTTCTTTCCATTGTGAGTATGCCCATTTTTTCAGCCACAGCCCTAAGAAAAGTGATAGATTACACACGTAACATGTAGGTACATACGATTACATATGTATTACATATGTTCACAAACTACAAGAGAAAACGCTAATCTAGCAGCTTAAACTTACACAGTAATTAACAAATAGTAATAGTAGCACATTTTAAACAATTATAATGCCTCTTCCACACTATGGTCCATTATTGACCACTGTAATGTTGGTCTGATGACGACCTTAGTACGATGGTTCAAGGGTTGCATCTACACATTGTGCCACTAAATGAGCCAAGAGCGTTGATGCTCCTTTATCTACTGCGCGCTTTAGTAGGGCATGCTGACTGTCTTTGATGTTTAGAGAAAAACAGCTTCCGAAGCCATTTTATTGCCATACCCCTTGTACACAGTGGTAATGGCTTGCATTGAACTATAGTGTGGAAGGGCCTTCAAATCTTCTCGGCAGCTGAAAAAATTCTGACGATTAATAATCATCAGCTTACAGTTGAAAAGCCAAAAATAAATAAATAATTAAAAGATGTATTAGAGGTTTTATTTTAATATATTAAACTAAAACAAAACAGTGAAAAAACATTCCAAGATATCTTAGAACTCAATGTTTCACAATATTGATATTTATTTTTCTGTAATTACGCTGATTAATCAAATTTTAAAAACTAGAAAAGTTGATTAAATAACCCACAACCTATCTTGATGGGTGTAAGACGTTTGTAATGCTACGGTGGAGATTTTCTTCAATTTTGATCAATTAAATCAGGAAGGAATAAGTTTGCCTGTAATTTCGTACCTCTTTTCCTACATGCCGACCACCCAGTGAGAAGACACTGAGAATCATAAATTTATTGTGCATGTTGTCTGATTATACAGCGAGACTCTTTGGGCATTTGCCAGTTCTCAAACCCGAGATTTGAGTTCAACACATTAACTACTAGACCTCTTATGCCCCAAGTAGATAAGTAGATTATAGTTTACACCTGATAAGAGCAACCTTTCCTAGAGTAAGTCAAAGGCCAAACCTGACAAAAGCTTGCAATGCAAGAATTATTTGTAATAAAATCATTATTTGCACTGATCTTTTAATTTATTAAGTAATGAACTAATCCAAATTTGAAAATATTCATAGTATATTATTACATTTTAAATTCATATATCATAGTATTATAAATACACAGTAGTATAATACACATCGTTTTATAAAACTATATTACAGTTTATGTACTCTGTGTCATACATTTTAATCTCATATTTTCTTTATGAATAAGTTATATCATCACAATATATTTTAATTTAACTTTATAGTACAGACTTTTGTGCCTGAATAAAAATGTATTATGGATTCTAGGCTGCATAAAGATTTTAAATGTTTCAAAGTGGTCTGTTTGGAATTATACCTAAAAAGAGGAACATTAAACAATTATATTGAATATGATGTTGAATTGATTTTAGTTTTCTATTTATGGTTAAGCTACAATACTGAGTTTCACAAACTATGAGTCATAGCACTCTAGGGTACCACAAGGATATGACAGGGATACTGTAATAATAATAAAGGAATGGGGATGAATTAAGAGCTGATAAAAATATAATAAAAAAATAGTAAAAAAAAGCAAAAACCATTCTACACAAATTTTTAGTTAAAATTATGTTTAAGGATATGTTCTTATGAGACATATCCTCAAAAACTGATTAAAATATTAAATTTCATACATCTAAAGAACAAGTGATTTTAAAATTTTTTTTACTATAATTTTCTTTTAAAATTTTGTATCTAATTTGTTCTAATATAATTCTAAATTAATAATTTCCATTTATTTCTGCAATTTCTTGAAAGTTTGAATTTTATATCTATACAAACTAATTCTTGAAAACAATTACTTAAAGCTATTTTAAAATTAATCATAGGTCTTTAAATTTTACTTTGTCTTACATAAAAAGAAAAGTCTTGTACTTTTTAAAATAGCTTCTAAACACATTACCAATATCTGAGTACCTAAAAAATTCTTATAAAAAAATACCAATTTGTATATACTTACAGTACATACTAAAAAACTGCAGTCACTTTCATATTTAGTTTTATAAAAAAAGTCATTCCCATTGTCAAAACTTTGGCCACCCTTGATATAAATAATGAGTTTTATAAAGCAGGAATAAATAAAGGGCGAGAAAAAAAGTACAGAGATTGAAATATAAAATTTTATTTCATTCAAAGCTCCAAAAATGTAAAAATCATAAAAATAATCAATATCAAAGTTTTAACAGGCATAAATACAATCTGTATAGTATGTTACAAATATGTATATGCAAGCATAACAACTAATGACTACATGTTATTGCACACTTTTACTGACCAAAAATATTAGTTTTTAAAAATAAGGTAGTATAAAAATATATAAAACTTTTCAACAGAACAGTTCTTTGGTCTTCATTCTAAAGATAAAATTATGGACATGCGATCAAACTCGTTCATAGAAAACCCAAGGTTAATGAAAGTGATTTTTAAAAACGGTTGGTTTAAAGTTAAAAATCTCATAAAAACACCTCTTTTATCACAAAAATAACTCAGATTTGGCAATGGTTTTTCTTTTCCTGAGACTTCAAGAAAATTTTCTCTTTCTTGCTGCCAGAACATATTGAAGAGGAGAAATATGTGATTCAGATCAATTAATAAGTCCGAAATTTCAGAATCAGAATTATAATACTATGTTATGATTAAGGATAAAAAGATTATGTTAGTAGTCACAACAGAAGAAACAATTTTTTTGTGGATATAAACGACTCAAGAGGTCACCCCTTACTTTAGAAGCTGAAAACAGTGATATAACAGAAATAACAGATTTACCCTTTTACTTTCCAAGCAATGGAATACACTGTGCAAATATAAATGCTCATAAATCAAACATGTCAGTAATAATGTACTCCATGACATGAATACTATACCTTAAATAATTTCTGGGTAAAGAAAACTAAAATCCAAACAAACTGACTACATCAGATAAAGTCTCAGTGGAAGAAACAATCTTTGCAAAAATTAAGGACTCAAGTTGCATCACTTAATGCAAAAGCTGAAAACAGTAACCAAAGAGAAATAAGAGAAAATCAACTACCTATTTTCCAAGTAATGGAATATATCTAAAAAATAAAACCCTTTTTTGTAATCAAGATGTATCAATGATAATGTATTCCACATTATGAATATCTGACACCAAACAATTGTTGAAGAAAGTAACAAAATTAAAATCTAAACTAAACAAACTAGCTTTCTTTTTATATAAATGGATTAAAATAAAAGCCTTTTTATTTGCTTCTATATCATTTTATATATTATGACCTGTATTTTAAGAACACTTAGATTTAATGTACAAAAAGTCTTGGTTCCTTCATCTTTGTAATGAACGAGTTTTAATGCTTAAAGACAGTTTGCTTTTATATACATTTAAGAGACAAACTGCATCATGAGGTTAATATAGATACACAGTGAAACTTCTCCGATCGGCCACCTCTGTATACCGGTCATCCTTCTAAACATAACATACAATTTTTCATTGCACGGATTTCATAATACAATTTCATATATATACAGTGAAACTTCTCCTAGCGACCTCCCCTGTATACCGGTCACCCTTCTAAACATAACATACAAGTTTTCAATGCACGGATTTTTCAACTCATAGACCTAATGGTAAAATAACCTGTATCAGCGGCCACCCGACCCCTCTAAACGGCCACCTGGTGGGATCATCCATTTCATTTTTTGGGAAATTCTACTCACTCCATGCTTTAATGTTTAGCGGAAAAACTGAAGGTCAGGTTTATGGTTGAATATAAGACCCAAGAATAACTTGCGAAGTCCATTCCCTGGGTCTCCCCCTTTCATAGAAAGATTAAATCTGTCATCTCTTTTGTATTATACCTGCACCCTTCAGATAGGAAATCCATATTGCACCACCCATGGAAACTGAGGGAGGAACTGGACAATCAGGTGTTGCAGGTATCCTAGGGCCTTTGTTTGGAATTACAGTCGGTACAGTTAAGGAAGAATTGCACCCCTGCCAGCAAAAATGTTATTCATACCAGTTTCATTTCATTAGTTGGTCAGTGATCTGAGTTGCAATGTAGAGAAAAGTAAACACTTAAAACAGACACAAATTGCAGCCTTTTTGAAAAATGTAAGAAAGCATAAAATAAAGTACTATTTTCTATTTACATAAGCTTTAAATTTCATTTTAAATAAGGAATATATGTCACTCTTGTTTATATTACACATTATAGCAATTATCGTATAAAAGTAAATAAATCCCTTCGGAGCGGCCACCCTTTCTGAATGGCCAAATATTCTCAGTACGGTGGGGTGGTCGCTCAGAGAGGTTTCACTGTATATCTATATATATGTATATATGTGTATATGTATATATAATATATATATATATATATATATATATATATGTATATATGTGTATATATATATGTATATATATGTGTATATATATATGTATATATGTATATATATATATATATGTATATATATATATATATGTATATGTATATATATATATATATATATATATATATATATATATATGTATATATATATATATATATATATATATATATATATATATATATATATATATATATATATATATAATCTTTGTAAAACTTTGAAGGATGTAATTCTTTGGCTTCAGCTACAAATATGTAATCTTTAACTAAATGACTCATGAATGACTTTTGAAACATTAAATGCAATCACATGTTAAACTGAGTATACAACAATCATTTCACTCCAATATTAAACAACATGGAAGACTGATCCAATACAATTACAAACAGTTTAATGCATATTGTTGTATAATATTAGAAAATACCAGATAATTTTTTTTTAAATATATGTGACAAGTCAGCTCTGGAAAAAATGTATAAAATAACATTTAAACTCATATTTGAATAGTTGCATTAGTAAATATTTTTACAGTTAGAAAAATATGCATTAAAACTTCTGAAGAAAAGGAAGGCAATTTAAAAAATATTGATTATTTTTTAAATAAGTAGTTAACTGGAAATAAAAATTTTTATTCTATAAAACTTCTATATATAACATAAGGACAAAAGACAAAAATAACATTCAAAGATAAACATACTTCAATAAGTCTGAAATAAATTTTCACCTTCGATTTTGAAAAGAAAGATTTAGAAAAAAATATGTATGGTATCACTAAATTTACTACATACATAAATTTGTAGCAATAGTGCACAAAACCTTTATCAAAAGTAGATGACAGGGAACATGATTCAAAGTTATTATGAATTACACTTGAAATAAACAAAAATGCTGACTTTTAAAAGTTAAATTTCATACTTTTAAAACATTTCTTAAAGTACACTTTATTAAATTGATGACCTAAAGAGCATAATAAAATAAAATTTATATAAAAATAGAAATTCAAGCTATACATGCAATATGTCATAAATGCATGAATTTTAATATAAAAGTTATGAATAATAATTTTACTTTTCTGTTTCACAAAAGTTTATTAAACCAAAACCTACTACTTAAACAGCAATAAGTACAAGGCTAATGTATGTAAGGCTCAAAGAGCAAGTATATAGACAGCTGTTTATAGCAGCAAGCCAAGTAACTTGTTAAAGGAGAGACACTTTCAGATCAGTCTGCTTTATCAGGTCACTGAGTTTGCTCATACTGAGAAAGCAAACATTTGAAGCAGAAAAACAACTGTCTTTATGCTATTTTTTCCTATTTAAGCCTTACATTATTTTTGTATTTATTGTTATATTCTGGTACCTTTTCACTTTTTGCTCAAAAGTCAGATCTGAATGGCTGTAAACATTTATGTGAGCATAAAGATTTAAACACACAAGTTCTATCACTAAACAACAGAGTAATATTTGTTCGATAGTTACCAGGTTTTTTTTTTTTTAACATTGACAAGACATGACACATATGTACACACACTAAACAGAAACACTGATATGGCAAATACACTAAACTACAAAATAGTAAATTAATCAAAAGGCATCAAAAAGTCTTTTCATCACTTAGTCCATAGTTTAGTCGAAGGATATTTTACTAAATGAAGTAAGGAAACAGGATTTTAAATTATCTGAAACATTGAGCAATTTCTTACAAATTGTTATTAGTAGTCTGTTCTCTGAGAAGAAAAGCTCAAAGTAAACAAAGTTACATAATTACTAACTATGATAATTAGTTGGTGCCAATCTACAACTACCAAAGCTTTCCACACATTACTAATTAAATGTAGGCTATCTCTTTTTTTTCCTTCTTGGATTTAATACACCTGAATTTGCAGCAACAAATGTCATCCAATAAAAAGTACATGCTAATGGTTTAACAAAAACTTTTGTTTTCTAAATTATTGAAAAGGACAAATGTGAAGGTGCATTTCATTCACCAAAAGTGAAAAAACTCGCAAAAGGATCTTACAAAAGAAAATGTTGATGAATTTGATAGAAATGCTATTAGAAAGCAAAACTCATAATTTCTTTTTCAAAAGGAAATACCAAATGCAAACAAAGTTCTTATAGTAGTAAATAACCATTCCAAATTACCAACTTTTAAGTGGATGATTTTTTATCCCTTTGAAATGAATTAGGTTTCAAATAAGAAAAAAAGAAAAAGGAATTCTTTTCTCTTGAGAAGAGAAAAGAATTCCTTGAAAGGAGTTTTCTTGTTGGAAATGATAAAAAAAATTCAATGTAGGAGAAAATATTTACAATTCATCAAAATTACATCATAAGAGATCAGTTTATTTCTTCTTTTCTTACAAAATTTCCAGAATGATACACATGTAACAATGAAACAATTTTGTGAAAATATGGCACAATTTTATTTACTTTTGGTACATTCTCTTGAAGAATAAATTATAGTTGTGAGCACAAAATTGATTTCTTACCAATTTTATGGCATGCACAAAACAATTTAACATCATACCAACCTCTAATTTCAAAATTTTATAGCAAAAAGATCTAAAAATGATATCCTAGAATAATTAATTCTAAAGATAAAAATCTATTTCACAAACAATTGTTTTAAAAGGCATGGAATTATCAAAAATTTTCAAAGCAACTAGGTAGTGGTAGTACTATTTAATATATTTTATTTTGGTATGAAGTTTACAAGCACTGAGAATATTTTAAAATTCTTGTAGTATAGTCATTATAAAGTAGAAAAGTTCCAATATATCAAGATCAAAAGATAAACAATTCATGATTTGCAAAATAATTTCAAAATAACAGAAGAATTATTTATAATAGAAAAAGTTAAACTCACTCATAACATTTATAACAAAGTTTTTAATAATATAAATATTACTTTGTACAGCAGTTTCTTTTAAGAGCAATATTTCTCAATGATTCTTGAAGTAAAATGTTTAAGTACAGAAAGGGTGTTGAATTAAACAGATTTCTGTACCAAGAGCTGTATAAAATGCTTAACAACCTATTTATGATTGAATTTTTTGAAAAATTCCTTCAAGGTGAATTGATCCGAGACATCTGAATATTATCTTCATCAACAGTATCTTCTGTAGCTCTTCTAGGTCTATGTTTTTGTAAAAGTAAGAGTCTGACCACAGAAGCAACAAAACTTGCTATGAGGAAAATTGCACATATAACAGGAAATGCCAGCAAAGTTCTAAATCCATCATGATCACTAAATGTGATTAAATCAACAGGATCAATTCTGCAAAAGGAAACACATTATAAGTAATAGTATCATGGAAATATAATGAAAATCAAGCCTACGACAGATACTTTAAAACACATTAAAAATGAATATGGAAAATGATTGAATAAAAAGGACTGAAATGAATATGGCTGCAATGCAAATTAGAGTTAAAAATATAAAGCATAAATAGTCTAGTAAAAATAAGTTACAAAATAAACAGGAACAAAATAGTTAGAGACAAATACTAGATCTCATAATGAACTCAAGGCTAACTTCCCAAAGAGATACCCATTACCAGCATTACAAAGGTTGCCATTTTAAAAACTGCAAAACTGTTTTATCTGCTCAACAGTTATAAGGCTTATTTGTTTAAAATAAATTTATAATAAAATTTCATATTTTTTTAAAGTTACTTTATATTATTTGATGAAATAAACTGATTAGTAGGACCTCAAGGCTAACTTCCCAAAGAGATACCCACTACCAGTATTACAAAGGTTGCCATTTTAAAAACTGCAAAACTGTTTTACCTGTTCAACAGTTATAATGCTTATTTGTTTAAAATAAATTTATAATAAAATTTCATATTTTTTTAAAGCTACTTTATATTATTTGATGAAATAAACTGATTAGTAGGACCTCAAGGCTAACTTCCCAAAGAGATATCCACTACCAGCATTGCAAAGGTTGTCATTTTAAAAACTGCAAAACTGTTTTATCTGTTCAACAGTTATAATGCTTATTTGTTTAAAATAAATTTATAATAAAATTTCATATTTTTTTAAAGTTACTTACTTTATATCATTTGATGAAATAAACTGATTAGTAGGACCTCTTAAAATATACACAAAATTCCCATCTAGAAACTTCTGTGTATTTTTCAAAATTCGGTTCAGTTCATTAGTACTCAAATCAGGTGGTGGACAAATAGCAAAATCTAAAAATATTTGCTTAAATACTGATAAAGAAGAATTTGCAATATAATTCACTGGTATATCTATTTTGTCAGCAATGGCTTTTAAAGTAGTCACTTTAAAGTTCTTGAAATTATGATTCTCTAAGAGGTCTTCAAATGTAGGCTGTTCAAAATACATCCTTATAGCAACAACTGAAAAAAAAAGCATAAAGCAGATTTAATTAAAAACCAATTACTTTTAATTACATTATTTTAGTATGCTAAATTAAAATGAAATCCTGATCCATTGTTTTACAAGAGGGCAGAAATGGAAAACAATTAATATAAGAACTCAGGTATCACAAATATATCGATCAATGTCTTACAAATGTTGCCGAAATTTCTGAATGTTACTGAATCTTGTGATATTAAAGTTTGGATATCTGCTAATACTGACAAACATAATGTAAAATTTAAATTTGAAATTGTTTAAAAGGAAGCATTTAAAAGAATTGTTTGTATTGCTTTATAAGAGAAGTATTATTTTAGAAAACAAAACTTAATAAATTTGCTACTTTATACAAACCTACTTTTTAGGATATTTTTCCTATGTAATTATCAATGCCATACAATGTCATTAAAATTATATTATTTTAATAATATTACAGAATATCAGTATTGTAAAACTAAATACCAGTTTCTGGCATAAAATATTTCACAGCATTTAGTGTAAAACACAATACTACATTAGCTGAATGTTAAAGGAAGTGAATTAATTCTGTCCTTCTGCATGAGGCAACATGTGTACTACGACTAACCATAATTATTGTAATTCTTTGGAAGCTGTAAGACAAGAAAAGTAGAACTGGACTGCCATAGAATTATTCTGAAAGAAAATATCTTATTATCTCATAAAATTAAGAGATAAAAACTATTCTTGGTTCTGTTTGGCAACCAAAATCTTTTTTTTCTTGGTATTGAAGAATGTTTGAAGCATTCCCCAATTTTTATGGAATTTTGAAAAGTGAGTGTACTGATTTTTTCTCATACTTTCCAGAATAATAAAGTTAACTTTTTCACCTTATGTGTAGAAACTTTAGATAAAATTCTGAAGATTTATTCACTTAAACATTTTAACATGTCCTTTTTTATACTAACATAAGACTTCTCATTAAATTTTTTACAAAAATCAGATTTAAAAAACATTAAGCTATCTAAATAACATTTTAGACAATAAACCTGAACAATTCAATAATTAAAATAAATTTCTTTTTGTAAAATGACCCCTAAAATAAGTTTGTAATATAAATAAACACACGATTATAAAAATATGCAAGTTTTTCATCAGATTCAATCATCAAACCATTACATTGTATGCTTATGAAGTTTAAAATAAGACATGACTATATAGTCAGTAATAAAACAGTTATAGAAACATGAACTAGTTGATACTTTAATGCCTCAGAGGAAATCAAACTATAGAAAAATAAAATATTCCCAACAAAACTTACAGAAATAAAGATCTTCTGGACAGCTTCTAGCTCGTGAGGGCGGATCTGTATCAAGACACAACAAAATACCTTCGGGGCAATAAAGGGAGATATTTTCTCTTGATATCTATAATAAATATTTGAAAAGTAAAATTGCAAAACATTAAAAGAGAATTATTAAAAATTGAATTTATACATAAATTTAACTCAGAATTAGACAATATTTTTCAATAATTAAAACCTAACCTCCTCTCCCTTGCCTCATTTCAGATAGTGGCCTACAAATTTAATTGAAAATACAGTATCTGTGTCAATACCGTATAATTGGATGTTTAAAGAAAAGTATTTGATGGATAAACCTAAATATAAACATTTTTATGGCAGGATGTTTTTCCATATTACCATAGATAAAAACAGGTGTGTTAGATTCAGACTTTACTCCCTGTGAATAACTTACTGTGTTGTACAATAATAAGCAGGAGGGAAGAAATAAATACTATTTTCAGAGCAGGTGAAAATTAACCCTATGATAACAGGATTGATGGTAAAAGTGATTGATAACAATGGCCCTCAACTTGTCTTGAGTGGCAGCTAAATAATGAACAGAAGGGGATTAGGTCCTTGGTGCATATTTAAACCAAGTCCATACTTTTCAGAACTTCATGTCTTGATTGAAATATTAACCACCCATCCCTAAAAAGTCAAAATATGTAAATTACAGAAAAAAAATAAGTTAAAAGTGGAAAGAAGTTATTGTGTTCACAAAAATTAATAACAAAAGCCTTAATAAAAATTTTGATATTAAAATTTCACATTTCCCTTTTTCTACATTGTACGTCTTCCTCTCAAATAGGAAAAGTTGAGAAAAGTGATGTATTACCAGTCAATCATTGTTACAGATCATAAATCCTCCCCCTTTTCTTTTATTAACTTTTAGTATTTTTGAAGATTCATTCCTAGGAATTATTTCAACACTACAGCTATTAAAAACTGATATGCTAAACAATGTATGATCATTCTGGTAACCTCAAAACAATAAAACTTCTTAATTCTGCATCTTTTTTATAAATATACAAATTAAAAAAGTGACTAGTTTAAATTTTTAGATAAGGTGAAATAAAGATTATTCAATTTTTCATTTATATGGACATCTTTCAAAGGTACAATGGAGCAAAAAAAAAATTTATGGTATAACATTTTTTTTCACAGATGGATTACAGTTTAGACTCATATATATAAACTCATTTACAAATATTCAAAATATTTAGTTGTATGAAGCATTTTGCATTCTGTCATCAAACTTCCATAAAGTCCATACAAACACTTATATTACTTATATATACATAATACTTATATTCAGTTATAGTAAGGAAGCACAACTTTTCCACAAATTTTAACACAAATTCCCATTTTTAAAGGTCTTGTGACTAACTATGATTGGATTGACTCCAGGGAATTTCCAGTTGTTTGTCTTTTTGTTCACCCACACCTCTCCATCCCCCTACCATGGCACATGTGTAGTCATAGGTTCTTTACGAGGTTGAGCGTGATGGTACATGTCTTGTTCTGTCCATCTACAATCTACACCCCTCTTTCTTTTGCCTTTTCAGTAACGTCATTCTATTCCGTTTCAAGCAAGTACTTTTTTTTTCATTTCCAAAAAACAGGCAAAGAGTAAGAGGAAAAGGAAAATGCTTTCTATGCAAAACAAAATAAAAATTCTTTGAGATAATGATGATGATGAAATGCCAATCAAAATTTGAAATGTCAAAAGTACACAGTTCAGTCACAGTAATGTGACCACCTGTCAAAATACAGAATAACACCTTTCTCAGAGTGGACATGTGTGAGACATGCAGGAAGAGAGTCAGGTTCTTGATGGTGTTCACTGGGATATTCTGCCATGCCAACTACAGTGGTATAGCCAGCTGTGCTAAATAACACAAGTGAGGTTCCAGGGTATGAACAACCCGATTGAGGTGGTCCCACAGATTCTTGATTAAGTTCAAGTCTGGGGAATTTGTTGACCATGGGAGTACAGTAAACTTAACCTTGTGTTCTTCTAACCATGTATGTATCCTGCAAGCTTTATGACACATTGCATTATCCTGCTAGTACATGCCATTATACTGATGAAAAACAATTCACACATAGGGATGAACATGATTTGAAAGGATAGTTGCATACTTGTGTTGATCCATCATACCTTTCACAATGACGAGTGAACCCAGATAATAAAATGAAAGCACTCCCCAGACGATAAAGCTTATACCTCCAGTTTGGACACTTCTGGCAATTGCTGCAGAGTGTTTTCTTTTAGATGCTTCATGCCATATATGGCAATGTACATCTGTTTAATGGAGCATAAAATATGATTTATCAAAAAAAGTCACCTATCTTCACTCAGTGGAAGCCCAGTTGCAGTACTGGCAGACAAATTCCAGCCTTCATCACGATGAACAGCAGTCAACATAGGTGCATTAACCAGATGTCTATTGTGAAGGCTCATATGCAGCAATGCTCACTGAACCACCATTGTGGAGCATTGTTGGTATCACTGTATCATCTAAGGTTTGTGGTGTGCCACATTTGTTTTGGCACAATTATAACATTGATAAGAGTCAATTAAACTTTTTCTTTCAATTTTTTCTCATTTCAAAAATTTTTCCAACTTTATTTACTTTTTGCCATTATGCATTTTCTTTTATGGTCTTTACTTTTATTTTTGTAAATTGTTTGATCAGTTTTTTGCTATTTTGGCAATTTTTTGTCTCCAACAGCAAAAAACATCGCAAAAAAACATGTATTACATCTGTTTCATGGATCTGTATACAAGCCAACCCACCACTTTAGGTCTTTAAAAAGTTTCCAAACTTCTTTGCTTATACTCAAAAGTATATGGTATATAAAATATTCACTTATACAAAGAATTTTCTATTCTCTCTTGTCTAAGTAAGTTATCACTGTATATAATGTTACATATAAACAATTACCTCCTCCCTTTTGTAACAAGGGTACCAAGTAGTGTTGATTAAGACTCTATATGAATCTTCTGTCTTGCACCGAACTGGTAAACAGGATGGCTCAGGCCTCTAAAAGAAAAATGAAATATCTTATTTTCTTACTTGTTTCAACTACGATAGATCATGAAGCATACAATTTGTTATAACATAAGAAATTTGGTTAACTCTTTGATTCTCATTCAAATGGCCAAAAATGTAAGAATTTTGTCCCTCTTTTATTAGAAAATACAGGGTATCTGCCCAAATAAAATTTTTCAAATCCATGACTTTTCATGACTGTCCCTGATTTAGCAGATCATTTTCCATGACTTTAAAAAGCTTTCGTTAAAGTATATATGAATAAAACTTCTGATGTACATACAAATAAAATATATGCTTTTAGAGAAATTACAGGAATTTTATCATAAAAAAATTATGAACTTACTTTATAAGTGTTAATAAACTCACATACATAAAAATAAACTGTTGTATCTACATATCTAAGTTTAATCATATAGCAATTTTTCAATCAAAATGTTTCCAATTTGGTATTATCCAGGTGACCATGAATAATAGACAAATATAACCCTATAACATTTATATACAATATCCCTAAAGATAAACTTACATTTTGTGCAAAAAATCTTAACTAATTTTTATTAAAAAATAATTATTATTATTATATTAATAAAATTTTAATCTACAATTTAAGAAAAAACCAGAATAATATACATTTACCTATCCATTAAGCTTTCTTGCTTTGAGTTTCCTTGGTGAACAAATTTTACTTGGCAATATGGTCACAATAGGATAATACATAAATACCAAACTCAGTAACTTCAGGCAAATGACAAGTAAAAACAGAATTAAACAATTCAATGCATTTTTTAATTGGTAGTTTAGCAGATCCATGACTTTCCATGACTTTTACTCATTTTACTTGAAAAATCAAGATTTTCCATGACAAAATTAATCCATTATCTAAATCCATGATTTTTCATGACTTTTCAAGTGCGCGGAAACCATGAAAATACTTTCATTGTTTAGAAGTTTCGTACTTTCAATCAAATGTTCTGACTCTTACAATGGATATCCCACTGTCCCTGCCACTTAAAAATCCTCACGGTCAATAGCAAGTACAAGGTCATTAGGAGGAAACCATTTAAAAATTTCCTGTTAGTTTCCTATAAATCGCAATTGCTTTCCGGATAAATTCACACTATTTAATATACTGTTTCTTTCAGTTCTTTTATAAAACTACTTTGAATATAAATTTATATTTAAATAAAGTTATAAAATTTAATATAAACAAATAAAATCCCACTGTATTTATAATTTCAAATTATTCTTTCCTGTTTTTGGGGTGTTCAGAATAATCCACATGATTAACAGAAAAAAAAATCAATTACGTTAAAAAAATTATTTAAAAAAAAAAATTTGACAACTCTTGCACCACTTCTTTTTTACATTTTATTTATAGTTAAATAATACATCCTAATATATTAATTAAAACTTGTACATTATTAAAAATTTAATTTGATGGTTTGGTTTGGAGCGTTACAGTTTACTATTTTGCTACATGAGAGCTAATGAGACTGGGACTTACTGCTTAAAGCCAATTCTGAACAACTATGAACAACCATGACATCAGCGGGATTTGAACCTGCAAACTCTGGTATCGAAGAGCAGCACTTTATTATTTGGGTATTGTTTGATATATGTTTATGGTTGGTGGCACTAATTTTGTTGTTAGCTTATTTGATTAATGATTTTTTCTTTTTGTTTCAGCTGCTTTTTTAATCAATTTTGATTTTTTCTTTTAAGTTTCAATTGCTTCATTTTCTGAAGATTCCTTTTTCTTGCTCTCCATATCCTCATTTAACAGCCAATAAGCATTTAAAAAATTCACAAGGGGTCTTGGTTTGGAGAGCTTTTACTCTTTTTTTTTTAAGTTTTGACTTGTGGAACTAGTTACTTTTCAAACTTTTTTTTTTCTGAAAATTCCCTGATTTAAAAATTTTTTGTAATTTTCATGATTATTCCAGAATTGCTAAACTTTCTGCTCATTCCCAGTTTTCCAGATTTTCCCAGTTGTTGGACACCTTGAAGCAGAGACTGATTATCATATGGGCAAAGGAGCAAATAGCCTAGGGCTCCCAAATTAAACTATATATTTTTTCTGGTAATCAAAATGTAATATAGCAACTTTTAATAAAATTATTTGAGATTTTGTTATACAATGAAAATTTTACCTATATTATTAAATTTAGTTTTTACTTTATGCAAGTTTTATAATTCAGTTAATCAAAACAAACCATCATATAACATAAGGTAGTGATATATAACATGACGAAATTATAGTCAGAAAGCTAATTGTCAAAAAATTGACATAACATTACACCAGATCTCCAGAATGTAGCCAATGTTTTATTACTGATGACTTTTTGAATGAGTAATTTTGCATTTTGACAAAAAAGGAATACTTTTTTATAGGGATTATATATGAACTGCTAATACAGCTTACATGTTTAACACGTCAAAATTTTCTGCTGCTATTTTTTCAAATTTTACAAACATTAAATACATGTTGACTAGTATTTAATGATTAACATACTTGCTTTAATATGGCAGGGGGAGGCAGATCATGGGCTCTGATATCAAAAGTATAGGATAAGGAACAACTAGCTCAGATATCACTTGGCCATTATGGGATTCTAAGGATAAAGGTTAAAAAAAAGTTTATCTTTTGGTTTAGTTGTATGTTGCTCAAAAAGCTCTTAAGGTTCAACAGCAAGAAATGTGATAGTTGTTTCAACAAACAAACCTCTATGAAGCATTAAATAAATTGAAAACACACACACTATGAATAATTTATGCATACTTTTCCTTATAAAAAGATGCAAATATCAGCAACAGCATTTTTTTTTAAATTCATCTTGCACTGTCCTAAATTCTGTGTAAAACATTTATCTGTAGAATGTCTTTTTTTCATTTTGGTGAGGACACCTGATGCCATCCATAGATAAATAATAAAATTGGCTACATATATTACCAGGCACTTTGCTTCTACACAGTCATTTAAATTTTCAAGTGATAAAGACACTTTTATAAAACAACTTTTATAAAATGATACTTGTTAATTACTTTGATATGCTAAAAAATTTATCTTTTATAAGTTTGATATGCAATAGCTTTTCCAAGAATCAAAATGCAAAAGCAAGTTCATTTCCTTTCTTTTCCTCATTCAATACATTTAGAATTTGAATTTTGAGAAAACCTTTCTCATTGTGTAGGTTGGTTGAAATTTAATGGTGCTAAATCAAAATTCTCTTGGGGCAAATTGCATATGATGTGAATTGCTATACAAAATGTAACCTAAATACATCTCATTTTTGAGATAGTCATCAGACAGTGAAATTTAGATTGTATTTATGATGGAACTCACTTAAGAAGTTTTCCCATGGACCAAAAGATTAAAACTTCTTAAGCAGAAAAACTTTTTAAATGGGAAAACTAGAAAGACGCATTATAAACAATATTTCAATTTAAATTTTGTTCATAATTCCTTGTTCACCTTTAAATGCATGTATAATGCATAGGTATATAGTGTTACTTTATAACTGAAAATAAATTTAACATTTTATGATAATCTAGGATGTATATATTCAAAACACCTAAGATAGTAAACTTAATTAAGTATAATTCAAATGGTTTTAACTATAAGGTTTAGTTTGGAGTGCTACGGTCTACTTTTTGCAACACGAGGGCTAATGAGACTCGGACCTACAGCTTAAAGCCGATTCTGAACGGCTACAAACATCCATGCCACTGTGGGATTCGAACCCATGAACTCCGGTACAGAAAGCCAGCACCCTAATTAATCGACCATTGTTCGGCATTTAACTTTAAGGAAAATATTCCCTACAGACATTGAACTAAAGCAATCTAGAAATATATTAATCTATTTTAACATTTTTTAATTCCCCAAAATTCTTGCTTGACATCTTTACAACAGATTACTGCTGAAATCTATAACATTTATCCCTAATACTTATGGCGGCTCTTGAAAAGGACTAAATTGATTTCTTTTATAAGAGTTTGTACTTGCTTTGACTTTTAAGTTGAGTGTCAAAACTTCATGATTTCCAAGAGCTATTACTCTTAAATACTGTTTATTGCTATTCTCTATTATCTTTTAATTCTTCCACACATTTATGTTTCGTAACTCTGTTTGGTAAAATAATAATGAAAATTAAACTTTACAATGAAATTAAAAGGGAGGTTTGGAGGAAACAGGACTTCTTCAAAGGAAAGTAAACTGTTTAAACAGGGAAGTTTAATATAAAAGCAATAGGAATAAAAATTGGAACCATAGAAAGAGAATGTCTTAAGATGTAAAACTTTAACATGATTTCTAATTTTATTTTCCTAAGTGAGTTCTTCTATATAAAGATAACAAATTTCATATCAGTTTTATAAACAGAAAAACTATATAAAATAATATAATAATAATAATAATAATAAAGAAAAATAATCCTACCGTAGCACCCAACTCTTGTGTCATAAAGCACTTTCGTTTAAAACCAAGGATGTCAAAATCAAGGTCAATGTATCTTGGAATCAGTGTCTCACAATCTTTCTGTGTGGGAGAAAAATACTATCAAAAATGATAAAAACAAAATTATTTTCAAATATACCAGGAAAAGGATTACTTGGATGGATAATAATTACTAATCAATTTTACTAACTACTACACAGTCTACCAATAAGTATTTGGACACCTGTGATAGAAAAGAAAAACTAACTTTATTCAAAATCAATAGTTGGTAGAGCCTCTACGGGAGGCAATTACGGTGTGAACCCTCTAGAGCATACTTTCTACAAGTCTTTGTATTACAGCTAGAGGTGTTGTCCTCCACTTGACTTGGAGTAGACATACAAGTTCCTTTACCGATTTTGGATGGGTAGCGCACCCCTTAATTCGGCGATCCAACTCATTTCAGAGGTTCTCGATAGGGTTCAGGTCTGGGCTCTGGGCAGGCCAGCCTATTCGATGAACTCCATTGGCCCCATACCACGCCTTGGTTAACCTCGAAACATGACAACTGGCATTGTCGTCCTGAAAGTAACAGGGGTCCAACCCTTAAAACATAGGAAGCACATTGTTATCCAAAATAGTTTTTAAATAATAAAATTTCTCTGGACAGCACTCGTCAGCCTCTATCTCCCAGTTTCGTTTGTCTGCTGACTCAGGGCATATTCCGACAATCACCGCTCATCTTCCACTTCTTAATCCCATACGGCACTGTCAATTTTGGGTACTTCAGATAGCTAGATATATCCCTTAAGGATCGGCCACATTTGTGATACCCGATAATTATACCTTTCTCGAAATCAGAGAGCTCCGAACTGTGCAACATCTTGCATGCGACTAAGGCCCATGCCAATACTGTTTCTTACACGATGTATACCAGCAGAGACCATGATGTACCTCAGGACCACAGATATCGTCATTTGCATTGGTGTCCAAATACTTATTGGTAGACAGTGTATAAATTAACTTTGAACATAAACTGAGGTTGAGAGATATAAAGAATAAAATACATAAAAATTTATTTCCTAAAGGTCAGAATTTCTTTCAACCCTAGAATGCTATCTTTATGACTCTGAGACATTTTAGAATTAAAATGGCTTTTAAAATTGAAAAATAAGTTTAATGTTAAATAACTTTTTTAATAAAAATTATGTATTACTTTCCTTGTTTTAAAGTAAGTTTTATAAAAATTCTCTTGCAGATGTAACAACAGAAACAATATTTGACAAGAACAGATAATGTTCTAGGGTTAAAGCTGCTCAATAATGACTGTGAGTAAGATTTCTGAATCACTTCAAAATGGTTTTAATCTTTTGTATCATGGTGTTATAGATCTGCAACATACACCCAAATAGATGCCATTCTCTGAGTAAGCTTTAAAACTGTTAATTTTGCTGATTGTTGAATTTCTAAAACATTGCAATTGACATGATTAACTAGTAAAATTCCCATTAAATGTAATTCCTACAAAGTTTGATTTGTCATTTGATCAGAGACACACAATTATCAAAATAAACTTTAAAAAATTATTTTAGAGACTTGAAAGGTAGATTTCTCACAAAGGTAGTTTCAAATTTTTGAAGTCTCAAACAATGCTTGGTTAAAGCAAGTTGATAATTTTAAGAGTTTATTTATCGAGCTACCCGAAAAATAATTATGCATATTTTCAGAATATGCAAGACAAAAATTAATAAAGGTATTTTATTTGAATAATCCTATATGTTTAACAAATATATGATTGCTAAGGCCTAAATATATTTGAATGCAAAGGGAATTCTTCAATATATTCTTTCTTATTCATGAAATATTTAGCTACTTATCAAAGTAAAAGCATTTAATTTATCAATTTTACAAGCTTAATAAAGAATTAAAAACATTAAAGAAATATCACTATGCTCCCCTTTCCACCAATAAGAATTCAACATTTGTGAATCATCAACAAATCTGAAAGAATGTAATAAGCCTATTAAAAATATTTATGAAGGCATTCAATTTAGATACATTATATTCATTTTTTTATTGTTATTTTTTTCTGGAATTTATCTTTGCTTAAACACTCCTTTGGGCACATTTATTCACAAGAATGTGCAGTAGATTTTCTCATTCTGGTGCACATTTTCAAAATACAGCCTTTTAAATGTTTTGATTTTACTGTTTATGACCACTTCATACAGTTTTGACTGATATAACTGCTTCTACATCCCAGTACAGCTCTGATTATTTGGAGTATGACTTGGAACACAATACGCCTGATAGTTCCAAGTAAAACAATTCCAATTATCATTATTTAACTCTTAACACTCCATTGGCCATGCTACGGGGCCATCCGGTATTTCTTCTGCAGCTCCATAGGCTCCGCAGGGGAGCCAAATGTTTTTAGCTGGACTACGTTTAAGATGCTGCATTGGCATTTGTTATCTGTAGTTAAAATGTGCTCAGTCTCTGTACTGTTACCATTGTTCGATCTTTTATATGGTTAGCAACATGAAGAAAAATAATTATGATGAGAATTTAGAGTTGAGTGGTAGTGAATATGTGTTTGATTTTCAAGTGTTAAAAGATATTGCAGAAGACAAATGTTGATTATAATTCTGATACTTTAAGTAGCAGTTCTGAAATTATACTACCCAAGTAAACCCAGAATGCATATGGGAGGTTGTTTTTAAAGATATCACACTATGGTGAATTACAAAATTTTAAATTTATCTTTCATTTGCAAGAAGGAAGTGCATATGTATCAAATAAACAAAATTAATAGCATTCACAAGCACATGTGATTTTTATCACTTAAAATAAGACTCCATTTCACTAGTTCCACTGCAAAAATGTGTTGGAGTTGCTGGTAGGCAGTGGTACAAAACTGTGCAGAGTGCTAAGGGTTAATATAAATTTATTTTAAATTTCGTATGCTGTAAACAATTTATGACTTGCAAGGGATGTTTAAAGGGAAAACAAAAACAAAAGGAGACGACAAATCATTGCAAATAAAATGTATTTAACTAATTCACAAATTAGTCTTATGATCATACCTCAGACATTGTCAGTGAATAAATCATTCTGATAAGTTACTTAAATGAAGTTTAAGCATTCTTAGCATTTTCCATGACTTCTATGAAGAAGAATTAAAACATCGTGAATTTGTTTATGTATATTTCTTTTGGGCAGATTATTAACCCACTTGGCCCTCAAATTGTTTTTTTACAAAAAAAAAAAAAAAAAAAAAAAAAAACCTGATTTGGTTTGTATTTATCTTTGTGTTCTCATCATCTTGCTCTGTTTCTGAATTTCATTCATGTTCTTCTATCTTATTTTTGACACCTTTCTAACAAACTCCTTAGTTTGCCAAGATGACTAAGGTTAGATCGGTCATAGAAATAAAAGGTTATATTAGTCAAAAATGCAGAACATATAAAACAATATAAGTACATGCTTTGGGGTCATGAGCTTGGGTGGTAAATTGATAGTATGCTGAAACATTTTGCAGAATAGATTCATAAGAACTATGAACACTTGGGATTCAGAAGGGGAAAAAATCTAGCTAAAATTCAAATGTATAATGAAATGTGCTTGTGAGATCAATAAAGCAATAGTTCCACTTCATAAAGTGTGTGTGTGAGTGGGAGGTCAAATTGAGTTGGTTTTTGAGTGTTACTGTCTACTGTTTTGCTACAGGAGGACTGATGAGACCAGGACCTACCACTTAAAGCTGATTCTGAATGGCTATAAATATCAAAATCATGAACTGCAGAACCAAATATAAACACTCTACCCAACTCAAATCAACTGAGTTAGCAGGCTTGAAACATCTTAGAGGTGAAGTAGATGATAATGTTGGACAGACTGCCACAATTCCTTGGAATTGAGAAAGCACAAATATTCTAGCTGCATCTGATAGGTCCATTGGACTAAACAGAAAGTTTTAAAAATTAGCTCTCAAAAAACTTCAAATTAAAACTGAATTTCACCTCAGAAAATGTGTTTTACACTTTCTTACAAGATTTTTGCCTTATTAAATGTTTCAGAGGTTGATTTTTAAAGATATGATTCTTGTGTATAAGGCTGTTGAAGAGCAACAAAAACTAATTTCAAATTGGGCAACTAAAATTTCTTAAAGATGTCGCCCATTAGAAGCAATTGGTACAATGCTCTAATATCAGTTATTCCTATAAAGGGACTTTGAATTAAAACAACCAACAATAATAATAAAAAAGCATTTAAAACAATTTCAAAATTATTTGTGCTAAAACAAAAAAATTTAAAATGTGACTAGATAAAACTACAAATATTAATTATTTTTAAATGAGAAATTTACCTCAGAGTTTGGTATATAAACTCCACATGGGTGATTAGTTGTTAAATTTTCACATTTTCCTATAGTTTTATGCAATATATCACACCCAAAGTTCTCATAACTGCAAAAAAGAAAAGAAAAATTCAATAACCCACTCTTTAGAAATGCTATTCCAAAATTCAACTTAAAAGTGTAATTAATATCTGTGTGTGCACTCCATAAAAGTCATAGATAATTTCATATATATATATATGACCAAATTGTTTCTTTCAGTGTTAAACTTGGAAACAACCCAATTTCCTGGTTTCTAGGGCTTTCTTGGCAATATTTAATCCTTATGCAGTCCTACTGAAAGGCCTTTGCTTAGAAAACGGGAGACTAAGCAAGTGGCTTTATAAATTTTTTTTTTAGTCAGAGACATTGGACATACCTTACAACTTCAATAATCAGTGTGCCCACCCACTACTGTGAAAATGTCGTTTGTAAAGAGTGAGCAATCATATGAATTTTCTTCTCATAGCAGAGAGCCAAAGACAGCAGTCTTGCTATGGTTCTTAAAGCATTGATCAAAGATAATGACATGGCTTCCAAGTTGTTACAGCAGACTCAAGACTGCATGCAGAACTCTCTGAAGACTGAGACATTTTATGATTTTCTCAGAATTTCCATTAATGGACCAACTCTGACAACAGAGTTAGACCTTTAAGCTATTATTAACAGTACTGAAAGAAAGCAATACACAAGCATGATTTAACTTCTTGTACCCACAAAGCATTTACTATTTGATTTAATTCAGCAGCTGTCATGTGACCCTCTCCACTTAGAAAAAAAAGATGCAGGATTTGATAGCCAAAAAAAACGGGTTATGCAGATAGTATTGTTGAAAAGAGTTAGCCCTTTCTATAGATGCTTGTTATTGTGACATCATCAAAAATTCCATCCCACGTAAAATTTGGTTCTAATATCCTCTGTGGTTGGACAGTTTAAGAAGTGAATACCATGTTCATTGGTTTCAAATGGATTTTATTTACTAATGGAAAAATTTGCTTGCTATATGTGCTGCTACAGAAATTCACATCAAATAGCATTTGATGGGGGGGGGGGAATTCAAGTTTGGGGATAAATTTCTCTGGAAAATCAAAGTATCCTGAAATTCCCTTACAATTTCTGGTTGGTTCATAACCTTTAAAACTATATATTATACTAAATAGTATATGAAAAATTACATACATTACAGTTTATATATCAGCTAACAACAAATAACAATCAGTATATGAAATTTGAGAATGAAAAATATATAAATAAAAGGATTTTGTGTTGTTTTAATGGGATATTAGAATTAACTTTCTGTTAACTTTTTCATATGTTTCCAATGTCTGGTCTCATGTAGCATGAAATACCTACTTTCATTTTCTTAATTATAATTGTCAGCCTTTCTTTGAAATTTTAGTGAAACAATTTCTCTAAATTGAGCCGAGCACCGTATTTGAGGACCAATGAAGAACTGCAGTACTATAACATGGCTTCCAAATTAATTCATGTGGGTCAACATTAGCCCAATAATCTGGCTGCCACAGTTTATTCTGATTATATTGTAAAATTTGCAATGTTATTAATTAAACAAACCAATTAAAAATACAGTAACTGATGTAAATAATGAAATTGAGTACTTTAACAATAATTAATGATATGAATTTATGCCAAAAGCTTGCAGTGATGATATATAGGTAATTCATATAATGACATATTATAATTAAAAGAATAAGATTTATGTAGGTCTTGGCATTTAGTAGGCGAGTCTTTAAGTTAAATAATTTGGAAACCCCTGTACTGGAGTAAAGCAGACCTGGACACCATTCATGTGGTTATCTTAAGAGAGGAAAGGCAATATTTAAAATAATTTTTTTTTTTTTAATCTGAAAAAATGTATCTTACAATTTTAGAGAATAAGCAACCAAGTCCAAGTAATAACATGAAACAAAAGAAAATCATATTGAACTTATAAAAATAAATTTATAAAAATATAGAAATTGCCTGGAATAATACCTTGTATTACAAAGAAATCTGTTATCACATGAACCACTAACGCCAAAGTCACAACCTTGCTCTGAAAGGACAAAAGTACTTTTATTTGTAAAGTCATAAAATTAATACTAGTAGGGAAAAAAACTCATCTGATTATCTAAATAAAAACATGCAAACAGAAATTTTAAAAAGAAATATACTTGGTCTTCATATAAAATTGTTTTGACGAGCAATAACCCTACATAATTTGTGTCTCAAAATTACAAGTATGGAAAGAAAATATATAAACTTAAAATATCCTATAAAAAGGGAAAGAAAATATATAAACTTAAAATACCCTATAAAAAGGGAAAGAAAATCTAATACCTTTGACTTCAGAGTATATAATTTTGATTTGTAAAATAATTTTTTGAATTTATAAATTATCCATTATAACCTCATAAATTTGCAATATCATTCTCAACAAGAAGCTTTTTAGAAACAGACACTAAGAATTATGCATGAATAACAGAAGTTAATTTTTCGAATTTTTTTATATGCTCTATTAAATTATATCTTATACATAAAAGTCACTATGGGTATGTATGTATATTCTATATTTCTTCCTAAACTTTAGCCTGACTGAAAATTATCTACACATTGCTTTAAGGATTTAACATAATGATGTCATTCCCATTCCATTTATTTATTACTTATTCTATACTACTTAAATAGAGTCTGTATCTTATCAAACACATTTTCTCTTAAATTAAGACATTCCACTTATGCATTCGATATGCCACAAATCATTTGAATTTTTCTTATATTATTACATTACTTAGCTATATAATTTGTGTCAATTTTAAACTTAATACTCAATTAACATTTATTATACAATATAAAAAAGTAAATAAAAAAGAGAGAGAAGAGTGACATCATCTGTCATGATCAGTATTTTCTTTGTTTATACTAATGTCATGATTTATCCAAAAGTATCATCATATTTGGATCAGTTTTAAAAGTATTTATGACTTTACAACTGGGGCAGTATTTTGAACATAAATTAATTGTATGGAGTAATATATGAGCATTTGTTTAAAAAATATTAAGATGGTTGAAAATTAGTTAATAAGGGGTGTATTCTATTGATTTAATCAAATGATTAATGATACTATTCTCCCTTTTCTATTACTTATTATTTAGCTTGATTAATTAAATTTGTGTTACTTTTTTCATAAATTAATACTTTCTTGTATATGGAAGGAACTGTTTACTTTTAACTCATCTAAAATAAAGTACATACAATGTATTATACAGTACATTAGTCTATGTGGAGAATACATACATATATGCTCCTCAAAGACTAATAATATTGCTTCCACAAAAGCAATAAAATAAGTTTTGAAATGTAACAAAGAGAAATTAATATGTAAATGTGAAAATCACCTTATATTGTAAATATGTGTCTTATTACTTTCTAAATATAATAAAAACATTCATAGTTTTTTTCTAATTTCCTTCGATTAATTTCTTTGCAGCATTTGATGATACTGATAGGCATGAAAAAAAAAACCTTGGTAAGGCCAGGTGCATAGGATAAAATTTAAGTAAAAGACAAAGTACAAAGCATAGTTTGGATAGATCAAAATTGAAAATACAAAAACTTTTAATGAAGGTTTTATTAATTTAATAGCTAAAACACAACATTCTCTGGATTAAAAAAAAACACTTTAATCAACTTTTTCAATTCTAGTCTGTTACTCCCAGCTACTGTTTTTGATAAAAATTTTAAAATAACTATAATTTACTAGACTACTATAATTTATTAATTTTTCACTAGACTAAACAGAACTAATAGTTCTACTACTTTCATTGAAAGTCTTTGAACTGAAGTGATGTGTTTGAGTGTTGTTGCTCCACTTGGTGGGCCAATGTGAATTTATTAAGTTGTGCTTCATTAAAGTGTTTTAAAATTTAAGTGGTCATTTAAGTTTTTTGTTTTAATCTAATGTATTGCAAACTTAGATGACAAAATTACTGTGTATCATCAAAGCTGGTTTGTTGTTTTATTTACCAAATGCAGTATATAGCTGCAATATAAAATTTAGTGCTCCATGTTGAATTTTGAATTTCAAAGCTACTCCATGATTGAAAATGCTTGAGAACGTTATGTTTGAGAGTAGAAGAAAAAAATCATGAAAACTAAGAGGGTGATCACTCTGTATTTTAAAACAAAATAAAGATGATGAAATCAATAGAAAGAAGAGACTAATGTAAGATGTATTGAAGCCTAATGATGAACTATGAAAATTTGATATGTGAAGATTAAATAGAATTAAATTTTTGTACTAGTACAGAAATAAGCTTTCAGATAAAATTTTAATTTATCTCTCCAAAAATTAGTATTTGCATCACACACAAAATTAATCAGAATGTATTTGTAGACAAAAGTACATAATTTAATGCTAAAAAAATTTTATTCACTTGACTATATCTTAAAACCCATAAATATTAAGTTAAAAAGTTCCAAAAATAAGCTTTAATATAAAATATTAATTTAATTACATACCAGACCCAAAGTTGAAAGTATCAATAGATGAAAAATTCACATGATACCATCCAGTACTAGCAAATGCAGCTAGTGTTATATTGTCAACCAATAGATGTTCAAACTATAAAAATAAATCAGATACTTATTATCAATATTAACTTAAAAAAAAAAGTTAAGTGAGCATTTTCACTTAACTTTGTTAAGTGAAAATGTTCTTAGGCTAGCTAGCAAATTATTTAAATAACTTTTATTTCAAATGCATCTATAATTTTTGTATATATACAATTGTAAAAACAGTTATAAAATTATTTAAACATCCCACAGTAAAAACACATGTATGAGCCTAAAAAATAATGAATGATTATAGAAGGAGGGGGCTTATAGGCATTTTTTTTAAAAACATTTTTGGTATGCAAAGTATTCAGTGTTTATCAGTTTTTACATAAATATTAAAACCTTTTAACCAGGGTATAAATATTTTAATCTTTTAAGTAAGATTTAATAGTATTTAAAATATGTTTTAATATTATTTAAGTTTAGTTGCTTTTTAATTAGATTTACTATAGTATTTTAACTTTATCTTCATGTATCTGACATATCATAGCATTCTTATTTCTTTTTAATTTCAATTCTGTCATATTTGTGAACTGTTTCTGCACTAATCAAATTGATGAGCAACAAAGTGAAAGGAATAATAATGGGAATAATTCCAGCAGTTGAAATATAGGCAAGCCAGATTACCAAGTTATAATATCACCAAGCCAAAGTCTTGACATAGTCAAAATTCCAACGTGACAATAATTCTGACAGGTCAAAATCTCAACAGGCCCAAATCCCAAAATGACATAGGCAGGGGTAGATCTAGTTTTTATGGAAGTTTAAGGTTAGCCCTAAGCTTCAATAATGATTTTTTGAAATCCAGTGATGTTTGATTTTTTTTTAGATTAAGAATTCTAAAATGTGGTTTAAAACTTATTTTCAACATCAAAATACTGATTAAAATATGTGTACTTATAAAATAGTATTAAGTGACAAACGTTAAAACCTAAGCATATACAGTAGATTCATTTATAGAAAATTCACTTATATGAAACATTCAATTATTTGATGTACTTTTTGTTCCCCAGTGAAACTCCCATATAAGGCCATGAAATAAGTTATTAACTTGTACAAATATTCTATTATAAAAATCCTTCATTTATACAAAAAAAATTTTAATTCCCTATATTAAATTTTATTCAGTTATAATAAAGGGATTTTACAAAGTTTCCCTAAAAAAGGGAAAATTTTAAGAAATGGTGACCATTTATAAATGGACATTTCCAGTCATTCTTTTTTCTCCTTTTCCACCTAACATGTGGGCTGAAAAGTTTGGGCATGCGAAAGCTAAGTGTAAAATGGGTACCACACAAGCTTACAATCAACCAAAAACAAGAACGAATTAATGATTCTGAGCTGTGTTTGAAGCTGTTTAATCGTAATAAACCCAAATGTATCTGTTAATATGTAACAATGGATGAAACATGGCTCTATTATTTCCCACCAGAGTCCATTCAACAGTCAGCCCAGTGGACTGCATGTGATGAACCAACTGCAAAGCGTGGAAAGAAGCAACAGTCAGCTGGCAATGTTATGGCATCAATATTTTGGGATGCAGATGGTATATTATTCACAGACTATCTTGAAAAGAGAAAAACCATCAACAGCGACTATTACATAGCGTTATTGGAGTGTTTAAAGGACGAAAAAGCAGAAAAATAGTCCCATTTGAAGAAAAAAAAAGTGTTTCATCAAGGTAATGCACTGTATCACAAGTCAGTGAAAATGGTGGCAAAGTTATATGAATTGGGCTTTGAATTGCTTCCACATGCACCCTATTTTCCAGATCTGGCCTTCAGCAACTTTTTCCTGTTCTCAGACATCAAGAGAATGCTCGCTGGAAAAAAATTTAGTGCCGATGAAGAAGTAATCGCCGAAACTGAGGCCTATTTTGTGGCTAAAGACAATTCGTACTATAAAAATAGTATTGAAAAATTGTATGACTGCTACAATTGTTCTATCGCCCTTGAAGAGAACTACATCAAATAATAAAATCAAATTTTATCAAAAGAATTTTTTTTATATGTTAGCCTACAAACTTTTCAGCCCAACTATTACACCCACCACCCTCTAAAAAGATCTTTTCAAGGAGGATTGCAAATTTCTTGGGTAACAGCAAAATCCTGAACCAATTTATTTTAGTTCAGGTTGACTTGTTATCAGGCCTTCATTCAGTTTAAAATGTTTTACTATCATTCAAGCAATCCATGTATTCTTCAATAGGAAAAGGAATCCATAGCATGAATCAGCTGCTCTTTTAATATGCACATGATGTGTGATAAGCTGTTAGGAGTTTAATATTTTCATCGAATATAAATGAATCATGTATCATGTAGCTAATAAATCAATAAAACTAATAAATCATGAAAATTACCAATTTTTTAAAGACTCAAAATAAGCCCTTTTAAAATTTTTGAATACATAATTTCATTTAGATAAGTATTGGTCTATTAATGGTTTCCATGTTTTTTCTTAGAATTTTTGTTTGCCTTATTCTTCAAAAAATAGAGATTTTTTAATTCTCTTAACATTTTATATTATTTGTATTTAAAAGTGTTCTTAAAATATGTATGTATGTATGTAGGTGTTTAATGAACACACAAACTTGCTCTGTTTAATGTAAATGGAAAAATTATTTTTGTTATTATAGTTTTCAGATATTAATATAAATATCTTTTTCATACTTAAACTACATTTATTTATTTAAAACAACTAAATACAATAGTGTTGCTTTAATGTTGTTATAACTGGAAATGACTACTATTCACATATATGAATTATTTACTTATATAAAGATGTCTCCATTTCCTTTGTCTTTGTATAATTAAGTTTCCACTATATATATATATATATATATATATATATATATATAAAACGAGCCAACAAGCCTATGATGTCTTGATAATGTCTTTATTAATGACTATTGCACAGTTTTACATCCAACCATCAAACATGGTGTGCATCATTTTGTGGGCAAAGGCTAACAAAAGAACCTTTCTCAGCATGGATTCATTACCGACCCTACCTTAAGATGTTCTCTTGTAATTCTAACGTGTCAAGTGCTTTTATATGGAGTTATTAGTGATTCATGTACCTGCATTAAAGAGTGCACTGTGTTTTCTGCCTTTAAACCTCCTAAATTATTAATTTTATATTTTCAAACCTGACATACACACACACATATATATATTTTTCCTGCATATATATGTTTATTATGCACTTTAATATGACTGTCAATTGTAGTGAAATTTTGCATGGTGATTCATAAAACCCTGGTAATGTTTTAAGTATGTCAAATTATTTAGATTTGAAGATCAGGGAGATAAACACTTTTGCCCTCCATTGGGACCTGCTGATTATACAGCAAAGTGCCATTGGATATATACTTCTTTTAGTAACAGGATATAATTATAAAACCTTTAAAGTAATATTTAATAGTATTTAAAACCAGTTTTACTATTATTTAAGTTTTACTGTTTTTTAATTAGATTTACTTTAGTTATTTAATTTTATCCTTATGTACCTGTCATACTTATTTCTGTTTAATTTTAATTTTGCCATATTTGTGAACCTGTTTCCACACTAATATTTTTCATCACTAGGAATAACAGGGTGAAAGTTTGTAAAGTGACAGTATTAATATTTTTTATGGGTAACTTGGTTCACTTTAAGTTAAAAATGTAGGAACATTTCCTTAGCTGAGTTCAATATTAAATGTCAAATATTACCAAATATAATATTCTAATTTCTTTAGTTTACTTCAGTTTATGAAAATTTTTTTTATTTCATTATGTTATTCATTTTATGAAAACAAGCTGTTTTATTTTGGAATATATTGTTTATATGTAATATAATCTGATATGGTTTGGTTTGGAACAAATCTATCAACTTGTTTGTTTGCTACACAAGGGCTCATAAGATTGAGAACTACTGCTTAATGCTAATTAGCAGCAGGATTCAAACCTGTGGACATCAGTACCAAAAGCCCTACTGATTTAGCCATCATCCAGCAGTAATATAATCTGGAAACTAATTAAAAAATCAAAATAAATATAACCTTCATCTGGGAATCTAAATTACCCATACCAGAGACTAGGTGTGAAGTGTAGTATTTTATATGAAAAACACTTAATATTAATAAAAATGTATAAACAAAGTTTTAATGAAATATCTCACACTCTACTATGTATACTCTCACACCATTTACACTAGAACTTATCAATATAACTACAGTATTAACTAATAAAAGATAGTTTATAAATTTTTTTTATGCAATACATGCTCAGTGTTAATAAAAAAGTATTAAAAATATATGACAATTATTCAATTTTTGTGGGCTGTGACACATAAGGGCCCAGGATAATGGATATACAGTCGCAAGTGTACTTAAATATATACAGAATGAATGTATCTTTCTTTTCAATTAAACTAATTATCTCAAATTTCATTTCAATTGTTCAATACTTTGTATAATTCATTTTAGTGACAACAATTTTTCTGAGTTAGTCCTTGAAACAAATAATTAGTAAAATTTAATGCTTAGATAAAAATGCTATTTAACTCAAATTAATTTCAATTTGAATACTGATATTTTGTAGGATTTTGGCTTTTCAGGAATATTAATTTGAATTTTGCCTGGTTGGGATTTCATCTGTCAGGATTGTGACTCTGGTCTTTTATAGTTAGAAAATCTGTTGTAAAAGTCAACTATCCTAATACTTTGTGATACTAGCAGAGTTGAAGCAGTGAAATGGAAATCCATAAAGTTGTGAAATAAAAAATACTATTTAAAACTTAAGAATAGTTTCTAAGATAAAAAAAGATTAAAAGAAACAACTAATATATTATCCAGAGCAGAGCTTTAGACATGGGGAAATCTATCACAATACTTTATATATACACTCGATAACACATGCATTGGTTAAATAAACAAAGAACTTGCACCCCACAGCAAAAAGCAAAATGCTGTGTTCTTTTATAAATTCTGGAGGAGGAATATCTTCAGCAAAAAACGTAGAGCTACATTTAGTGCTCTCCCAGTTACGTTATACTTACATATGCATTGTCAACCATGAATAATGGCAAGAGGAGAAATTAGTAGGAATTGTGAACAAAATCATTAAAAAGAATTTTTGTTATTCCCTCCAGTATAGATATGAAAAAGTCCATAACATAAAACTAATAATAATGTATAGACAAATATATAAAGTTTCTATTTCTTACTTTTATCACTGTTGACTATACTCATTTTATTTTTCTGTTAGACTTTACAATCATTTACCTATATACACTGGTGAATGTTTTTCATACTATTAACTGAAACTATATACAGTATACACTTACTTTTGTGAAGCTTGGAGTCATAATACTACTGTACATAAGAACAGGATGCCAGTGTGAAGAGTAAGGCTACAAAAGAAAAAAAGTTGCAGAGTTTATAATAGTATACAAATCATGTTACAAAAGATAAACATTGTACATTTTAACACAACACTAGTCGCATCTATTTCTAGAACAATAATGCTCCTATATTGGTGAGTTTGCTTCTGATAACACTTGCCCATAAGAAACATTTTCATTTAGTTACTAAAGTTATTTTTTAATGAAGTTATTGCAATAAAGTTTCTAAAATATATACTGACCACTATTCCTTTCAAGCAAAAAGGTTCTCTTGCAGAGACTTTCTCAGAAACTGGAAATTCAGAGAGAATTACCAAACATACCCACTCAGACTTTTGTTGAAAAGACCAATTTCTTAAGTAAAAGGGAAAAAATATTGACAAAAAATTACATGGATGACTCAAAACTGTACTGAATAAGATTCAAGGTCAGTTAAAAGAACTGTAGAAGCCCAGAGGCACTGGGTTAGTGCTTTATGCTCCCACGGCACAGGTCTGAAGTTTGATCTTCAGGTTGGGCAAGGTTGACTCAGCATTTCATTTTATCAGTGAGTAGATAAACTAAACTCTGGAGATTTGACATAGGTTAAGACCTAATCAGGTCATATACTTCCCACTCCAGGACCCTTAATCTCCAAAACAGAGATTGGCAATGCAGGTTCTGGCCCCCAAGTAGGGCTGTTGTGCCAATGAGTTTAGTTTTCAGAAAGTTATGAGTTTATGTCATGTAAGAAGAAAAGGGCAGGGAATAGGCCAATGCACAAGCATTATCAGGTTAGTACATAAAATTGCTGTAACAATAAAGTATTTCTATAAAGAGAAAACATTGGTGGATATTTTTTTTCTTGAGGAGAAAAATGATGCAATATGATCCCCCATAAATGCTTTCAGCTTTTCACATCAACCATTTAATGTTATATGATACAATAGAAACATCTATGACACTAAAAACACCAATCATGAATATTTAATTTAATTATTAAATCACAAGAGATTATGGACATCTTTTTATTATACAATGAAAACCATGACAATTATTATAAAGTTTTTAACAGAATATTGTATGGTAAGAATGTGTAAAGAAAACAAATGAATAAATTTTGATGAATTAATACTATTTTTAAGTTATAAAATGTATTGTAGTGAAGCTGTTAACGCTATTATACAGACTTCTTATTCTGTATATAGTAATTTGACTAAACTGCAACATTAATAAAATTTTAGCATTAAATAATTTCAGTTGTTGGTTACTCTTCTTTTTTCCCCTCCAATAACTGAAAAGCCACAGCATTTAGTATTTGTATATATCAAAGATGCTGGGATCACTTGATAATTGTTACACAAAGAAATGCTTCCATATAGCACCTTTGGGATAATAAATAGTTTACATTTGCACAAAGAGGGGAATTCAAGAAAACCACTAAGCAACTTTTCAGGTTATTTAGGCTGAAAGAACGTATTACATAACATATATTGAAAAGGGACAACTTTCACTAGTATTAAGTCAAACATGAGTAAACTAAGCATTAAAATCAGTCTTTTTCTTTGTCATAACCCTTGAAAAAAAATTTTATTGACAACCTCCCATCACTCTCAAGTCTTCTTCCCAATTCATTTATGCTGAGAATAAAAAAGTTTGAATTTGTTAGGTTTAAATGTTATTAAGTTAGCTAATAACTAGCAAATTATTCAAATAACTCAAATGGATAACACTAATGTTTTTATTTTTGATTTTATTCTTCACAATGGTTAAAAATAGAAGACTAATGTAAAAACAAAAAGCATTATAATTATCATCTTCATCAAAATTAGTCATTATTTATACAGCTAGGTCTTATGTAGCAAGAATAATTCATACTAGTTATATAGAAACCATGTTACATGAAACTAAGAATTAATTCAAACGAGAAATAAGTTCTATGAAACCTCAGCAGAGAAAAACAAAAATAAGACGAGATTAATTTATATTGTCTAATATGGAAACCACATAAAGTTAATACAGATTAAATTAATCCTTACCACATTACATAAAATTCGAGGAGTAAACAAATTGTACATAAATTAGACCTATATTAAAACTGCATTTTCAAACCCCCAAGTTGTGATTGATAGGTTAATAAATGTTATAATAAAAATGGCAATGAATATGTATATTTTTACTTATCTGAATTTATGTCTATTGAATACAATACATAGTTCACATAATAAAATTTAGATTAAAATATTAAAATGCTGTACTATTTGCACATTTTTAGGAAAACTCCTTGATAACTAGTATTGGGATTACCTCCATAAATGTTAATTACAAAATGTTAACACATTGAATAAGTGTTGCCATAAATTTTTCAAGCCAGTAAAATTGTTGGAATGTTCTTGAACAAAAAATATGTTATACAGAGACCCTGGTGTCATTTTATTACACCAGGAGTAATTCCTGTAACTTACTGTTCAAAATCAACTCGCAATGGCTACATGCTAATTGTGGGTTTTAAACTTAAAGACACTGGTGCCAAAAAATAGCACCTGTTTAAAACATGATCTAAATTTAAAAAGCAAATTTTTTTATGAGTATAGAGTCTGATTTCTTAAGCAACAAACTTCTTTAAAAAAATTTATAAAAAACAGTAAGTTGTAATATAGTTAACCCATACTTTCCAACATTGGTCCCTAACCAATTCATAGAACTTAACGTCAAAACTTGTATGACCTCATAACCTAAATGCTGTCAACGATGTACATACATATTTTAATCCATATGTGCTAATATATATGCATACATATATATTTACATCTCTTCTCTCATATATATATATTGTAGGTCCCGGTCTCATTAGCCCTTGTGTGCAAAACAGTAGATCGTAGTGCTCCAAACAAAACCAAAAACTCATATATATATATATATATATATATATATATACACACACACACACACACACACACACACAAATATATTTCACCTTATGAACTGCAATAATTGTGAAATGTGTATTTTTTAGTACTTATAGGTTATTTGCTAATTACTTTGTATTTTCCTAAATAACTACAGAAATTTCAGAGCATCTGGAAGGTGTGAGTGAACTCAAAAGAATGCATGGAAATAAGTTTAAAAGATAACTTTTTAAAATTAGAAATGTAAATAGATTATAAAATAAGAAAAACTATTTCACAACAACCAAGATTTTAGTTTTAAAAGATTACTACTAAACAAAAATACTTACAATTGAGCTGTTTACTACATCTTTTGTATTTTTTGGAGCCATTGGTGCACCAAAATCAGAGTTAGAGCAACCAAAGTGATGTTGCATATTTTCAATTACTAAAGGAAACATTAGACGGTGAATTTTAGAGCTATCTTCTTGAATAATTTTCTGAGGCATAGGACAATAGATACCTTGAAAGGAAAAAAATGAGAAATGAAATTAATTCAAACACATATTTCAAGTAAACAAAAATGCATCCTAGTCTGTATATAATAAACATATGTTTATTTCATTATTCCTTTCAACAAATCCACAAATTTGATGGATTAGGGTGAAATATGTTACAAGTATTAAGGGATGTAGATCAGCAATGCCCACTTTAAATTATTTGAAAACATTCCTTAAATCCTTTTCAGCATTTCTTTTTATATTTAATACCTGAGTTCTTGCAAATGTATAAGTAGTTTCTCAAATATTAAGGCAAACATTTTTTATGCTGTTATTTCAAACACTAATTTTACATTCACTGTTGAAAAATTTCTTGATAAGTTATGCCATCATGATTTAGTTGAAAGCACAATAACTTCATTTCTTATCCCACAGTACTTAAATATCATTTCAATATTTTTCTGTCAAAACATTCTGCAGTTAAATAGATATTTAATTTTGCATATGCCAGGAATCATTTAAATATTTTATGTATAGTTTGTACTAATTTTAAATTTATTCCTCAATTTTTATGGCTGGATATTAGGTGAAACAGTGAGCATTTTATTTCTTTTCCAAATTATATGATACTTTTTTTTAATCATGTTATACTGCTTTATTCTTAAAGAAAGTTTAATTGAAGTTGTTTATAGATTAAATTTTTATAAATTAAAACTTTCTAGTGTGTATATATATATATATATACACACACACACAATTGTTGGGTTTTATGCATTTGTACATACATGCTCCACACAGAAATCTAATAATATTGTGCATACACGAAAGTAATAAGATAAATTTTGAAATGTAACAGAAAGACAAAGTAATATGAATTTTTGAAAGATACTGTGTACTGACAATATATCACATCTGTCCCATTACTTTCTAACCACAACAAAGAACTTTTTAGTTTTTTACTTCTTTTTATTTTTCCTTTGCAACATCTGATGAATACTCAGGGGCATATAGAAACCCAAGCAATACTCATGTATCCTCATATAACTAGTATACTAACTAAAAATAACAGCTGTAGTAATTACAGAAAAGTGAAACATTTTGATATAATGATATCAGGTATTACAATTTTCTTAATTTAAAGCAACAAAAAGAAAATATTAACAACTTTAATTACAACTCCAAGGATCGGTTTCAGCAAAATTTGGCATCATTAATGGTCTTTTAGAAAATATTTTATCACAAATATGGATCCTTCACAAGATAACCTATCTTAAAAATGGGCAATTACTTATATTCTCATTTTAAAAATGAACTCTTTACAAAATTCTTCTTGTGAAAAACTAATTTTTCACAAATCTGTATTACCTTTAATTTAACCTTTGTAATGTTTATTTATAAATTTGTATAAGTTTATATAAATATAAATATGCATATACTTTTATTTAAATAAGAATTTTTTTTTAATATGGAATTTAGTACTAATTTCAGATTTGTAAAAACAAACTCCCCCCACCTCCCCAAATTCACAAAACTGGCCCAGAACCAGATTTAACTTTAATTTTAGCTTCCCAAAATAAATAGATTTTTCATAATTTCACAAAAACAGGACCCTGTCTGAAAAGTGTAGGCATATCCTTGACTACATTTTATATCTTAATACCTAATGACATCAATAACAAGTTTAGTATTTCAAAATGAAAAGTAAAAAAAAATAATTTGAAATATATAAAAATAAATTGATTTATATATTACCTTTTACACAAGGTAAGAATTTGTCAAAAAGTTTTACTGTGAAACCCAACATATGAAGCATTTCGTGAAGTATAACCTAAAAGATTAAACAAATTATTTCAAATAGTGGTATACCATATAGAAAAACTTATACATAATAAACTAATTGAGGTAACAATTAAATATTAGTTAAAAAAAAATACAACACTGCTCAAAAGGAAAACATTGATTTTCAAAAAGGTGTACATTTTCTGTCATATAAATCCACACGGTTCCCACTCTTTTTCCAGAACAAAAATTAAGGACTTTCTAAGGATCAAAGCAACTTTTTATAAGGACCTACTTGAAATACACGACATAACGACAAAAATCCTATTTCATAAGGAACATATTTTAATGATTATGAACGAGAGTATGCATGTTCAATAAATGCCCTCAAATATTTCAGAATTAAGTTTTGAAAAATGCCTAAAAATTAATATAGAACCGGTTTGGGGCGAGTTTAACTCCAAACAAAACCAAAAATTTCGGAGAGTACAGTGAAAACTAATAGGAAATCATGTGATGATGGCAGATCGCGTCGATGGAGAAATTGATTGCATTCCAACTTAAAAATTAAGGAGTTTTTAAGGACCTTTGACAAAAATTAAGTAGTTTTAAGGGCCCTTAAAAATGAAAGCTTAAATCAAGGAGTTCTTAAGGACTTTTAAGGACCATGGGAACCCTGATCTAAATGAAGCTCTGAAAAAAAAATTGTGAAAGACATAATCTACATAATTGCCCAGGTATAGCAGTTAGTAAATACAGCTAAGATCTGAAAATCATTCCACAGACTGTTCAAAAAAGGAGACAAGAATCCCAGCAGACAGAAAACCCACTGACAGGAAACTTATTGAGATTATCAATGACATTGAAAGGTATGAAGAAGTTTTGGAAGGGGCATTTTTGAGTGCTGGACCTGGAAAACTCACATAAAAGTTTTTAAATCCTTGATGATGATGAAATTATACAAGCCATCAATCCCTAATAGCACATTGATGATGCTGTCCATGAGAACTAGGATTTTAAGGATTCATGGACTATAAGTCATATTAAAGGTTTTCAAGCAAAACCGACCGACATAAAATATTTGAAACAAAGAAACAATGTTACACTTATTCTTTTGTTCAAAAATTGTCATGATTGGGCTGTCACTGACAGAAATTCTGGACTTTTGCTGAGAAAGGTAACTGAGCTTTTAAAATAATAATGTACATTTAACCAATTAATGCATATTAAATTTAAATAAAATATTTTCTTGAGATGTGCATTTTTGAAGATGTATTTTTTATTATTTAATATATATATAGTTATAACTACATATTTAATATTATGTTATGCTTATGTTATGTTAATGTTAACTATATATTTAATATTATATTATGTTTTTAACTATATATTTAATATATATATAGTCAAAAAAAATTTCTAAAACTAAAAAAAAAAATGTAAAAACACAGTTTTTATTAACCAAGAATTTTAGTATTTTAAGGTACTCGCAGTCGCAGTTAGCTCAGATAATTGAGTTTCCACTGTATTTTTGAAAAATATGCCAGGAAAATCTTAAAACCTATATTTTTTAGCATTGATGCATAATTTAGCAATTATTTTGCATTTTAATGACCATAGAAAATCCATAGCAGTTGAAGGGAATATAAATATACATCCCCATTGTCAATATCCTGTAAAGACAAAACTAGACTTGTATGTATGACTAATAACATTTTTTTTTATTTGTAATATCTGCCACAGGGTGCTAGAAAGGTAAGCTGTAAATACATTTGACATTTGAAACTGAAAAAAAAAGGGAATAGTAAGTTTTTGTATGAGACTATTAGGAATTAGATATAGATTAATGATAGCAATGATGAGGATTACATACTCAAAACTGAAAGTAAAATAGAGAGCAATGCCTTTGAAATTAGTGGTACATCTGACACAAATGGAAAATTGATGCGAATAGTAATATTAATAATCAGATTAACATTATTGATCCATTTTTTCATAGTCGCTATGTCATCATTTTGAATTAGCATTTTGTCAATTTTCAACTGTTAAATTAAAATAGCACAGTTAAATTGGTCTTAATTTGCTTAATTATATAAACTTTCTTAATTGAATTTTTCTGTTTATGAACTTATCAGCATATGACACATCATATCTGTCATGTTTTAATCCTTTGACATAGCTACAGAAGTCTCATCTAAAACTCTATATTATCACAAGCCTTGTCACTAGCAAATTACTTCAGCTAACAGCTCAAGAGCTCAAGGGGTTAAAGTTAATTTCATAGAAACTGAAATATGAAGCCACATAGATGGAGAAATATCCATACAAATTACATATGGGGAATTTACTTCTGGAACACATGCACATCTGTTTATGAATTCCACTTTCAAAAATCAAATTCTAAAGTTAAACCAATAAAATATTAACATTAGTTTTCAGATGTACACACATAAGTTCCCTCTTCACCATACTCACATCATAATAGTACTGAAATTGAGCAACATCATCAGAAAAAGTTTGAGGACAAAGATTTAGAATCCCTGAAAGAGGTTCACTAGTCTTAGGATCTAATCTGCAATATGATCCATAAGCTATTGCACCCTAAAAGAGAGAAAAGATAAACTAAGAGAAAATTTGTTAACAATTGATATTAAAGGCACATATACATTAATTTTATTTATTATATACAAGATATATTCAGAGAAAATAATAAAAATACATATTCAGATTTCAATTAATACCACCATTTTAAACCCAAGTCAAGGAGTATTTGTATGTCTGTCTCCGAGTCTATAAACTTAATTGAGCAGAAATGGTGAGGACTACTTGCATGGAATTTGGTACAGGTTTCTTTGTTACACCTGCAATATTCTCCCAAAACCGTTTATCAAACTTCGGATTGTTTTCTTGTTTATTTTCAAGCAATTCTTAATGGGGTTTTCACATATAATAGATTCACTAACACACATACTTACACCTAAGGCTAGTTCTGGGCTATTAGCCAACTGCATACAAGATAGTATTTGGCTTTCCATTATCAATGCATATGCATAGTAGATATTTTATCGAACACCCTAGAAATTCAGTCATCTGTGTGCATGCAGACACTGCCCATCTACTAGCCCCGGTACAGCCTGCACCAATCAAGGCTACACGTAACACACAGTTGCATCAGAGGAATTACAAAGTTGAATTAGAAAAATTTTATTTCATTTTGAGCAGAAATTTTTGAGATACGGAAGGTAAGCCAATAAAAAAAACTTTAATGTTGTTGTACATTTTAACACTAACTTAATTTTTTATTATTCATTTTGCCTCAAATGTTAATTTAAATTAATATCTATATCGGCAATGTTTGGCATTCTGTGCAAAATCTGCATAATTAAAATCCTATATAAGCATGCATATATATATGTTCATTGTGCATTCTTAAATGACTGGATCAATCTCACTGAAATTTTATTGGCTGATTCTGATCAACTCTGGAAAAATTTAAGGCAAGTCAAATTGTTTAAAATTCAAGGGCATATGAAATATATATGCCAGGCTTTTAAATTGGGATTTTAATAATGAACTATTTGATGATGTATATAGGTGTACGATGAGGCAGATAATAAAAGGCTTAGTGATAGTGCAAATTGAAGAGAATGTTTGGAAGTACAGAGCTGGTGAGCCCACAGCCTGGAAGTGCCAACTATTGTATGAGGTTGAGCAGGAAAGGAATGGCTGCCATGTTTGAATAAGTAATTGGAAACAGAAAGGAATAAACTATGTTTATAATATGAATTGTGTAGTGTATCCATTTGCCTTACCAGACCTGACACACATATATATATATATATATATATATATATATATATATATATATTAAATATATTAACTGCCATAAATTAACTTTTAAAATCTAAGTCAGAATATATGTGTGTGTGTACATTTATATATGTAATAAGACAAAGTTCACGATGGGTGGTTGCAGTCATGGCCAGAAGATACAATTTAAGTCAAAGATGTTTATTAGCAAAATGTTGGGTAGATAGGATCCTACTTCATTATAGGGAAGGGACAAGCTGAGGGCCACATCTGACAATTAAATAACACAGTATGTAAAATAAAATTTTGTTACTTTAAAATATTACTTATAAAAATATATAAATCTATTCAACCTTATATTTATTTATCCAAATGAACCAATGAAAATTATTTAGAACAATCCCAGTGAGAAAAGTCTAAAAAGCAGCTTTCATTTTTCAATTCAATATTTTATTATTAAAATAAATTAATGAATAAATTGCAGGTTGTTTTAGACATTAAAATATTTTTTTACTAGAAAGATAAGATTAAACTCACTATTTGATCGAAGTTTCATCCTTACATTTTAAATATGAGGATGCAGTATTTACTTATAAATGAAGTTTAGAAAAATGAATTTAAAAGTGACTTGTTTTGAGAATTGCATTAAAAACAATAATAATAAAAATAGCGTTAGATATTTCACACTGAGTTTTTAAAAAAGAAAGAAGTCTGATTTTTTGATGGTGTAAAATAATTTTTAATTCAGACAGATTATTTTTGTTATATGCAAAAAATCTTTAATACCAAATAAAACATTAAATAAAATAAAATTATTTGGAATTTTGTATAAAGTGAATTCTTGTAATCTAAAAATATTGTCTTGTCAATTTTGGTGGTGTTTTAAGAACTACAGTCAAACTTCCTTTAACCTCTGGCAATTTGGAATTAATAAAAACATTTTGCAAATTTCTTCGGGGAAATAAGCTTCAAATAGCAATGTACACTCTCTATTTAAAAATATTTTTCCTTCCTATTTCTCAAAATATTTCTGGACATCTCATACTTATTCTATAATAAATGATAATGTTGTTAAAATTAACTAATGTTATTATTTTATTTTATTACATTATATCCTGGTCAGTGATTTGCTTTATTCTGGTTTTCCTTGCAGATTTCTCTTTGATGGGTAAAGCAAATATATATTACTTTATACAAAAAATTGGATGATTACTTTAATAATATTTAGTTTTTATGAGTTTAAAGTCTGTATTATGCATGTTAAAGTAAGTATCCTGATATTTTCCTATTATTTTCCAGAATCAAAAAGATTCTGGAAATCTTAAATCAATTCCCTGATATTTTGTTTTTTGCCATTGTGTGCCTACCCTGTATATATAATTTATATTTTACTTTAAGTGAATATCAATTTCTCTGAATGTTTAAAGACTATATTTTGGGCAGGGTATTTATGTCAAAACCTGGTGTCTCTAGACTACATGGAATACCAAGGAGAAGATAGTTTTGAGGATGTAGAGGATGAATTAAAGAAATTAAAGATAAAGAATTGGAAATCCAGGGCTCAGTACCATGAGGAATGGAGAGCTATCTTGAAGGATTGAGTTCTTAATAGTAAGTTAAGCCAATGAGTAGTGTTGTAGTAGTAGTAATAGATGTTACGGTAGTAATGTTTCAGACAACAATATTTAGACCCTAAATTCAAAGTCTCCAGGTGACTAATTAGCAAATATTTAACTGATTTGACTCAAACAACTACTTAACATTTGTATATTGGAACTATAAATATTTTTAACAAAATAAGGAAGAAAAGGCATATTACATTCTAATCATAATAAATGTCTGACCAAGAAAAATGCCAATGATAAATTGTTGAAAATCCTAACAACTTCGTAACAACTAATTTATACTTTGCAAATAGAATCTAAGCTCTATTTTGCAAACTTTTCCTTGGAACAAAGAAAATTTTTATGAATTTCTTTATAACTAACCTCCAAAACAGCGAAGTGCATTTTCTATTTAACAAATGTTTACCAGTGATCTAATTTTCTCTTTTCCTGATTTTTCAAAACATTTCTAGATATTTCAAACTTATTTCACATTTCTTTGTGAGTAATAATCTTGAACCAGTTTGTAATTCAAATCAATTGATTTTAATATAATTCTATTTTAAATTGAAAATTTGTATTCTCAAACAATGCTTTGCTCTATTTTTGCTTCTCTCACAAATTTCTTGATGAGTAAAACAAATATATTAATTTATACAAAAAAAATGTAATTAATTGCTTTCTTAACAATATTTAGAGTTTAGGAATTTAAAGTTTGTTTTATGTATTTTAAAAGGTGAATCTCAAACGAATTTCCTAATAACGAACTTATTCTAAGGATTTAGCAGTTTCGTTAGAGGTCTGACTCTACATACATGATCATTAAGAACTTATTACACATCAACCTAAATACATTAAAAAAAGCAAATGATTCAGTTTACAATACCTTTTCTAGGGGAAGTTTGGAGTTCTTGTGTGATATTGAAATATATTCAAGCAATATATGTTGATTCAATTTGATGGGTGATAACACCTTTAACGGATTAATAATTTTTCTCTGTCTAATATCTCTATGATTCTAAGTGAGAAAATATTTTCTGAACATCCCACAAAATTTACTTAAAAAGTATATGCTACTAATTTAAAATAAACACTATATTAAGGTTAAATTCTGGATGCCAAAACTAAAGCTGGATGATATCTGAATTTTAATATTGTGATTTTCCGTTTACAAAATATCAATATATTAATATGTACTAATATATATCTCCTTCTTATAGAGTAGCAAATATAAGTGTGTTCTGTATAAAAAATACAAACACACAAATATCAATGTTTGTGTTGGTTATCTAGAAAACAAAAATTCAATTTCTTAATCTGAATACATAAATATAAATTTTAACATTGCTTTAAAAAAGAAAATCACATAACATTTTATTACTGTTCTTCGTAGAAAAATTATTTGTGGATGCATCAAAGAATAAAAGGTGAGAAAAGATCTAAAATTTTCTAATTATCTTCAAAATTCATTTATATATTTTTTATTTAAAGTGGAGGATGATTTTAAAAAACTTTTTTTTAATTTACAGAAACAAATTTTTCTGGAAAAAAAATCTGTTTTACTAATTTTCGGAACAAACTCATAAATTTTCGGAAAATTCAGAAATTTTCGTATCAGAATTACCCCTGTATAAAGTTTTAATTGGTTAGACCTCTTACCTGAGAGCATGAATTGAGAGCCCCAGTGGTCAATTTAGATTGTGTTAAAAAGAGGAAATCAATGGGATACAGGGTTTTTTTGCCCTTGACTTAAAATTTGAAAATCCATGAGAATTTCCCCGGACCTTAATAAGGGCTTTTGGCTATTTACATTGCCATTGCTATACTTTCACATAATGTAAATTTTGTGACTTTGTACTTCTTAAGAGGCAGTCTTCAAAGTTTTATACAAAATACCTATATTAGTTTATTTGATTTAGTCTACTTTTCCATATATTAAGTTAAATTTCTACATGTTGGAACACAATATTAATACAGTGAAATCTCCTTCCCTGTACTTAGTACTTATTACATGCATGTGCATTTGGTAGACATCCATACAGGTTGGTTGGTTGATTGAAGTTTAATGGCGCTAAATCCTCTAGGGACAAACTGCGCCAAACAAGATGAAAAAAAAATTACAGGCTCAAAAACAGATTAAAGCAATTATAAAAATAAAACAAACATAAAACACAAATAAAAATTAAGTTATATACAGATTAACAAGAATTGAAAATTGAAAGATTAAAAATTGAAAATTAGAAAATTGAAACACAATCAAAAATCATATTTCAGTATAAAAACCAGATTGACGAAGAAAGGGGAACAAGTTTGGATGTGGAGCTTCCCCGATGATTAAATTAAGATTCGGCGATGGATTATCAAAAAATTTTATATACATTGATTTTAAACAAACACAAGAGGTTAAAATATGTGCAACTGTGTAAGGTGTCTTGCAATACGCACATTGTGGAGGAACTTCACCCAGCAAGAGATGGGCATGGGTGAGTCTGCAATGACCCACTCGTAAACGAGTGAGTATTACGTCATGTCTCCTAGAAAGGAGTTGAGGCCATTTAATTATCTTGGTTTTAATTTCCCGCAGTTTATTTGAAGGTATGTTATCCCAAGAGATCTGCCATTTATTGTGTAAAAGATCTTTGATGTAATTTTTCAAGTCAGGATAAGAAAGACCAGTGTTGAGAAAGTCACTTGCAGACCTGGTAGCCATGTCCACAAGTTCATTACCTTTAATACCGACGTGAGAGGGAACCCAGCTAAAAACTAGCGAGATTCCCATGGAAGTAAGGTTAGTTATTGTTGTAAGAATTTTGAAAATAATAGGATTATTACAGTTATTGGATTGCAATGAATTAAGAACACTTTGGGAGTCTGTATAGATAATAAAGTTTTTACTATTGTGATTCATCAATTCTTCTAAAGCCTTCAAGATAGCAAAGGCTTCAGCAGAAAAGATGGAGAGTTTAGGATGGAGTCTGTAGCTATTGATTTGATCTTTAATAAGGTATGCACAGCTGACATAGTTAGTGGATTTTGACCCATCTGTGAAAACAGAGGTGTAATTTTTATAATATTGCTTGTGATCTTCAAAAATTTGTTGATAAATGATATTGCTAGTTGAACTTTTGTCAAATGATTTAAAGGGGTTTATTATAGTAAAAGTAGGAGTGTGCCAAGGATGTATTCCAATAGCTGTGGGTATTGTATCTATATTGTCTAAGTTAAGATCTCTTAAAATTTCATTTATCCTTCCCTGAAACGGCAGAACACAAGATGGTCTAGCATTGTATAATCTCTTAAGGTAATAATTGTGTGTATGTTGATGAATGGGATGGTTGATATAAGATGACGTTCTGAAGTAGTACTGAAGAGATAACATCTGTTGACGTAATTCAAGAGGAGCGTCACAGCAGTCAACGTAGAGACTTTCGACAGGAGATGTTCTAAAAGCCCCGGAACACAATCTGAGAGCGGAATGGTGAATGGTATTCAGCTTTTGAAGGACAGAAACGCGTGCTGACCCATACACAGGACAACCATAGTCCAGTTTTGAGCGGATGATGGCATGGTAGATCTTAATTAGGGAAACGCGATCAGCTCCCCATGAGGTCTTAGAAAGGATTTTTAGGATGTTGAGCTTCCTTTCGCAATTTTTCCGCAAGTTTGTGATATGGGGTGCAAAGGTAAGTTTTTTGTCAAAAATGACGCCGAGAAAATTCACCTCATTCACAATGTTGATGTTATTTCCAAGAAACTGGATCTCTGGGTCAGGGTGCAGACCTCTTTTTTTGCAAAAATGCACACAACATGTCTTTGAACTTGAAAAGCTGAAACCATTCTCGCTCGCCCACTTACTGATCTTGTTGACTGCAGTCTGGAGTTGTCTGTTAATAAATCTCATATCCGCTCCTTCACATGATATATGGAGATCGTCGACATACAAGTTTCCATTAACAGAGGGAGGTATCTCGTTCAGAATCCCATTAATTGCAATAATGAATAGGGTCACACTCAATACGCTTCCCTGAGGAACTCCTTCTTCTTGAATAAAAGTGCGAGATAATGTATTTCCTACTCTAACACGGAAATTTCTTAAGGCCAAAAAGTTTTGAATAAAAATAGGCATATTACCACGCAACTCTAAATTGAACAGTTGCTGTATAATTCCATGACGCCAAGTGCGATCATATGCCTTTTCTATATCGAAAAACACCAACACCAAATGCTTCCGTTTAACAAAAGCATTCCGAATTCTGGTTTCCAATTCTATCATATTATCTAACGTGCTCCTTCCACGACGGAAACCACTCTGAAAATTTGATAGGTAATTATTTTCCTCCAGGTAGTATATCAGACGAACGTTTATCATTTTTTCAAGAATTTTGCATAAACAGTTCGTCAGAGCTATTGGGCGGTAGCTGAGATGATTCGATGGGTCTTTATCAGGTTTTAGAATGGGGATTACAATAGCCTCTCTCCACGAGGAAGGGAAGCTATGTTCTCTCCATATTCTATTGTAAAGTTTTAGAAGGTTGGACATCGAAACTGAAGAGAGGTTTTTTATCATTTCGTAGGAAATATTATCGGGACCAGCAGAAGATTTATGGACTTTATGCAAGGCTCTGTTTAGTTCTAAAATGGTAAAATCAGTATTATAGGGAAAGTTAAGCGTAGTTTGAAAGTTTAAGGGTTTATCTTCGACCAGGTTTTTGAGTTTTGTAAAAGATGCAGAGTAATTTGAGCTTGAAGATATATCAGCAAAGGATGAGGCTATTGTGTTGGCTATGTCATCAAGAGAAGTTATTAGGTTATTATTATAATTTAAAATTTGGATTTGGTTATTTGGGTAAACGCCTGAACAGCGCTTTACTTTTACCCATAAATCTTTACTGGAAATGGAGGAAGTGATACTGCTTATATAGTTCACCCATGAATCTCTTTGGCTACGTCTTAAGGTGCGACGGAAAATACTTTTGCATTTCTTATAATTTATAAAATTCTCCGTCGTAGGATGTCTTTTGAACAATTGGAACGCTTTTCTCTTCGCTTTATAACAAATTTTACACTCTTGGTTCCACCATGGCTTTGTTTGCTTTTGAGGACGGCAGGAAGATTTTTTAATGGAAATATCAGCTGCAGAAATTATTTTTTCAGTTATATGATTCACTGCTTCATCAATAGTATTATTGTTGACCATGTCTGTAGAGATATTAGCTAGGATACGAAATTTATCCCAATCAGCGGAGCCTAGAACATAACGAGGAACATGCTGATTGGCATTAGAGCCACTATTGTGAGTTAGGATAATAGGAAAGTGATCACTATTGTAAAGGTAAGAATCCACTGCAAAATTCCAGAACGGAAAAATTTGAGGGCTGGATATTGCTAAATCCAGGGAGTGAAAGGTTCTTGTAGGGGAATGGAGGTAAGTATGTTGGTTTGTATTGTAAATGCACAGATCATGGTCGGATATTAGTTTTTCAATTTGTCGACCCCGTTTATTAAGGTTGGGGCTACCCCACAATGGACTGTGGCCATTCAAGTCCCCAACAATAATAAAAGGGACTGGGAGTTGAGTAATAAGGTTATTAAGAGTGTTCTGGGAGATGATATTATTTGGAGGTATATAGAGGTTACAGACAGTTATTAGAGAGTGTAAGTGTATTTGAACAGCTACTGCTTGGAGGTCAGTGTTAATGTTTAAAGTTCTGAAAGGGTAGTCATGAGAAGTGAAGAGGGCAACACCACCACATACCCTGCCCCCTTCTAGGTAATCTTTTCTAATAGTACTATAGCGTTTTAATTTGGCTGACTTATTGCTGTCAAGCAGGGTCTCTTGAAGGGCAAAACAAACAGGATGGTATTTATTTACGAGGTCTCTGATATCAGAGACGTGACTTTTGAAGCCATGGCAGTTCCAAGACAAAAGCGCCATTGTAAAAGTTAGGGAGGAAAAGGATGGAGATTATGTAGGTTGGGTGTTAGCCCACATTCCTTCTGAGTCCGAGGGATCTGTCAACATATCCTCTTCAGAAGTAACATAACCTTTAATTGAATAGTCTTCAGCAACTGGACGATTTTTTAAGAAGTCTTTGCTCGACAATTTAGATTTGAAAGGTTTTTTGGAGGATTCGTCATCGTCGAAATCCTCCAGAAGGTTACATTTATTTTTTATTTTTTCTTTTAGTCTTGCAGCTGTAAGTTTTTGGACGCTTGAGTTTTAGGAGTTAATTTGTTTCTAGATACACGTTCATTTAATGGTTTTGGAACAATTACGTTTTCTACGGTAACAGCTTTATTTTCTAATTTTGAGGATGGATCACGATTAGGTTTAGGGCTATTGGGTACGGTTGGCCTATTTTCTGTTTGTGTGCTTATTGTTCTGCATTGTTTTACAGCTGCAGCAAAAGAAATTCCAGGTTTGGGAGTTCTTTCTTGAACAAGTTTCCGAGCATCTGGAAAAGAGATGTTACTTTTCACTTTAACGGCCTGTATTTCTTTTTCCAGTACCCACTTAGGGCAAGTACAGGAAAAGGCAGGATGGTCTCCTTTGCAGTTGACGCATTTAGGTTTTGATTTGCAGTCAACGCCATCATGGCCAACTTCTGCACAACGAGGGCAGGTGATGGAACCACGACATGATGTTTTAGAATGTCCAAAACGTTGGCATTGAAAACAACGTAATGGACTGGGAACGAAGGGACGTACAGGGCATCGAAGGTATCCAGCATTAATATGAGATGGCAGTGATGGAGTGTTGAATGTGAGAATAAGATGTTTAGTCGGCAGAATTTTGCCGTCTCGACGGATGGTAATTCTTCGTACTCCACAAACATTCTGCTGTTTCAAACCTTCTAGGATATCTTCATCGGAAACGTTGTAAAGTTCACCTTCTGAGATAACACCTCTACTAAAGTTTAATGTACTATGAGCAGAGACCGTCACAGAAAGTTCTCCGAATTTGGTACATTTCAGTAGATTTGAGGCTTGCTTCGTGTCTGCCACGTCTATCAGCAAGACACCAGATCTTAATTTTTTTACTGATTTTACTTCTCCGACAGATGTTGAGATGCATTTGTGTATCAGAAAAGGCGAGACAGCTGAAAAGCTTCCCTCCTTTCTCTGTACAATGAAAAATTTCGCAAGACTTAAATTGACAATCACATCATTGTGCCCCTTTTGACCCAAGGGGAGAGGTTGTGGGGGGGTTGAGGAATCCATATTTTAAAGGAAGTTGTTCAGATCCCGGCGGCACCACCCACCATGGAGCCCAACAAGGGGATGCTAAACGCTCCCAAAAAGGGACAAAAAGTCGCACCAGTGCTAACCGGGATCTATACGCGCACAGCTACCCCTTAAGCAGCCTCGACCCATTAAAGTGCCCAGCAGGTAACCGATTGCTTGGCCCAGGCCAGTGACAAAAGTCGTCCGACCAGCCGATTGATGCAGACGGGACCATTCTACACCTCCCGTTTACCCGAAGCAGGGGCCAAAGTAATGTGTTGGTTTCCCTCAATTACCAGGATCCCCCTTTCCGGGGACACGGGTCTCCACGCACGGCAAACACGTGGGTGGTTAACAAATCGCGAGATGTTGTGTTCAGAAAGGAACACAACATATCGCAATAAGCCCTCACCTCCGAAAAGGTAACCACAATGAGGGAGAAAAAGGAAAAGGGAAGAGAAAAGGAGAAAGGAAAGAAAAGGAAAAGAACAAAAGATTGCTGGGGTACCTCGGGATTGCGACACCCGTGTTTACCTAAAGTAGGTAAACCCCCTGAGGGGAGACATCCATACAGAATGTGGACAAATATTGAAAACAAGTAACTGTTTCCTCCCACCATATAAGTTTAAAAAAAATTAGAATCTCATTTTATGATCACAGTATTTACTATGATGTCCCATTAAAAAATTAGTTTTTTCAGACCTAACTGTAACAAAAAACTGCATTATCTGAAACATTTAAAATATTATTAGATGAATCAAGTTACTTAAAGTATTTCCATTATTTTTGCATGAAATTAAAGGGAAAATATATCAAATGGCACTAAAAAATAGTTCACAATGCAATTTAGATTTTAAAATGCATGTTGTCTAAATGTCCTTTACCCCTGAACAATTTGATCTACCTAAAACCTTCTCGCAGCTGACCGGAATCATCACATAAAATTTTGCAAAGATTAATCCAGCGATTTATACTCGATAACTGACATGCATGGTCTGTCTGAGAAGTAATGTAATTAACACACAATTGCTTTACAATAAAATGTATGATATTACTTTCCAGACTGACCATGTATATGTACACATACAGAAAGGATTTTATAATTATAGATATACAGATATATATTTTTATTTGCAGAAAATACACTTTTTAGCCTATACATTTTCATTTTTATTTTCATTTTATTTTTAACATGTTTTAAATAATGTATTTTAAATATTTTTTTCTAAATCAGGGTGTTTGATAAAAATAGGGTTAAATCTAATTTAAAAGGCTACAATATCCTTGCTAACATCAGGATTTTAACCCATGAACTCTGGTACCATATGACAGTGCACTACTTAATCAGCCACTGTTAATTGAAGCACTATGAAACAAATACTATATTTTTATGCAAATGTATAAATGTATACTATCTTTTAAAAGAAATTTTACCTTGTAACAAAATTCTTCATTTTGGAAAATAACAAAAGTAATGAAATTAGAATTTTGTAGACCAGGACCTGATTTTATACTAACATTCGGCTGGGGATTGTCAAATTCATAAGTTTCTAATTTATCCAGATATCTATCAGGTATCTGTAAAACAAAAATTATGTAATGCATCAAAAATATGAGAAACATCTGTCAATAATCATAAGTATAGATATGTAAAAATTAATTTATACAAACCACATATTTAATAGCATTTGTATCACATACTTCAGGATCATTACTATGTGCTGAACACCTACATAGAAAATAAAAGTAAATAAGACAAATTTTTGCATTTAACATATGAAAAAACCATTAAATACCAATATAAAATAAATCTTTATTACAGTAAGCGAAAATTTATCAATAAATATGAAAAATACAGCTTTTAACATTTTTATTGATAAAATTTCAAACTAATTCAATTACATAAAGCAATAAATTTTCCTCTAATATTTTTTAGAATCTACTATAACTCCTTTTCAACAAGTAATAGTCTATGGAAATTTTTAAAAGTCTGTGAAACATTATTAAACTTTTGCAAGCAAGTTAAATAATTTTAATTAAATAACTTTATATTTAATCCAAATTAATATGTATAAAAAAGCATTAAGAATGTTTCTACCATTTTCAATAGCATATTTAGTGACATTTAAGTGTTAAACTTTTACTCTTTATATAACTGTACCAGCTTGTTTTGAAGTTGCAAATTTATATGGGAAGAACAGCACCCTTACAAAATCATTACCCCCACCACACCCTCACTGAAAACTCAGATGTACTAGAGAAAAACAGATTGCAGATTTAAATTCATGAGTTCAAAAGAACTACCTACCTTCATTCATTCATGGGTGTAACAAAAAGTTTCGTTTTGCAAACCAGTATTCTACAATGTATTTTGAGTATGAAAGCACTGTGCTACAATGCATGATTTTTCTAAGCGTTCTCATCACTATAATTAATTAAAACATTACAATTCTGCCTTTTTTGTGACACAAGTTCTTCATATTACCAGAACCAAAGCCAGAGGCTTGGCAAGCTTATACCCCCTGAAATTTTGGAGTATACTATACTGCATTTTAACATTAAAATAAAAGTGTGTTTTAAATGTAATTTTTTTATTTGCATACTTAATAAAAATTTTAATTTTTTAAATTTTTACTACTTTTTAATTTAAAAACCTTTGCATACTTAATACATAAATACTTAAATATCTACAGATTACAGTACATTACAATATTTGGTAGAAATTTTAAGGTTATAAAAAAATCAAAATATATTCATTCAAAAAGCCTTAATGGTTGGATGAATATTATTTAACCCTAGAACACTATCCCTGCATTTTGCAAATGTTTTTTAAAATCCAAAACTGTTAGAGGTTAAAAACTTTAATGTGCCTCAAATGAGTTTTTAAAATGAAAGTATATGCAGTGATGATTCCTCTATTCATGCATATGAGCATGTGAACTCCAAAAGAAAAATAAGGAAATAGATATGCTTCCAAATTAAATAAAATATTAAATACAGTTCTAGAGTTTTGTTTTAATTTCCAAGATAAGTTTCTCCTCCACATTTTTTAGATACACTAATATATATCTAACATACTGTATTGTGGGTTACTATATCACAAAGCATTTAATCATTCTTTAATTGCATATGCATCAAAGGAAGCTTGTAAGAACCAATGCATGGGGATAGAAGAGTACAGAGTGGCAGAAGGAGAAAGGCACAGACAGGGTTGGCATGATTGAAATCTTGATTTAAATCAGTTGATTTTTTTGAAAAAATCGTTAATTTAAATTTTTTTTTTTTAACTTTTTTTAATACCTATATTCCAAAGACAGAAGAATTGGGAATCACTCAGCACAGTAGTACCAATAAGTAAATAAGTGTAAAAAGATAGCATGCACTTTCTAAGAATTAAGGGGTTGTTATCAGAAAGTATGTAGTACAATGATTGATTAGGACTGGTGGAATTCATTTTATGTAATAGGTGGTAAAGAGAGTATTACAGAACTTGAAATCCAGTTTATCCTCCAAATAACAACAGCCATGGCTTCATCTGCTAGAATAGAAAGACATTTTCTTCTTTTGGCATTGTTCATTTTAGCCTTCGTAACCAATTAGGAGTGGATAAAACATCAAAGCTAGTGTTTTTATTGAAACAATGAAATCTATAATTCAGTGATTAAAAATATTGAAATAATTGTGATTTGTTTTTTTAAATAAATAGTTTACATTAAAAGAATATTTAATTTGTTCTTTAAATTGACATCTTATTGAGTTTGCACTATCCAATTGCAAAATAATGGAATGTATTTAGATTAAAATTTATATATTTAATTTTAGGCAATCAGTGTGTAGAATATACTTAGATAAGATGTTACTTCTTATAACAAACTATTCTATGTATATTGCAAAAAGCATAAAAACAACAATTAAAATTAGTATTCAGAAAAAATCAAAGAAATCCGATTTAAATAAAAAAAAAATCTGATTTAAATCAAATAAATCTGATTTATTTATTTATTATTTTTTTTTAATGATTTTTTTGATTTTTTTCCAACCCTGGGCACAGATGATACCTTTCCATATGCACATTTTTAATTATGCAACAGCTTGCATTGTTTACAATTATCTTGCTCAAATTCTCCTGTGGTTTGCTATATACGGTCAGTTAATTCTGTTTACCATTTTCTTGATATATTTTTTATTGCTATTTTGCAATATATATATTTTTACAAACTAGTGTAAATAATTAAGATGGCAATTAAATTAGCACTTTGGAGCTATACCAATTACATTTTTCTACATTGTCATTAGAAAGAAAAATTAAAATAAATTCAGAATATAATTGGTGCTTTAGCATTCTACAATTTACTATAGAAAATCATTTATAGACTAAAATATTTCAATGAAATTTTTAAGAACCACTATTAGCAAGGACAGACTAAGCACTGAAGCTGTGTCCTTCATTGGAAAAAAGATCTTAGATTTATCTAAATTCAATGAAGTCATTACTGATATATTTGTCTTACAAATAAGACAGATGAGTGAATTTTAACTACTACAATTACTTGATTATTATTAGCTTGATTATTTTGTAATCAGCACTCAAAGGTATATTGTAAGCAATATTATGGTTTTATCACAATACATAGTAAGAAATGTTACAATTTTTTTTCTTTAAGTACAAGGACTAGTTTTTTTTTTTTTTTTTTCCAACTGTATTGCTTTCCTTTAAGTTGTAAAAATGCAAATGTATTTTAACTTGTAAGTTATGTTGTATTAGTTTTTTAAATATGTTTTTGAGCTGTCCCTGAGCATATGTATTACTTGCCTTTTCTTGCTTTAAAATAAATTTTTATAAAGCTGTCTTGCAGGCATAACTATAGTGACTGGATACTGATTCTTTCAATAGTTGTGGAGCTTCATGAATAGAAGGTTTATTCCATGAAATAAAGACATAGAAAAGTTAATTGAACTAGATTGAGTAGAATTTGAATTGAATAGTGGAATTGGATTGAGTAAATAATTACCATTTACAGAAGCACCAATTTACATACTTTAACAGGAAAGAAAGAAATATATACATAGAATCTTCTTGTAAGACTCACCAAAATAAAATCCACCTACTTTTATTTACCTTTAGTCTGGCTCCAAACAATGGCAGCATCAGGGTTGCCTTAATGAAACCTTTGTTACTAGCTTATCACTGGATGGCTTTAAGAGTCAAAATTAGCTCTAATATCTAGATATTTTCATTCAGGAAAAGAGGTGCTGTTTTTACCTTTCCCCGGGCTATATGATATGTGGCAGGAACAGGAAATAAGAGAGAAACTACCACTTTTGTGCTACCACATGTGCAAGCTTCTTTTGCCAATTTTAGTAAAATATAAAAATGAAACCATTTGAATATTTGTTTCACTGCAAAGAGAAAGTAGGGTGGTGCATAAATATAGTTGCTAGCCAAAATATTGATCCATCACTGGTGACAATTGAACTTGCATATATTTTTTTATATAAACTTTTGCAAAATCTTTACCTACAATTGCCTGAATTTCCTCCAAACCTTGTTTGTAAATTCAGACATTTTACACCCCTGGTTTCTTATTGGAAAATATCAGTTGGCTATTATGTGAAATTACTACTTTTCAAAATATTTTGCATTTTCAATCAAATAGAATATCTGTTCACATAGATATGTAGCATTTAAGTCAGATGGACAACATTTTAGAGAAATCTAAATGAGGTTTAACTGTAGATTAATACACCTCCATATCTAATGTATGTAAAGTTTTGTTGCCTAAAAATAAGAAATTGTTTAAATTTATCTAAAGCCTGTAAAATTTGAATTTGCCTCACCTTGTCAAACATCCAAAGAAAAATTCTTTTGTATATTCTGGAGGTGACATCATTTACATCTTAAGGAAGAAAAATATCTGCAATTGTGATTGGTTTTCAATGTCATGCACAATAATGAATCTACAGTAAAGAGAAATCTAACCCTTTGTGTTGATATGGAGCAAAATAGTTTTTATATGAGAGAATGAATATGTTTCTACTATTTGTGAAAACATTTGTTGCATGTTCCACTCTAAAGAGATAAAACCACCAAATTATTTTTGGAATGATTAAATTCAGACTATTTTCCTTTTCTTTTAATACAAAAGAACCAAATTAATATTTTTCAACTAAAATTACTATGTGTTCTGTTCTATTTATGTCGAAAGCTCTCAAATCAATTCAAAGGTTCATAACACCACATTTTATTAAACGAACACAAACACCACATAAAACATTAAAAACTAAATCTACTTTCATCAAATCGAAATCATCTAAATCAAAAGGTGGAATGTTTTGATGCGTTTTTAATTTCTCGCATCCTTCCACACTCATCAAAGGTTTCTCTAAAAGAAGACAAAAAAAAAAAAAAACTCTTTCACCATTGGCAAACCTAAACTTTGCGGTCGTGACGCTGTGCATTATTCAAATGCAGACACATTAGAAAAAATTAGTTATGAGTGGGAATTGCAAAATCACAATACAGGTGTCGGCTATTTCAAGGGGTCCAATGTGGAGATATTACAGTAATTCTACTTACTTTCCTCTGTTCTTTCCTGTCTTCCATCTTGAAATACAGCTAACACGTTCTATCAGATATGGTTTTCTTCTATTTCTCACTGCAAAAATCGCATACATAGAAAAGTGAGAACACTGAGAAGGCAAATTTTATTTGCTAGCTCTATCATCACAGACAATTTATTTAAAGATTTATAAGAGATACTTTTCTGTTACAGTGACAACAAGCTGATGTGCAGATGACTTCAGTCTTACCAATGATTTTAGCTTCACTCCCCACTAAACAAATAGGGTTTACTCATTAGTGTTCATTTCTATTGCTTGCAGTTGATGATTTATTCATAAATTAAGATAGATGTGAAACTGAGTGATAAACTTTCACAAAATGAAATTCTGTAGATTTTCCTCACTCTTACATTTGCTCTAAGAAATAGTGTTTTACAAATTTTGAAGGTCTTAGTTTATTCTTCGAAATTATTATATTCTTTATATACTTAATAAAAATATATTTATTTTTTATTGGAATAGTAGTCTTAAGTTTTCAGTAACCTTATTATTCTTGACACGTACAGTTCCTCAATATTATTGGCGAAACTGGTGCCATACTAACAGCAAAACATCTTATAAAACATATGATATATGCAATGAAAGATAACTTTGTCATTAAAAATATTATAATAGAACAACACAAAGGCAGAAAATTAAAATACAGAGATTTATTTTTACGATGAGAGATACATTCAAAAGATTATAAAATGTAAAGTTTACTTTCATTATAAAGAAAAAACCATAACATACTGAAATAGGTATTCTACAAACCTTTTAAAGATCTTTAACATGAATTTCAATTGTTATTTCTTTAAAATGTCATGTTTGAATAGGAATCATTGTAAAACATATTTCCCTTAGGAAAGACTAAAATTAATCACTTTTTCAGACATAACTGTTGAGTTAATTTTATAAAAGTTAATGCAAAGATATACAAAATAATGGTAATATATTCTATCAAATATTATTATAATGCATAAAACATCTGATTTATTTTACATTACAGTATTTTATGGTTCTTTTCAATTATAGCACTATAAAAAGCCTAAATATTGATTTTTATTTAAAAAAATATATATAAATATGCTCTTGTCATTTAATATAAACTAGAAATAAAATTTAACGATCAGAATATAACAGAAAGTTTAAGTATCAATAAAAAAATGAAGAAAATGCTTGATTATAAAAATATTAACATACCTTGAAATGTTCTGCGGATAAATGCTTTTACTTTGTGCAAAGCAAGTTCAATATTTTGAAATGTATTTAAAGTAATTGCGTTATCAATTCTATCAATGTAAAAGTATATATCAAGAGGTTCAAATAAATTGGGATTATTGTCTCTTTCTGCTCTAATATCTTGATACTTCACACTTCGAGTAGACCTTCTCTGTGGTTTATCCAGCTCATCATGAATACAGTTAAATGTCAAACATGGAACAATTAACAAAGCACTGATGAATAAAATCCAACTTGAATAAAGATATATAGACTTAAAACACTTGAACATCTTCCTAGAATATGATAAATGTATTTAAAAAATCGAAAAATTTAAAATACAAATTAAACAAAACTACTAAAATTTCTAAGTTGATAATTTCTTAAATTAGATAATAGCCAACATATAATTTCTAAAATCAAAATTTTATTAATTTAAAAGTAATATTGATTTTAAAGATTTTTTTCACTAGCATGGTACATATCACTCATCTTAGTCAGGAGTTAACTACATTACCACAATTTTATATTTATCCAAAAATAAATATAAAATTAAGGGGGATAGTGTAACAGAATTTTGTCTAAAAAAATTTGATTTAAATTACAAAATAAGAAACAAACTTATACAAATGGTCTAAAATTGGGAATACAGTAAAGCATCAATATCTGGTTTGGTTTGGGAGTGCTATGGTATACTTTTTGTTGCACGAGGGCTAATGAGACCGGGACCTACTGCTTAAAGCCGATTCTGAACGGCTACGAACATCCATGCCATAGTGAGATTCGAACCAACGAACTCTGGTTCCGAATGCTAGCACCCTAACCATTTGGCCATTGTTAGGCCCATCAATATCTGGAAATACCTGTAATACAGTACTTAAAGCATTTATTTTACTGCTGTTTACTTTTTTTAATTTTTCCAATTTGTGTTTCTAGCACTAACAGTATTTCCTTTTTGGTTAATTTAAGGTCTAGTTAAAATAATAGGAGTGCTTTACATTTGAGACTGAATTGAGGCTATCAGATGGGGAAAAGAGGCTGGAAATTGCCTGCATCAGCCAAAAACTGAATACAGACAATTTCTCTGATGCAACACTCAAACTTGAATATCCTTAGAAAAGAAAGAAAAAAAACTTTTGAACAGGACCTGAAACTTAAAAGCAAAAATTATGAAATTCATTCTTCTATTCTATTTGGATTTTCACAGAAGTGTGGTATATTTAAATTTAAATTACTGCCATTTTCTTTAATTACTTTTGTTGCTAATAGTAGTAAGAGTATCAAAAATTCTTGCAAAATTCTATTTGTTGCAGTACAAGGCTGATATTTTATTAATAAAAACATGACAGAGGAACTTAAAAAGTATATGTGTCAATTATTGCATTGAATCATCCACAATGCAAGTAATGCAATAAAAGGAATGACTTAAAAAACTGATAAAAGCTGCTGCCAATCCTGATGTCAGTAAAATTTTGATGCAATGGTTTCATCACTAAAAGTCACACTAAAGTCAGGGACTCTGTATTTTGAATGCTCTTATCAGAGCATCCGAAATGATGAGGAAAAGTTATTCCATTCTAAACTGAAACTAAAAAACAATTGTGAATATACTTCAGGTCAGCTTTAAATATTTAAAAAACAACATGGAATATCAGCATGCAGTATCTGACAAAAAATCAAGAATAAAGAAGATCAAGAATTTGCTAATGATTTAATTGAGAAACTTGAAAAATTAGGGGAATCATTTTATTATTTGCCAGTTTAAATTTTTCTTTTTTTCTTCAGAACATTTATGATTTGAAAAATCAGTAATCTAGCAGCACATATTGTCTGCTCATGCCAGATTTTCGATGTTTGACTGCATTTAAATGCCTTTTTAAAATTTAGAATTCAATATACCATAATTTCGAATGTATAGTCTGCGGATTGTGTTTAAAAGCAAAACTCTTCAGCCGCAGATTATCTGCCAATGCAGACTATGTGCTGGTTGTTTATTGCTCTAATCATAAAAATCCGAAGGGGGAAAAATAGTACGCCGCGCAAACGGCCAATGAACAAATGTAAACAAAAGCATGACTCACGAGACGTCAAGAAAACATCGCTTCATATCAATAATAAACCATGAAAAAAAAATACAACCTATAAAGCAGAACGAATCAGCTGTAGCAAGTAGCATAATTTACAGCTCTGATTGATAGCACCATGTGGATGGGTTCAAGATTGAAGATCATTTCACCATAAGGATCACTCGTAACAGAGTGTTTTGTTTTCAAAGTTTTGATTTGTTGTAATATTGATTATTCATTATGTCTTTAAAACATCGTTGCAGTTTGGCTGTTGATTCCAAACTGAAAGTAATTTAGAAGGTCCACGTTGAGGTTGACAAGAAAGCAGTAAGACATTGGCACAAGCAAAAACATTAAAAATAGGAGAAGAAAGTGTTAGTTTGGTTTTGGAGCACTATGGTATACTTATTGCAACACAAGGGCTAATGAGACCGGGACCGGGACCAATCGGCTTAAAGCCGATTCTGAATGGCTACGAACACCCATGTCATAGTGGGATTTGAACCCATGAACTCCGGTTCCGAAGGCCAGTACCCTAACCATTCGGCCATCTTTCGGCCGGGAGAAGAAAGTGATCCAAACATTGTGGATAAATACAATGGCCTGCATTAAAAGACTATTTACATAGCTGGGTTCTTGAATAGAGATATGTAGGCCGCTCTGTTTCTTCCGTTAAAATTCGTCTCCGAGGCTGTGTCAAAAGAAACGATTTCAAATTTTAAAGGTGAAATTGCGTATAATCCAGACTTTTCAGCACTCTACTGTACTTAGTTTTACTAAAATACAGATTTTTGTACATATAGTCCATGGATTATCTAGTGGTGCAAACTATCTGATGATATATGAAAATTTTTAAATGAAAAATCGTGCCTGCAGACTATACGTGCAAAATTACAATATATGAAATTTACAAATTATAAAATATATCTCAGTTTGTTTAAATAATATAACAGGCAACCATATAAAAATGAAAAAAAAGCTCCAATTTATATGATTCAAAGTAAGGTTTTGAATGTAATACAGTATAAAGTAGAAATTATAGCTGTTCACTACAGGATGACATTATTGCCCTACTTGCATACCTTGGTACTAATACACTACTAATAAATAAATAACTCTTTAAATAATCACATATTTTTTAGACTAGTTCCTCCAATAAAAACAATTAATCTAATAAACATTAACATTGAAACTATTTTACTATACATTTGAGAAAAAGTTACTAACAATACAAAAACACTATCCCTACTTACAAAATACTTTTTCCTAGTAATTTAAATAAGGATTGGGACAGATTATAAATTACATTAAGATACAGAGATACAAAGATCAGTAGACTGAAATTCTCTGATCCCTACTTGACTATAATCCTTGTTAGTGACAGATTCAGTATTTTAACTACTTGTAAAAGGAGAAGAGGATATGGGATAATCAACAACAGTAATCAATTTAGTACACCATTGCATGTTAAAATATTCTGTCCCTATTTTAATCTCATGATTTAATTCTCAACAAGAGGAGAAAAAGAGGGGATAACAGGAATTCTCCCCTCCCCCAGAATTTTTTTTTTATATATATATATATATATTACGCCTGTCTGAATTCTCGAGCATACGATGCCTTTCAGTCCAATACAGACAAGAAAACGCCACATTAGATGGGAGAGATGAAAAGGAACCTGAAGAAATAACATCCTGTAGAGCAGAACAAAAAGAAAGGTAATCTCCATGCATTGGGGCTGATGCACAAAGAACACAGTTCAGTGAATCAGCAAGACTAACTTTGTATAGATGGGCCTGAAGAAAATCATGTCCAGTCTCAAGATGGAAACAGGCCGCATCAATAGTTCTAGGCAAGGTGCCACATATTTGCCTATCCAAAAAAGAAGACCATTTTTTTCCGGAAGCAATATCCCTATAATGGCATAATCAAGCTTTACGAACATGTTCACGGATGGCCCGCTTAACATTTCTTAGAGGGACACAAGTTATGGGTTGGTGCAGAAAACAGCCCTCTTTAGCAAGCACGTCTGCATGCTCATTCCCAGGTACATCACAGTGGCTAGGGCTCCATTGCAGAATTAAATCCTTCCCTGATTCAATCAAGGAACTAATTTGCTTTTTATACTCGAATTCAATGAGTTTAAGTACCCGAGTATAATTAGTTATTGTATGAATGGCAGCCATAGAATCCACAAACAGAACAATTTTTTCTTTATCTGTATTTTCAATCGCTCTAATAGCCATACAAATTGCATACAATTCTGCATCGAAGTTATCACGGTAATGTCCAATTGCCTCTCTCAGTTGAAAAATTTGCAAATAAACACCGCTACCTGCCATTCCATCAACTGCAGAGCTATCAGTATATACATGTGTCCATTGCTCAATGGGATAAATCTCATAAATGTTTTGTAAAGCAAGAGATCTCAGCTCTGCCGGAATAGAACTCTTTTGCAATAGATTCAACCAATCCAAAAGAAGCTTTTGCGTAGTGCAAAAAGCCAAGAAAAACGTTGGGTTCAAAGATAGATTCTCTATTTAAAGGAAGTCCCATTCTGCTTGAGTGTCAATTGATAGCTGTAACGAAAGTGCACTGTGTCCTTAGTTTTGGCCTAGCTGGAAGATAATTCGGCCAGAAAGAACCTTTGTGGAGAAATCTCTCGCCCTGAGACAGGGCAGCTATCAACTGTCTACCAGCTAGACTGAGTAGATTGCTCTGCATTTCCATAACAGCAATTGGGGTAGAAAAAGATCTACCAGTAATAAACTTTAGTGCACAATTTTGGGTTTTACCCAGTGTTGAAAGGTACTATCCGAAGCAGAAAAAAGAAGTTCTGCACCATCCTCCCCCAAAGATCAACTTCTCATCATCCCAGTTAGATCTTATCCTGTATTACTTTTGAGGATGAAATTTCTTAGAGATGAGCTAATTTTGAACTACTGGTTCCAGTTTTAAAAGGATTCTCAACCTATGAATTCTCAGAAAGGAGAACCAGCCTCTATAAAATTACCCTTTTTTAGGATAATGTAAAACAGGAATGTTTGTTGGTCTAGAAAAAAATGGCTGGAAAATTTCAGACTTATACATCAAGTTAGATGGGAAAACAAGTATTAGCAAAGATTTTGGATGGGAAATTAAATCACTTCTATAAAAATAATGAAATAAAATTTTCAAGGATATGAAAGTATTTTAAATATTTAAAAGCATTAAGTTTTACTCTGAAAACATTTAAATAAAAGCAGATTTTCTTAAATTACCAGAATTATTTCCTTAAATTACAAGCATTTAATTTCTTTTGTTTAACTAATATGAAAAGTATGCTCTCTTGAGCATTGTTTGTACTTTCATCAGGGTTGGAAAAAAACAGGATTTTTTTTTTTTTTTTTAGAAAAACCCAACCCAGTGGGTTTTTTTTTTTTTTCAGGGTTTTGGTTTTTTTTCTATATTTTAAAGGGTTTCAGATCCTTTTTGGGGGATTTGAAAACTATTCAGAGTTTTTGTTATCTAAGAGGGCAGGATATATAATTAATTGTATGATTAAAATAAATTTAAAATGTTAATCACTTTTTAAAGTTAAAAATTTTAAAAATCAATTATAAACTATGCAAAAGAATTTTTTTGTTTAAATAAAAGAAAAGTTTGAAATCTTAAATTATTTTTTACATATTCTAAAATTTTTTTAACATCATAAAACTAGTTTTGAATAGCAATTATTTTATACTAAAAATTGGTTTTGAAATAGTTGCATTTGAAGTTTTTTCTTTTCAATAAAATGTATTAAATTATTGCTCTATATTAATTAGCAGTATTGTGTTATTAAAGCATTCAGAAGATATTTTTTTAGTTAATTTGTAAGTTATATATGATAAGTAACAGAATTAATTATATATATTATCCCCATGTTTACATATTTGCAGTTGTTATACATATTTTTTCCCAACTTTTCTTGTCCATTTTTCAATTAATTTTATCACATGTAATACTTCAATATTCTTATTTTTTTCATCATACATTCTTATTAACTTTGTTTAATTTAGATTTTATTCTGTGTTTTATAAATGTCATCCAAAATAGTTTTATGTGAAAATATATATGTTAACCAAATATTTTATACTAAGTATTTAACTCAATATTTTTATTATTAGTTAAATATGTGGAATTTTAAATAAAGATGTTAAAAAAAACCACTTGGGTTTTTTCAAGTGGGTTTTTTTAAAAAACCCTCCTGGGTTTTATCGGGTTGCACAAATCAAACCAACCCTGACTTTCATCCACTTTCAATCCCTCATTTTTACATTTTAACCTTTAACTGCTGTTAGATAGTTTCACAGTATCCAGGGCTTTCATCCTTAAGCATTTCTACGCCTCAGTATCATAAATGACTAACCAAGTTTCAACCTGTTGCTTTCAGATTAGGAGTCTAGTCACAACAATTAGGGGATTATTTGAGTTATTTGGAGTATACTGTATTCTTTGATTCCCTTTCAAAGCAAACAGAGAGATGTATAGGGAAATTATTTCTCTGGAAATGTTTAGTACAAAATCCCTGGAGTTCAAGAGCTTCCACAGAGTACAAACATCCTACAATAGGTGAACATGTGTCATCACTGAAAGCCAACATATGATCAACCATCAAAGCACACTGTAAATTGTCAACATTTTTAAACAAACCCAGTCTATTTTATTTTTAATTTAAAAACTTTAAATCCTACTTGATTGCCCAATTTGCTTTTATAAATTTCTATCAATATACATGTCATACAAGCCTGGCTAGTCTACTGCAGAGAACAATAAACATAATCAATTTGAGATCCAGATATTTAACAACGTTTTACCAGATATTCATTTCATCCCTAAAAATAAGTATTTAAAGTGTTGTTATGGGTACAAGATATGATTTATAATAACATCCAACAGAGTTGTTTGCAGTGACATTCAATAAATTTTTTTAATCCTGACATTCAATAATTTTTTATGCCTTTGGCTAAACTTATTTAAAATAATTCAAGGGTCTTGAGGTGAAGTCTTAATATCTTAAAACTTAAATGAAAATTTAAAAGTAATTAGTCTTCAATTAATCACTGATTTGAATAGAAATTCATATTACCATTTGTTACTAAAACTTTTAAATTTAAGGACATTTAACAATATTTCTTGACACAATATACAAATTGTTTATGAAACAGTCCAATAGTAAATTGAAATAGCTTCATTAAAATTCTATACAAATAATAATTAAGAAGAAAGAAATATTGGATATTTAATTGTCGGTATTCATTCAAAGATTCATACCAATATTAGGAACCAGCTCTTGTATCATGAAATTGCTGCACAAAAATAAATTGTTTCGGGTAAAACTACAAGAAAAACAATGTTGCAAAGATGCATACAATTTATTCATGTTACACAGGTAAAATAAAATCTGTAAACCCACCACTAAAGAATATTAACATGTTGATAAACTCTAGCTGAAACTACGTAAAATACTTGCAAAATAGCATCGTTAATAAACTATCAAAATGCATATACTAAAATACATGGGCCTTAGAATTTAGATTATAAAAATAAAAAAAGAACTTAAAGTTGGTTTTAAATTAAATATCCATGCCCCACATTAAACAACAACAGTGATAAAGATTACGCTCTAAAATTCCTTTGACAATCATTTCATATTTTCGCGTACTACTCAAATTCACTTCTATAAACATTTAGATGTATTGCCATTTAAGCAATATAAAACTGGAAATTTCAGGAAAAATTGAACCAGTTTTTCCCCAAATTCTTTTCTTGAATAAAATCATGTCTGACACATGCAGGAATCCTTGGGACGGAATTTACAGGATAAAAAAAATCTCAATTAGGGTACATTTATATAATAAACATTTTACTTCCTTGTGTACGAGAAACAGAGTATTGTAATCATCATAACACTGACCCTCGAAATTAGGATGAACTTTTAAATACTTATTGTAAAAACATTTTGAATTATGTTTCTGTTTGATAGTTTGTTAAAGAGATAATTCAAAAATACAACAAGTGATAGAATTAAATTTGTCTGTGGGTAATAAGAGAGAGAAAGGGTAACTCAGGGTGTGCCGCGGTATGATATAGAGAGACGACATAAGCAGCTAAATCAATATATTTAAGGATCGACATTTCTGAAACTGACAAAATCTACAGCCCAGTCCTTGATGAGCGTAGAATATTTTTCAATAACTTAAATATTTTTTAGCATTTAATGTATATTGAAAGACGAAAAATATTCCACTTATATTCGGAAGTAAACAAAACTTAGAATTGTAAAAATGACTGACAAGAAGTTAGTGAGAAAATAAACGTCGAAAACAAGTCGAAAAGAGAAAAAAGTAATCTACGCTATTATTTTGCTCTGGCTTGCAATCAAATTATACATCTGATATCACAAAAAGAAATCTTAAGTAAAAATTCTCCTTACGATGTAGGAGCTCTAACTCAGATTACTCATATCTCAAACCCCTTTTTCCCATTGAAATCAATTGAATACTATTAATCCTGTAAAAGTCGTATGATCCTCGATCCACAACATATGTTGTTTGGGGTTATACTGGTGATAGAGGAACATTATACCATGTTATTTTTGAACTTCCAGATGTGAGAACCCGAAAAATGAATCTCAGATCTTGAGTGCTTCTTTAGAACTGTAGGAATCATAAAGTTCAGAACGTTTAGGTGGATTTCAAAGGATGGATTGCTAGAGTCGTTACAGCTAGGCCCGTTGTCAACTGAATGAATTTTTTTAATTACTTTCTTATGCGTAAATAAATTTCCTGTTAGTGTTTTAAGCTGTAGTGATAGTCACATTTGTAAAATTATCTCATAAAAGAACTCGAAATAATATCTACTGCGGTTACGTAAATGAGCAAATATCTTATCCGTTAATAAAACAAATAAAAGTAAAAATAAAAGTTTTGCCTTTGGGAAAGACACAGAATTAAATTATTTTTTCAAATAATGAACATATGCTTATTGAAACCTACATATCTCAACATATATATTTATATATACATATATATATATATATATATATATATATATATATATATATATATATATATATATATATATATATATATATATATATATATATATATATATATATATATATATATATATATATATATATATATATATAAGAGAGAGAGAGAGAGAGAGAGAAAATGTCAATTTAAAAGTTGTGTGGAAATTTTAGAAATAAATTTCTGAAAAGTCTAATTTCTGTACATTTTTTCGACTTATCAAAAATACTTAGACCCCCTAAAGTCTATTCTGAAGGATTAGAGAGATCCATGCCTAGCAGAGGGACGAGAAACCGCTGACTAATCCAAAGTTTTTTTCACAAATATCTTGCATAACTCATCAAGCAATGAAAGTTTGGTCGCCTTTATTTGGGAAACCTACGGGCAAAAATGAGTTAACTGCAGTGATGTAGGATACCAACAGACAAAACACTCTTTCAAATCTCACTCTTGAAATAACATTAATTTTTATTTATGTTGCAGTTATACAACATGGTAATACATAAATGGATACATGGTAATACATGGTAATACATAGGGTAAACATGAAAATTAAGGGATTCCTTACCAAAAGCAGCACAGTAAGTTCTCACAAATCAGCCATCATCAAGTCGATTTATTTGCCACTTTCATAAAAATAAAGAGTACTGGAAATTAAACTTATAATTTCACGAAGGGCAAAATCAAAAGCAAACGATGTAATTTTAGTAATTTATCATACTTTAGTTTACATATTATAAAAAATATAAATAGTCCTGACGTTGTTTTTAATGCTACTTGGAAAAGTCAAGCCCGTCAGCTGGATTTAAAATGAAAGGTAGCGTCTTTCATTTTGAAAACCATTGTTAGCATGAAAGAAAGACTTTTAATTAAAAGTATATTGTCGTAATTTGGATAAAAGGACCAAAGAGAAGACCCCCCCCCCTCTAGCAGTGACTTAGGCAGAAATCTTTTTCTATAATGTCCAAGTTTTAATTAAAAATACAGTGAACTTTCAATTACATTAAAAAAAATTCATAACCAAAGTACTTACCTACGTACATACGTAAATCTTATATATACATCCATAGTTTTGTATGCATATATACACTCATGTCCATAAATTAAGGATAATGAAGTTCAGGCAATGAAAGAGACAAAAGCAAAGCAAATTTGACTTATTTGTAAAGTCTATTTATTAAATAAAAGTTAAAGAGCAAAAAAAGATGCTATATCATAATTAATAAAAATTGCGATTTTTACTCCCTGGAGCAAATTTAAAAAAAGAACCTATTTACAGAAAACAATATAACATGGTTAGTATGATGGTTAATACGGAGTATGTCTCCCGGACGATGCAATACAAGCGTTACAACGCCTACGCATGCTGAGTATCAGATTATCAATCTGATCTTGGGGAAAATTACACCGCTCATCAAGCAATGCCCTCCGAAGTTCCGATAGACAGTTGGGAGGGGGTTGACGGGCTGCAATTCGTCGGCCAAGAATGTCCCACACATGCTCTATTGGATTCAAGTCCGGTGAGTATGCTGGCCAATCCATACGGGTGATATCCTCCGATTGAAGGCATTCGTCTACAATGTTTGCACGGTGAGGTCGGGAGTTGTCATCCATATACAGAAATTCAGGACCCATGGCGCCCCGAAACAAACGTACATGTTGTTCCAGAATGACATCCCGATAGATGTGGCCTGTCATCGTTACACTCTGAACATGCAGGTCAGTTCTGGAACCAAGAATAATTCCTCCCCAAACGAGCCATCCTGCACCACCGTAACGGTGTCGTTCAATGGTGTTCTCTTGGTGGTAACGGGTACCTGGCGCTCTCCATATGAAAGTCCGGCGAGAATCAGAATGTAAACTGAACCTGGACTCGTCGGAAAACATCACACAAGACCACTGTTGCGGTGTCCACAATGCATGCTCTCTAGCCCAGCATAATCGCAGGCGACAGTGAGTTGCGGTAAGGGGAACACATCTGACAGGGCTACGAGCATATAGACCAATGTTCCCTGAGCGTCTGTACAAGGTCTGCCTTGAAACTGTCGTACCGGTAGCTGAAGAAAGCTGACGAGACAGGTCTGATGCTGTGCTCCATCTGTTTCTTTTGGCAGTAACTGCCAAATACCGGTCATCATTCGGCGTAGTAACTCGGGGGCGACCTGTGCTGTAACATCTACTCACATTACCATCATGTTTGAATCGTTGCCAAAGCCTGGAGATGACACTCTGGGCGATTCCAAGTTCCTCGGATACTTCCAGCTGGGTACGTCCACATTCCAGTCGTTCGATAATTCTACCACGGAAAAAATCATCCAAATGCTTCCTTTGTGCCATAACTATGCGGTTATTGCACTGAAAGGCTTTTAAAGCGCTTGTGAACAATTTTACTTCTTTGTTACCATTCCTTACATAACCCTTTCATACACTCTCGTCATTGTGACGTACTATCCGCGCCATCTGGTGGTTTCCTGCAATTTGCATATTCTTCTTCAAGATGTGTGTGATAATTCTACAGGTGAAATTTTTATTTTAGAGCTCAATTTCTGTATGATTCTGAATTATCCTTAATTTATGGACATGAGTGTAAATACGTCATAAAACTAATCAGCTACGCTGTGTGTAATTTCAGTGTTTCTTGAAAAATACATTTGTAAATACATTGTGTTTTTTTAATTTACACTCCAAGTTTTTACAAGGTTTACATTTGCCTGGTAAATACTTGAGAATACTTTATTTATGCTACAGGGCTTACCAGAAGAATTTAAACTAAATTAATTTCATGAATTACTATGCAAATAAAAATATATTGGGTGTATTTATTGAGGAATTATGACATATCGTTTTATTTTTTTTCTAAATTATATACCTTGTTTGACAACCAAATTCGAAAACAGTATGGCATATTAATTTATAGACTACCGTGATACAGTAGTAAAATAATTCTTTTAGCTTTTAAAACTAGTTTGTTCAAAACTTCATTTGTATTTATAATCATACCTGTATGCACCGAAAGTAATACTAGATTTGTCAACCTCTTGTGATCACTTTAATTTTGAATAAATGTTGTTACTATTTTCATAACTGAAAACAATTTTTCAACATTTGCAGGTTAAACTAGTAATGTACGTAAAATTTAATAAATCTACTAATAAATATATTGAAAATATTTCAGTGAGTGCCCACACCCCGTGGAACCCTAGTATAATCATGTTCTAGACCCCCGGGTTTTGCCTGCTACATCAAGAGATATCTTTTGAACTTGGAAGACTGTGCTATCATAAACCTATCTCGTTTTACGTACCCCAGCTGTCATTAGTGAACTCGAAGGTCTTTGGCCGGCTCAGGAATTGAACTCACAACCCTCCAGCTATGAGTTGGCATCATTCTTGACTGACCGGCTCATAAATAGTTATGCAAATACTTAGTATGCAGAGTGTCCCAAAATTGTGTGTACAAACTTGGGAGATAAAGCACATCTTGGGGAATCAGAATCACACAGGAAGTATGGTTGAAAATATCATCCGGACGGGATAGAGACAACTACACAAAAAGGTTAAAATAAAAATGCTGTAGAAAACTTTGCTTTACAACAAAATAGTACAATTATCTTAGAAAGTGTTCGAAATTATACCCATTGCCATTGACGCGTGGATTATTAGAAAACGCGATATGGTTTGGGAACATCTTCAAAGATACCTTTGCATTTCACTGATCCATAGCTGCGACGGTGCTGATTCAACCGTCATGTCCCAGTCTAATTACCACTTATAAAGTAGAAAGTTAACCGTAGTGTTTCAAAGCAATCAGTCAATCAAGATACTTCAGGTAAGGGTTTCTGAGCACATACAAGGAAGTATGCATACTCGTTCTTTATTAAAATTTACACGGTTTGGTGTAGATTTACCAAATGTTGAACAAAAATTCACTGTATCAGAGGAAAAAATCTATCGATATTTAAATATCCGATGCTTACCCCTCATTTGGTATCTCCCCTTAAGATATTAGTATTACTGGTCGACGGCAGATGGCAGCATTAAAACCGTATTTTTTTTTTTTAAATAATGTTAAACAAATAATTACATCAAGAGTTCCCAAACTTTTTCAGCACGTGACGCACTTAGAGTTTCGTTATTTTTTTCAAGGCTACTCAGTTGTAATATTTTTACTAAACGTTAACCAGACACAAAAATGAAAATATTTTTGTTGAAAACTAGTTTTAATTGACAAGAAAATAAATCAAACACAAATTAATAAAATCTTCTGTGCGAAATTAGGTAAGCCAATACGACTGGTAAGCTTGTTAGACCCCAAACAATTTAAAAAAACAAGAAGACTTGATACAGCTTCTCTCGTTTCTTGCTCCATACTAATTTTAGAACGATATTTGGTCTTTATTACAGAGGCAGCTGAAAATCCAGCTTCTCACAGATAAGATGTTTAAAAAGAATGAGGATCTTTAAAGATTTTGTACTTAAAGTTGGATACTCAGTTTTGATTGAAATACAAAATTCCACTAAATGTTACCAAAAGTTGTTTTCAGACTGTGATCGCAAAAAAATACAATTAAACTTACATCGTTTTGAAATCCTAGGGAAGCATGAGAATGGAAAAGATTTTGGATCTACATTATCCTCTGAAAAGTATCTTACGAACCAGTCAGTGAGCTTTAAAAGGTGTTCCGTGCAATGGAATAACAATTCCTGGGAAACAATGAGTTTACAAATAGTTGCGTGTTGATACAATGTAGAAAACTTGAAGACCACCGTCATTCACTTATTTTTTATCCAAACTGCAGCTTTCATCTAAACGATGAACTCTTTTCTGTAAATTTCTGGATGTTCAAGTTACTGTTATGTAGGGACAGATTCAAGACATTTCGTTTGTCATATATGTCACTCAACTATGGTAGTTTCAGCAAAATGCTTTGCATGAACCATGCAGAAAAATGACCTGATGCAGCTTTAAAGTACGAGATAGCACGTTGCCTCTCAAAGCTGTAAGGAACTGCAGCAGTATAACAGAGCCGAAATCATCTTCCATGTCATTGCATAGATTTTGAAAAATCTTGCTTTCGGGGATCTAAATGTTATGTCTGTACGTCTTCTACGTCTTACTACGTCTTTCTAATACTAGACTAGCATATAGCCCGTCACATGACGGACTATATGATATCGGGGATCAGTAAAATTTTTAATTTTCTAGAATTGTAAAGTACCCTATCAGACAGGTAAAAAAACGGTTTGTTTTTTGGCTGAGAATTATCTGGTGCACTCTCAATAATTTGTTTATCTTCATACTCCTCTAAAGTCTCCCGATACTGTGAATGCAGTTTACAATCCCGTTGAATTCATTTAGAAAGATAATTCAAAGTTTCCTTAGCTACGTCGAAATTATCGTTAAGTTCTTCCCAATTTTATGTATTTATTTATTTTTTTTTGACACAGTAATTAATGGAAGTAAAGGAATGAAACTATCATTTCCACTACAAACTGGAGGTAGATGGAATTTGTTGCTAATACCGGTGATAAAATTTCCATTGCAACAAAAAATAATCGATGATTCAATTTAAGATTATCACATATGTACCTAATTTATTATTTAAGTCAAATATAAAAGAAAATTATGTACGTAATATCTAAAGAAAATTATGTACGTAATATCTAAGTTCCGTGATAAAACGAATGAAAATAATGTAGACAATATTTAAATAATTTAAAACAACAAATGATTAAATGAGATGGTTAAAAGAATGATGTCATAATGCTAGAGAAATTTTTTTTTTATTTTTAGCTATTTATTATGTGATAAATTGATAAATTAAATCGCCTGCTCTTAACCGGGAAAAATAGGGTTTGAAATAAAGACATTAAGCGCTCGAAAAGGGGGAAGGAGTGGATTTCGAAAGTTGCTAACCCTAGCCCATCCAAAATCCAATATGGATGCTTCTATCCATTCCAGGTCTAACCGCTTCATAAATTGGAGGACAGACCGACAGATAACTTAGGCTATTATTATATAGTAGATTCAACTTAGGACTACGCGACTTCGATACAACTACTTATCTGTGGTTAATATAATGGGTCTACAAAGCGAATAATAGCGTATAACCCTCCACTGAGACTGAACATTGATCGAAGATTATTAGTTTATTTACCGATACACTTTTTACAATCTAAATCATTTTCTGCTATAAACTTTTCGAACAGTTCGCTCCCTTTACTCACCTGAAGATACTCACAGAACAAAAGATCTTAAACAATAATACATATATATGTACATTTATAATAAAGCAGGGGCGCTTGCCTGTTAAGCACCTGACCATAGTACGCCGAGGAAATTTTGGCCATTTTATATGGAGAGTACTATGTAGGTGCTCCCTAAGACGCATTACTCCCTAAGATAACACAAACAAAGTGGGTTCTCGTAATTTAGAAGGAGAGAACCAAACAGAAGTACTCCTGGTTAGGCCTGCCACCTCCAGAGGTATCGTTTGGGAAGTTGGAGGACATTGCGACCACGAACCTATTTTGAGTGCTCTATCCGCCTTTAGTGAACACCGAGGATCTTTGGCCAGCTTGATCCCTGAACTCCTAACCCTCCTGTTACGAGATCGCTGCCTCTGCCAAATGAAAAATCACTAATATTAATTAATAATATTGCCATCCAGAGAACGTGTATAGAGTATAAGTTTTGTATTATTATTATTATTTCCAGTTTCCATTACTACTTGTATATCAGAGGCACCTGGAGGACCCCTAATATCTCTTCATGGCGTCCCACGGTGCTATACATTTTAGGAACCTCTGGTGTTAGTCAAGCAAACGCGCACAAACAGATATATATACATACATATATATATATATATATATATATATATATATATATATATATATATATATATATATATATATACATACATACATATATATATATATATATATATATATATATATATATATATATATATATATATATATATCAGGGCCGTAGCCAGAAATTATTTTCGGAGGGGGACCAAGGGAGAAAGACATCTTTATTTGTTAATGATACTTTAATTAATGAAAGGAAAAGCACTGTATTTCCAGAATACAGTGTCAGAAATAAAGTACTGTATTTCCGGCCAGAGGCCCAGGAAGACTTTTATGATCTTAGCTGTTTTTTTGTTTTTTGTTTTTAAGAAAATAACTGTTTATTTTCATGAAAAGCTAGGCAGATAGCACACACATACACAAATGTGGGACATTTCTATCTACAAAATGGTCTTTCAAAATTTCGTGGGGGGGACCAGTCCCCCAAATCCCTCCCCCTGCCTACGGCCTTGATATATATACATATATATATATATATATATATATATATATAATATATATATATATATATATATATACATATACATATACAAACATACATATACATATATATATATATACATATACAAACATACATATACATATATATATATATATATATATATACAAACATATATATATATATATATATATATATATATATATATATATATATATATATATCTATATATATATATATATATATATATATATATATATATATAATACGTATGTATGTAACGAAAAAAAAGTGTGATAAATTATTAAACTTTGGCATTCGTTTTTTATCTTAATTCAGTACAAAAATTTGTTCACAGTAGTTAAGTACTGACAACGCGAAATACTAACCTTCTCTTGGGAGTTTACTGACGTGCATACTATAAGTATATAATAACAGATCATCACTTTTTGGAAGGCCATGAGAACACTCTTTTTATTTTATTTGTACAGGTTTGCGTTTTGGACGTGACGGGCTTCTCGCGTTTGAAAGCAAAATGTCTAATTTTCAAGTTTCCAGAAAATAAAATTTCTTTAGCCACGACTGTCTGAATGTGATTAGTACTGTGTCTTCGGGATTTATTGTTTTTTTTTTATTGTATCTACATTAGGTGGATAAAATATTCTAAATCTATCTCCAATTTTTATATGTTTCTTCTATTCGGATCGTAACATATGTATATACAAGGCCGTAGGCAAGGGAGGGTTTTGAGGGGACCTGTCCCCCTCCGAAATTCTGAAAAGGCCGTTTCGAAGTATGAAAATGGACCATATGTGTGGTTGTGTCATCTGCCTAACTGTGCATAGACAACAGTATGTTGAGTGATGTTGAATTAAACAGAAGGTGCAAATTGTACTCGACTAGTAAGAGCAAATTTACAGTACTTTTAGCAACGCACCGCAACAAGGCCGTAGGCAAGGGGAGAAATTTGGGGGACCGGTCCAAAATTTAAAAAAAAAAAAAAAAAAAAAAAAAAAAAAAAAAAAACTTTGTAGAAAGACAATTTTGGCCCACGTATTTTATTGTGTGTGTGCTATCCTCCTAGCTGTTCATAAACATGGACAGCTATTTTCTAAGAAAAAAAAGCATAGACCATAAGTCTTGTTGGGCTGGAAGTATAATGCTTTCTCTTTTATCCATTCAAGTGTTATTCACAAATAAAGATGTCTTTCTTTCTTGGTCCCCTTCAGAAAATAATTTCTGGCTACGGCCCTGCGTCACAGTATTGCACAATTGGAAGAAATACTGAAATTTCTTTGCAAACTTTCAAGGCGAGCATATTTTATAGTATACAGATAAAAATTTGGACATGTTCCTTTTCTTTCAAAATTATTCTTTTTGTTGGTTATATTTCTGTTTTAAAATTCGAATTGAATATCATGCATAATTTTCAATGTTCATTTTACTATTAAATTGATTGTGTATTTACTTCATTACTCATTCTAGGCTTTAAATTTATTCATCATATCATTTTTAATCATTCTCATATTTTAAAACCCCATTGTATTATGATACTCATTAGAAGTATACATATATAAGAAAACCTGTAGTTTTACTAAAGTAGCATTCAGAAATAACAATGTCTTTCTCCCTGGTACCCCTCCGAATATAATTTCTGGCTACGGTGCTGTGTGTATATATAAGGTGGAACCTAGTTTGATTATTCACTTTACTACATTAATCGTTCAATTCATTTAGTCCCGAATTTATTTCCATGGATTCAAAGTTAATTTCTCTCGCATGCATTGTTCCCGGATTTTTCGTTTTTCTGCATTTACGGTTGAAACTTTCGGTACCGTAGCTTTGTTTTCTCAAAATATCGTTTTTGTAAAATTTATAAAAACTAGGAAATCAGGGGGGAGGGAGGCTGTATATGTGTTGATAGAAAAAAAGGTTCAAGGTAGCGTGAACTGTAGCAAAAATATTTTTTAGTTCATCAGGAGCTTTTCCTTCATCACTAGAGCGGTGCTCCGCAACCGGTGTGCCGCGGCACACTGGTGTGTCATGAGCCAGATACAGGTACGCCGAGATCAAATACATTGTATTTGACATTTAACAATTTTTCATCATGTACACAATGACAATTTTTTATAATAATGTCTATTTTTCAGCGTTTTTATATATTTCACTTGGTGTGTATGTGAGTATATACTCACCCCCCTCCCTTTGAAAAATTTTTTTAAAAGATCTTGACCAAGAACTTCAGGTTGCGTTGTCGAATATTGAGCCGAATATAAAACTTTTGTGTTCATTGAAACAAGCGCAGGTATCACATTAATAATTATTATGATTGAGTAGAAATAAATATGTTATAGTTTTATGTATGTATGCTTTTCAAATAAAAAACAAACATTTATTGTAAAATTTGTGTATTAATATCTATATACTTTAGCTTTTGGTGTGCCGCGGAATTCTAGAAAGAATTTTGGTGCGTCATAGGTGAGAAAAGGTTGCGGAGCATTGCACTATAGGATGTTTTTTAACAACGGAGGGGAATAGTCATTGCACCGATGGAATACCAGCACATGCGTCATTTAGGAGAGGCAAGGGATGTTAAATGCCCCCAAAAATTTTTAATGAAGGGGCAATTTTGCTCCATTAATTTTGGAGGTTTTATTCATATTTTAAATTTCTGATTCAACTTTTGCCCCTTCAGTTGAACCGACCAAATTACACCCCTGAATAACAGGACAATATAACAATCACACTAGTTAAATTTATAAACACAATCAATTTTGAAAACTTAACTAGTGACAATTTCTTTCTAGACAATCCGCGATTATAGCTTTATCAGCATGTGCAAGAGTCGTTACAGACTACCACCACCTGTTCGTTAGCGACGGTAACATCGATGTACTGGCTGATTTTAACCAAAAAAGGCAACATAAAAAGTCTCGAGAAGGGAGTTATTTTCGTCCAGTTTAGTGTCGCCATCTGTTAACGGCTGTGATTCCCACAATTCCCTACCTGTATAGAAATGCACGGCAAGCCTTTGAATTTTACAAACCTAATCAGGTGCACGCACCACATAGTGCTGGTGGGCTTGAGTCGCCCCCCACCCTTTTATATCCATAAGCAAAATCTTCAACGTTTCAAAGATTGAAAACATATTACATTAACACATTAGAGCAATAACACCTAATCGTTTAGTTTTGATAATTATTTTTTGAGTTTTTGAACTTGACATAATCGATGTAATGGATAAAATAGGAAATGAGTAAAGAATACTGATATTTATTTTATAATATATATATATATATATATATATATATATATATATATATATATATATATATATATATATTTAGGCATTAAATTATCCTTTTTTTCGTGCAGTACTTTTCAGTTTCAATGCCCATTCTTTTAAGCATTTCAAACAAATTAGAGCTATTTATAAATTATTGTTAAAATAATTAATAAAAATTTTCCCTTCGGGTGCTATTTTTTATTTCTTATCGTAGTGGTTCTCAAACATTTTAACCCATATGACCTTTTTCTTTCCATCACGTTACGGAATACATGAATAAATATTACTTAAGGAGAAACTAAGGCCTTATTATATATCACTGATTAGACATAAACATAAAAACTAAACAATAATAAGCAGTATAAAATGTAGATAGGGATTACAAAAGATGATATAGAAGCCAAAATGTTTTAATGAAATTATACAAGTAAAAAGATGCATGAATGAATGTCTCACCCTTTGTGCTGTACTGTCGAGGGTGTTTTGAATAACTCATTGTCACACCGGTTTTCTGTTCCCTATTGTTCGTTATTTTGCGAATTAGTTACTATTATTAATCCTACGTAAGGGATTAGGGAAAAGCTAGAGAACGAATTTACGGATTTTCTTTAAAGTTTCAATAGTGTTTGAGAGTTTTTCGAGGAACAAATGGAGGGTATTTTCGAAACCCTGGGGTTCCCCGGAACACACTTTGACAAACCTTATATTATAGTTTAGAGTTACATATTGAGTTTTAGCAAACGGTTAAGCTTTATTTTGTTGAACTCCATCCAAGACAAAATCCTGGGTGCTTGCCTGGCCTGACTCACGTATGGTTATGTATCACGTTGATCTGAGTAAGCAGAGAACAACAAGTTTTTAGGGTCAAGGCATGGAATACAGGAATACTCATTAGGTGTTTAAGAGCAGAAAAGGAGGAAAAAAATCTTTAAATATTAGCCTAATTTTTAATTTAAATGTCTTGGTTAGTTTTGTTACAGAGAATCGAACTTTTGTGTAACATAGCTCTTAGAACGAGTTTCAGATTTTAAGAAATATAATGATAAGAAATAGGAGAGGGGCATTTTAATATTTAGATTTTTAAATTTTCTCAAAATTGAATTTTTAAATTTAAAATACTGTAAATGATGTAAACATTCATGAGGATTTACAACTGAATTTGTAACAAACGTCGGTTTGCAATATTATATCTTCTACTACAAATATCAGTTGTATGTATCAAATCGTTAAATGCACTGTAATGAAAGGTTAAAATAAAGATTATAAATATTTAGACTTTATTATTATTTTAAATATTTTCATTTAACATGTCTGGACTGTTTTTTTACTCCGTGGCAATAACTTCTGTTATGTGCACAGCTTTCACAATTTTTTAATTATGTCGTTTTAGAATCAGCTGTATGTATAATTTAGTAATGATTATGAATTTTTGAATTTAAAATACTGTAAATGATGTAAACATTCATGAGGATTTACAACTGAATTTGTAACAAACGTCGGTTTGCAATATTATATCTTCTACTTCAAATATCAATTGTATGTATCAAATCGTTAAATGCACTGTAATGAAAGGTTAAAATAAAGATTATAAATATTTATATTTTATTATTATTTTAAATATTTTCATTTAACATGTCTGGACTTTTTTTTTTACTCCATGGCAATAACTTCTGTTATGTGCACAGCTTTCACAATTTTTTAATTATGTCGTTTTAGATTCAGCTGTATGGATAATTTAGTACTGATTATGAATTTTTGGATTGAACTTCTGCCCTTCACTTTTATGACTATAAGTAATGTTTACAATGTCTACATCTGTTATTTTCAGTTGAATTGTTCTGCAAAGGAAAACATACAATTAAAAGAGATTTTGTTGTTCAGGCAGTGGCTAGCAGAGATATGGTATATTGAATAAAATATTGATAAAATTATAGATTCTGTCCATAAAAAAGATTAGACCTCTAAAATTAGGGCATTCTAATGAATTTTCTTTTTTATATATAGGACAAACTAAACTAAATATGTAATGTGAGTTTGTTATTTTGTCTTCTCTATTAATCACTCTGTGGCTAGAAAGACGTAGTACATTAAATAAAGTATTTGATAAAATTATAGATTTTGTCTAAAAAAGATTATGCTTCTAAAATCTTGGCATTCTAATGAATTTACTTTTTTGTATATTATAGAACAAACTAAACTAATTATGTAATTTGAGTTAATTATTTTGTTTTTTTCTATTGGTCACGCAGTGGCTGCAGAGGTATGGCACATAAATAAAATATTGATAAAATTATAGATCCTGTGCATAAAAAGATTAGGCCTCTAAAATTAAGGCATTCTGATTAATTTCCTTTTTTTTTTGTATATAGGACAAACTAAACTAAATATATATTGTGATTTTGTTATTTTGTCTTCTCTATTGATCACGCTGTGGCTAGCAGGGCGTAGTACATTAAATAAAGTATTTGATAAAATTATAGATCTTGTCTAAAAAAGGTTATGCCTCTAAAATTTGGGCATTCTAATGAATTTACTTTTATGCATATTATAGGACAAACTAAAGTAAGTATGTAATTTAAGTTAATTATTTTGTTTTCTCTATTGGTCACGCAGTGGCTATAGATGTATGGTACATGAAATAAAATATTGATAAAATTATAGATCCTGTTTGGGACACCGTGATTTTGATAACAATAAGCGATTGATAATAATAAACGATGTGCAAAAATTAAATAAATTTACCCCCTCCCTTTTTTAATTCACACGTACTAAATTTCAAAATAAAATGAAAACACATACCTTATATTTATGTACTGTATATTATCCTTTAAAACATAAGAATTGTATACATAATTAAAAAAAATTGTTCAATTGTTGACTGTCTACAATTTTTTCTAAGAAGTTCATTGATAAATTGTTTGTAATCATAATCAGCCAATCATAACGATTTAAAATTTCGATCTTTTGTTTTAATGTTAAATCATTTTGCTTTCTGGCTTCCATACCGACAAGCTGCATGTAAGCGAGCAAAGCATAAAATGTGAATACGCTCCTTCTCAGTTTCTGCTTATCTCACAACCATTGACCACCAGCAGGGTGTGCGTATTTCTGAAAAATTCCAGGAACGTGTAATGACCCACTCCTTTGTTCTTTCCCCATTTCCCTAGATTGAAGAGGAGAATTCTCAGAAATTCAAACAACAGCGAAGGGAAAGAAAAATATGATTTCCTTCCGAATACGTTGTGAATATTCCTTTGCGGGTTAAAATGAAGTTCGAAAATTGATAACATTAACCGATGTAACGATCACATAAAGCGATAATTTTAACATACAAAAGAATAGGGAAAATCGGGACCAATCGATTTCGATAACAATAAGCGATTGATAGCATTAACCGCGATCACATTCCACTGTATTTGATAAAAATATAGATCTTGTGTCTAAAAAAGATTATGCCCCAGAATGTGGGCATTCTGATGAATTTACTTTTTTGTATATTATAAGACAAACTAAACTAAATATGCAATTTGAGTTAATTATTTTGTTTTCTCTTTTGGTCACGCAGTGGCTACAGAGGTATGGTACATTAAATAAGATATTGATAAAATTATAGATCCTGTATATAAAAAAGATTAGGTCTCTAAAATTAGGGTATTCTAATGAATTTTCTTTTTTGTATATAGGACAAACTAAACTGAATATGTAATGTGAGTTTGTTATTTTGTCTTTTCTATTGATCACGCTGTGGCTGGCAGGACGTAGTACATTAAATAAAGTATTTGATAAAATTATAGATCTTGTCTAAAAAAGATTATGCCTCTAGAATTTGGGCATTCTAATGAATTTACTTTTTTGTATATTATAGGAAAAACTAAGCTAAGTATGTAATTTGAGTTAATTATTTTGTTTTCTCTATTGGTCACGCAGTGGCTATAGAGGTATGGTACATGAAATAAAATATTGATAAAATTATAGATCCTGTACATAAAAAAGATTAGGCCTCTAAAATTAGGGCATTCTAATGAATTTCCATTTGTGTATATAGGAAAAATTAAACTAAACATGAAATTTGAGTTTGCTATTTTGCGTTTTCTATTGATCACGCTGTGGTTAGCAGAGATGTAGTACAATAAATAACGTACAGTGGACTCCGCTTAATGTGATCAGTTTGGGACACCGTGATTTTGATAACAATAAGCGATTGATAATAATAAATGATATGCAAAATTAGATAAATTTACCCCACCCCTCTTTAATTCACACGTACTAAATTTCAAAATAAAATGAAAACACATACCTTATATTTATGTACTGTATATTATCCTTTAAAACATAAGAATTGTATACATAATTAAAAAAAATTGTTCAATTGTTGACTGTCTACAATTTTTTCTAAGAAGTTCATTGATAAATTGTTTGTAATCATAATCAGCCAATCATAACGATTTAAAATTTCGATCTTTTGTTTTAATGTTAAATCATTTTGCTTTCTGGCTCCCATATCAACAGGCGGAATGTAAAAGAACAAAGTAAAAAATGTGAATACGCTCCTTTTCAGTTCCGATTTCTGCTTATCTCACAACCATTAACCACCAGCAGGGTGTGCGTATTTTTCAACTCCTCTTCTTAGCCCACTCTCCTGTTTCTAATCATGGATCTTGTTGGTGCTTCAACCACATTTGGCGAAATTGGCGTGCTTGCAGCTTGCGTGCGTGGCGTTTGAAATCTGGCGAGGGGATCGTAACTCAACAAATTGATACATAAACAAAAACAACATTTTGAGGAAAAATTTTACAAAAATTGAATATTTAAAATCTAATTGAATTAACAAAGAAAACACAAAGGAAACATAACATTCATACTAAATAGACTGAAACATTCACTTAATCACAAATTAAATAAACTGAGTGTGATTTTCATCACAAATTTGTGATTTAGTGTAAATTGTAAAATTAATTTAAATACCAAGAGAAAGTTAGTCCAAAGGGGACATAGAACAATATACAATGAGTCTGTTGTGTTGCCACACAGCTTTTGCTAAACTTATAGAAATTTTAATGTTCGGCTAAGTAGCTGCCACACATTAAACTCGATCACATTAAGCGGAGTCCACGGTATTTGATAAAAATTTAGATCTTGTGTCTAAAAAAGATTATGCCTCTAGAATTTGGACATTCTAATGAATTTACTTTTTTGTATATTATAGGACAAACTAAACTAAATATGTGATTTGAGTTAATTATTTTGTTTTCTCTATAGGTCACGCAGTGGCTACAGAGGTATGGTACATTAAATAAAATATTTGATAAATTTATAGATCTTGTGTCTAAAAAAGATTATGCCTCTAGAATTTGGACATTCTAATGAATTTACTTTTTTGTATATTATAGGACAAACTAAACTAAATATGTGATTTGAGTTAATTATTTTGTTTCCTCTATTGGTCACGCAGTGGCTACAGAGGTATGGTACATTAAATAAAATATTGATAAAATTATAGATCCTGTACATAAATAAGATTAGGCCTCTAAAATTAGGGCATTCTAATGAATTTTCATTTTTGTATATAGGACAAACTAAACTAAACATGTAATTTGAGTCAGTTATTTTGTGTTCTCTATTGATCGCGCTGTGGCTAGCAGAGACGTAGTACATTAAATAAAGTATTTGATAAAATTATAGATGTTGTCTAAAAAAGATTATGCCTCTAGAATTTGGGCATTCTAATGAATTTACTTTTTTTGTATATTATAGGAAAAACTAAACTAAATATGTAATTTGAGTTAATTATTTTGTTTTCTCTATTGGTCACGCAGTGGCTACAGAGGTATGGTACATTAAATAAAATATTTGATAAATTTATAGATCTTGTATATAAAACAGATTGTGCCTCTAAAATTAGGGTATTCTAATGAATTTACTTTTTTGCATACAGAATTAACTAAACTAAATATGGTATGTAATTTGAGTTAATTATTTTGTGGTCTCTGTAGGAAAGCAGAATTTCATGTATTTTTAACCATTGTTGATCTTTCAAGAGTTCACTTGGAATTGAGTCTGGTGAAAATGACAAATTATTTTTCATGCTTTGTAAGGCTTTCTCGACTTTGACAGTGTAGGTGGTGTGACAGCTTTTATGTATCTTGTCTGCTTATATTTAATTTTTCTATGTATCTTGTCTGCTTAAATTTAATTTTTCATCCAAATGTTCGCTCCACATTTTCAGTATACTAGCTAGTTACCAAGGATTACGCCATTTTTGTCTTTGCAAATAGCAATTCTTCATTTCTAGTCTTACGGCCTATATAAATTTCACAAAAGAAATAATTGTTTTAATCTTACAGTTAAAATGTTCAACATTCTGCCATATTTTCTCGTGAAACAGCCTCTTTCTTCATCGGACTGTTTTTCCTCCTTACTGTGTCAGCTATTTTCAGCAACAAATTGCTAACAATTAGAACATTTGGTCCCTAAATAAAAGCCATAAAGTTGACATTTTCTCGTGAAACTCGTTTCTTCTTCGAACTTTTTTTTTTACCTTTCCTTGCCAGATTATTGTCAACGACAAACTGCTAACTATTAGAACATTTGGTACCTGTATAAAACCCATAAATGTGACATTTTCTAGTGAAACAGCCTTTTTCTTCATCGAACTTTTTTTCATCGTTCCTTATCAGTTAATCGTCAGAGACAATTAGCTAACTATTATAGCATTTGGTCCCTACATAAAAGTCATAAATTTGACATTTCCTAGTGAAACAGCCTTTTCCTTCATCGAACTTTTTTCATCTTTCCTTGTCAGTTAATCGTCAGAGAGAAAGAGCTAACTATTATAACATTTGGTACCTGCATAAAAGCCATAAATTTGAACTTTTGTAGTGAAACAACCTTTTTCTTCATCAAACTTTTTTCATCTTTCCTTGTCAATTAATCATCAGAGAGAAATAGCTAACTATTATAACATTTGGTACCTGCATAAAAGTCATAAATTTGACATTTTCTAGTGAAACAGCCCTTTTCTTCATCGAACTTTTATCACCTTTCCTTGTCAGTCAATCGTCAGAGACAAATAGCTAACTACTATAACATTTAGTCCCTACATAAAAGCTATAAATTTGACATCTAGTGAAACAGCCTTTTTCTTCATCGAACTTTTTTTCATCTTTCCTTGTCAGTTAATCGTCAGAGACAAATCGCTAACTATTAGAATATTTGGTACCTGCATAAAAGCCATAAAGTTGAATTAGTTTCAAGCTATTACTCATCAATGTCAAAGAAGTTTATGATTAAATTTAAAACTATGGGACGCATAGGCGATAGGGTCCCACTCCCAGAGACATAATTTCAGTAGCAGGAGTCGCTGAGAGCAGTGTTTAATTAACTTGTGGTACCCAAGAATTAATCAAAATGGAGGGCATAAAAAATAAAAAATTAAAAAATATCATAGAAACGTTTTTTCTACAATTCATATAAATTATTTTTAATTAATAATATACAATAAACTTGCTAATATGTACGGTCAATGATCGAAAAACCGGCAATCGATATATTTTCTCTCTCTCTCTCTCTCTTTTTAGGTCATTTTTAAATATAGCTGTTAGCCATCAGTAACCTGAGATGTCACCACCACTGTTGTGATGACACTGCACTCACTTTCACTTCACCGCTCAGCTTATAAGTGGCAGGTTATTGTTTGTGATTGTATCATATTTTTTTTATTAAAAAAGACGATACAATCATTGGTTCATTGATCACCAACAATTTATAAGTAAACAAAATATAACCAAATAGTAAGGCTAAAAAAGAAGTAAAGCTTTGATTAAAAAAAATAAAGCTTTGATTAAGCACATGGATATATACAAGGTGCCCCTAAACGACCGTATAAACTCTGCAAAGCTAGATTCCTCATTGGCAGTACATAAAAACTTCCCAAAGAAGCGTTCCTGTACGATCCATAATTTACGAGAAAAATTCGAAAAACAAAGTATGACGTCACTTCCGGTGCAAGAAAAAAACAATTTATTGAACATATCAACTGCAGTATATGTACGGGCATACTCCCTAACAGTTAGTAAGGCATTTCGACTACATCGGCCGTACATCTGGTACATGTCGCAGTAGTCACGAACGGAATACATGATCACCATACAAAGACTACCGGTAGCTGCAAGATGCAGCCTTTTAAATACCAGTTCAACGGCGGCTTAACGTCACTCCATGGCGCACGCACATGCATGACGCGATATGCTCGGCGAACGTTTAAAACATTATCGTCTGGAAAAATATACAAATACTGTTGTTGATATGTCCAATAAGGTGTTTTTTCTTGCACCGGAAGTGAAGTCATACTTTGTTTTTCGTATATTTCTTGTAAGCTATGGATCGTACTGGAACGCTTCTGTGAGCAGTTTTTATGTACTCCCAACGAGGAATCTAGCTTTGCAGAGTTTATGCGGTCGTTATGGGACACCCTGCACACACACACACACACACACACACACACACACACACACACACACACACACACACATATATATATATATATATATATATATATATATATATATATATATATATATATATATATATATATACGATAGTGAATTTATAATTTCAGTGTGTTTATAAACGGTATGACGTTTAGGCATGTTTCAATGTAATTTGCCTCATTATATTGTAAGTATTACTACTTCCCTTATACTATAATTGCTACTTCTAACGTGATTTTAAAAAAAAAAGAACTAAGACTTCTACTTCTCGCGTAGAATGTCCTTTCGATTGATGAGTGTGATGTTAAAAACTCGTTGCTCTGCTCTATGATGAACCGGTGTAAATTTATTAATTTGTACATAATTAAAGTGTTTTAAAACATTAATTGTGGAGTGTTATGTTGAAGTGACGTGTGTTTTTGCTGGGTAACACATCAATGAATAAGAAGAACCGTTAACTCGTGACAATGTGATGTGAATACTTGGCAACTCTATAAAATGTAGAATAAAAATAAATAAACACATTCACAATAACAAATTTCACGAAATACATTTTTACAAAGTGGTACGATTTAGCATGATACACAACAAAATGACCAAGTGGTACGTGAGTCACAAAAGGATGAAAAACGCTGGCCTAGAACGTCCCAGGAACACTTGGACGAATAGAGAGCACCGTTCATAGATGAAATATCCAATGATCGAAAGTGACAAATATGTCAGTGATAATCAAGGGATGGTAGAGATGGGACAGAGTGGGCAATCAATATAATTCAAACTTTTTGAATCGAGCGATTAGAGTAACGCAGCGTCTAAGAGATACTTCCAGCCTCACTTGTTTTGCTACAGTCTCCAACGACATCGATGAGTCTTAGTAAGTAATAATCACCAGTGGTTATTCAAACTTCCTAATACGCCATTGTGAAATATTATCTTTAAATGTAATACTGTCCTTCATAGTTCTCCGTCACATATTTTTTTGTTCTCCTCCACCTTTTTTCATATTATGTGGCGTGTTTTCGTACAAGTTTTTATACCACTTTAAATGTATATTAATTAAATGTGTATAATTTGTATGAACTAGAAGGCTCGGCCCACAGAATCCAGTTGCTTCATCATCTTGAAGGTCTTGAAATGTTAAAGATAATAATATCAACTATAAATAATTCGATCTCTGACAAAATTTTAATAATAGTCTGTAACTAACCCACTGATGCCTTGCGTCCTTCTTTAGGGACAGCTAAAAAATATTTTGTAGTATTTTATGACTTCTGAAAATGAGTTTTCCTTTTAAGAAAAAATAGATGGGAATTCTATAACAATTTATCAAATGTTCGAGTATATGCAATTACTTATAACTGTTGTTTGGACTGTTGACATTTTACTACTTTCCGAGCGTCGTGCATTATTTTACTTTTTCGGCAGGTACACAGACTGGTTGGTTTGGAACTCAACGGTTTACTTTTTGCTATAGAGGGGCAAATGAGACCGGGACTTACTGCTTAAAACCGACTGCGAACGGTTACGGTCATCCATACCAGCAGTGGAATTTGAACCTATGCACTCTGTTACCAAAAAGCAGCGCCCTACCCATTTGGCCCATTTAGTATCAATCGGCTGGCGCATTAACGGTTTTATAATATTGTCCTGCATCAAAGATTTGTTCACACAGGTATGTGGCTCTATACCGTAGTTTGTAGTTTTGAATCATGAGAACCCAGCAGGGGCAATCTTATTCACGTCTGTAACATTTATTTAGCTATATGTGTCCCCCTGGTACTTCTACACGAGTAGCAACTTCGAAATCGTGTTTGGAATAAAGATATCTGTCTGGATTGCATACTTCATTGACAAGAAATCGGTAGAAAAGGTTCTGTGTAAATTGGTTAACGGATTCCTAATTGAAAAATGAAAAAATAACCACTAAAACAACTATACGGTATTAAAAAAATCAAGGTGTGACTTCATAAGTCTCAGGAATATACACCAACATTTATATATATTGCAGGGCTTCGAACCGGAACTGAATCGAAAACCCGAAAAAACTGTCATTTTGGTCGAAACGAAAACCGGAACTGAACCAAAAAAAATACCGGTTTATTTCGGTTCCATATATCTTCAGTCATTTTTTTTACCTTAACCAACTCATCAATATTTTCTAATTTAGCGTCAACGATATAATTATCGTTATTACATGTAAATTGCTTCTCGATTTCCTGTTTTGATGTTCACTAGTACTTCTCTGTTTCAGTTTCGCATGAAACTACTTGTAAAAAGCAGATTAAATTCAGTTGAATGTTTAGTTGTGAAAGCGATTTTGATAATGGATAACAATACCAATTCACGCCGAGAGACTCAGTAGCTCAGTCGGCAAAGGCAACCCTCGCGTAACTGGAGGGTTGCGGGATCGGAGCCTGAGTCGGCCTAAGATCCGCCGTGTTCGTTAAAGGTGACTGAGGCACGTAAAATATGTTCGTGGTCATAATGTCCTCCAAGTTCTCAAACGATACTCCTGTGGATGGCAGGCCAAACCTATGAGTCTTCTGCTTGGTCCCTGCTTCAAAATTACGAGGACCCACTTGAGCATAAGTCGTACTTTCACCCTTGAGGTGCTCGTCAAAACGAAAGGTTTACCCCTTTGCCTTAATACGAGTAGCGTATGACTCAATCGTGCTTGGTTTGACCAAGTGGCATAAGCAACAACAACAATACTCGCCAATATTTACTAACTGCTCGTATTGTACATGCTGGTTAATTGTATAAATTCCCATAGTGAAGTAATTAAAAAAAAAGAATAAAATCTTCTAAATTTTAATAGAATTACTTTTTTTGTTTATGATAGAATTGCATTTTTAGTATAATTAAGAATATACATAAAATAAAATTATTCATTCGGAACTGAATCGAAAACCGAAAACCGTTATTTCTGGTGAAACAAAAACCGGAACTAAATCGATATATTTTTTTCAGTTGAAACGGAACGAAAAAATTACGTTCTAAGCCCTGATATATTGTTCATCTGCATTCTAGTACAGTGAAACTTCTCCGAGCTGCCACCCCTGTTTAGCGGGTATCCTTCTAAACGGCCAATTTTTCATGGCACGGATTTTCGATTCATAGACCTAATGGTAAAATAACCTGTATCAGCGGCCACCCGACGCCTCTAAACGGCCACCGAGTGGAATCGCCCATTTCATTTTTTGGGAACTTCTACTCACTCCATGCTTCAATTTTGACCAGAAAACTCAAAGTTAGGTTTATGGTCGGATATAAGACCCAGAAATAACTTGCAAAGTTCATTCCCGCCCCCCCCTTTATTAAAAAGATTAAATATGTTATCTCTTTAGTATTTTCCCCACACCCTTCTGATAGAGAATCCCTATTGCACCATCCACAGAAACTGAGGGAGGAACTGGACAATCAAGCGTTGAAGGTGTCCAAGGGCTTTTGTTTGGAATTCCAATCGGTACAGTTGAGAATTGCACCTCTGTCAGCAAAAATGTCATCCCCGTCAGTTTCATTTCATCAGTTGGTGAGTAATCTGAGTTGCAACGATGTCGAAATTCGTTTTTCTAAATCTGGAGCAGCGCATTGAAGTTCTGCGTGAATATGAGAATGCCAAATCGGTAAGAAAGTTAGCTGAATTATTTTACTGCGGAAGAACGCAAATCAACAAAGTCCTTAAAGAAAAGAATTTGATTTTGAAGGAGTACGAAGAAGACTACAGAACAAACAGAAACAAACGTGCTGTGTAACTAATGAATATAAACAACAATTTTGTATTTTAAAAACCAAATAAAATATTGATAGTGTAAGCTGGATCGTGCAACTTTTATATGAAAATTTATTTTGTATGTTATTAAAAAATTTAATTTAACGGCAGCAAGTCAACTTATTGGTGTATTAAGGACATTGCACGCTTGCACTATCAATGTACTAAAGCTGAAACTTTCAGATTGAAAACGAAATTATTGCTGAATATGGTTCTAAACCCTGATATATTGTTCATCCCAATCTGGTATACATTTTGTGAAGAATAATTTAATACGTTTCATTTTTCTTTAAATCACACTGAAAAGAAAAATCATCAAACCAAAGGTTGTGAGGTTTGAATTTCCGGTGACATTATTTCATGTATCTGTAATTACTTTTTGAATTACATTCCATTTTGCAACTCTGAATTAAGTTGTATCCAAACAAATTTCTTTTCTTGAGAAACTTATGCCATTAAAATCGCTTTCCTTTATTGTGTTATTATTTAGTAAACTATTAAAATACAAGTATTATTGTAATATTACTTCGCAAACTATTAAAATAAAAGTATTAAACGCATCTAAACATAAAGATTTTATTCAAAGATGCGTGCTTTGTAACGATTAAATATACACAACATTTTTGCATTTTAAAAAACAAATAAAATATTGATAATTTAAGCTGGATTGTGCAACTTTTAAATGCAAAATTATTTTGTATGTTATTAAAAAATTTAATTTAACGGTAGCAAGTCAAGTTAACTTATTCGTGTATTAAGGGCATTGCACGCTTGCACTATCAATGTACTAAAGCTGAAACTTTCAGATTGAAAGCAAAATTATTGCTGAATACGGTTCTAAGCCTTGATATATTGTTCATCCCAATCTGATATACATTTTGTGAAGAATAATTTAATACGCTTTATTTTTCTTTAAATCACACTGAAAAAAAATCATCAAACCAAAGGTTGTGAGGTTTGAATTTCCCGGGACATTATTTCCTGCATCTGTAATTACTTTTTGAATTACATTCCATTTTGAAACTCTGTCTTCAATTGTATCCAGACAAATTTCTTTTCCAGAGAGAATTATGCCACTTAAATCGCTTTCCTTTACTGTGTTTTAAAGTTTAAACTAGATAAAAAAATTCTTTAGTAACAATCGAAATTGAAAAATATATTAAAATACTAAAATGCTAATTTACATTTAAAAGTTAATGATAGAAGCTAAAGTTTAAAGGTAGTTTAAAAAAAAAGCACCAATAGAAAGAAACAGCACAGAGAGCAAAAGGAAAGCTTCGAAACAAATTATATGTAGTGTTTAGAATTTAAAACTTTTAAACTAGTTCTGTTATCGAAAGTGTTTTTTCATAATTAAAGTCATTTGTCTTTGAACCTAAAGTTGTAGTCATCAGAATGATGTTAGCATGGCATAATTTCATTGAGTTTTATTGAAGTTCAAAGCACTGAAATGTCTCTCACAGTGTATTGTACTCAAAGATATAGCTACACTGGTCGCAAGATTATTTCGTAAACTATAAAATACAAGTATTAAACGCATCAAAACATAATTTAAGATTTTCTTTAATTATGTTTCGCAAAGACACTTGCTATGTAGCTAATAAATATAAACAACAATTTTGTGTTTAAAAAACCAAATAAAATATTGATAATGTAAGCTGGATTCTGTAACTTAGATCTTAAAGATGATTAACTGGATTATTTAAGCCCTCAAATCAGAGATTTCTTACAGTAGCAAGAAATTGACAACGAGCAGAGCATAAACAAATAAAAGATGAAAGATAAAATAATGGTGGATTCGTGAGTTCATAACGCATAACTGAATACATTTAGGGAAGAAAAACATTTTTTTATTTTATTTATTTTTTATTATCATTTTTTCATGGACATCAGAACAGTATTGAAAATAACTAATTTGAAAACTACGCTCCGCCCTCACCAAAGTGAGGAGACCAAAAAAAGCGAAAATAGAAATGAGATAAAAAGCAAAGCTGGTAAAAAAAAATAAAAAATAAATAAATAATAAAAATTACTAAATGATGATTAAATTTAAGTTTTAAAGCTTTTTTCTACATTTTAAAAGATTTTTTATGATTTTTTTTTTTTTTTTTTTTTTTTAAAAAACAGACAAAAAATTTAAAGATCTTTGGCAAGAATGCCAAACTTCTTCTATGCAAGCATCAGCTCATAATTGACTAGATTATTAATTAATTCATTGTTTTAGATTTTTATGAAAGTTAGTGGAGAGATTATAGATAAAATTTAATAGGAAAATTTTTCAATTCTTCATGAATGGCAAAATTTCTAAATACCGTAGCATTAGCGATTTCTCTGATAATTAAATTTTGAAGAACAGTAAGAATTTAATGTTAGAATCTTTAAACCACACTGGTGCTGATAAATAATCAAACCAAAGGAAGTGTAAACGAGCAGCTTTATTTTGTAATTACATTTTGCTATGGCGAAAATTAGTGAAACTCTGCTTAGCGTTCCGATATTTAGTTTCCGAAAGAAAAATGTTGTTTCCAGGTTAAATTTTATCTAAAGTGACACCTAAGTAATTAACAGTATCCGACCAAATACGAGTGTTATGATGTATATGTTTGTAAGTAAATATTGTAAACATTGCTGCTTCGCATTTAATGTATTAATCCTAATTTTCCAGAAGCCACTCAATAATTTTATAAGTGCTTATTAATGGCATGCACAGCAAACCTAATATTTAGACGAAAAAATAGCAGTGTCATCTGCATAAAGCAAGTTCGGTCGAAGGATGCACAAATCATTGATGTTTAGATATTAAATAATGTTGCCGAGAAGGGATCCCTGTGGAACGCCACTGTAAATAGGAAATTTTGAAGATAGAGACTGGTAAATTTTGACTTGAAAAGTTCGACCGCTTAAGTAAGAAAAAATAAGTTTAACGAGATGAGTAGAGAAGTTATAACGAATTAATTTGTGGATGAGGGCGTATCCAGATCTTGTCGAAACACGAGAACATCGAGAAAAATGGCCGCATAGAGAATTTATTTAATTTATTTTTGACGAGAATTTCAGCAATGCGATAGACCTATGAGGAGCCGAAATTTTGGCGAAAGCCAAATTGATAAAAATATTATATTATTATCTACAATATGACTATTGACTGATTCTGTAACTTTTAAATGTAGAGTTATTTTGTATGTCATTAAAAAATTTAATTAACGGTAGCGTGTCAAGTTAACTTTTTGATGTATTAAGGGCATTGCACGCTTGCACTATCAATGCACCAAAGGTGAAACTTTCAAATTGAAAACAAAATTATTGCTGTATAAGTGAAAAAGAAACAAGCTGAAGGAAAATTCTTTCCGAGATACAGCAAATAACATGCCTTTGTTTACATAAAGATTGACCTGCAATAGAGATATGTCAGTGTATATTTTTTTTAGGTTCTGTTACAGCGAAAGTGTATGGCAATTTCTGATTCGATAACGCGGTATGAAGGATAAGGAAATAACCTCACAGTCTGTTTGTTCTTCAGCAAAATATTTGCTATTTCCACACTTCCAATACTATTCAAACTATCTTTGAAAATGAGCTTGTGATAGTATTATGTTGTTCATCTTTCAGCTGTCTAATAAACCAATACTGCACTTTTAAAATAAATTATTTTACGTAATCGCTGTACAACCGTCAGGTTGTCTCAAATGATTCATGAAATCACATGTTCAATTTCATTAGTATGAATGAATAAGTATGTCTACATTGAGAGAATTGTGTCATTTGAAATTCCACTCTAACTTGTAATACCTAAAACGCTACAACATACAGCCACCAATTATAATTGAAATCTATTCTCGCTTCTCTGTACGTCCCCTCAACTCCTCAAAAATAGACCGGAGTCGAACAGACATCCAAGGATATGGAATATTTCAAGAACTCTACTTTAAAACCTACTCAAATCAATGACGTATTTAAGGTCTAGACCAGCGTTTCCCAACCTGTGGTACGTGAAAAATAAAGATCGATATAAAAAATTTTAAAAAAGTGAAATCAAAAATAGCATACAGACAGAACTTTACAAATAGAATTCAAACAGCACAATCTAATTATTTTGGGGTTAAACATTGATCAAGAATATAAACAATTTTCGGGGAGAGCTCGCAAATTATTAGTAGGGAATTAGTAATAAGAGCTTTTCTACCTATATTTTTTAAAAAATATGGAACTTTGAACCCACACACATATATATATATATATATATATATATATATATATATATATATATATATGACGTGATCCAGTGTTAAGGTGAATGAAATAATTAGTTCTCAGTAAAAATATTTCTATTTAATATGGGGTTTCCGTTTCAGGCGTCGCTTGTTGAAACCTGGTAAAAACTTATAGCTTATATTAAAAAGTACAATATGGTTACAAATGTATTTTTCAAGAAACAGTGATATTACGTGTAGTGTTGCTGATTCAGTGTATGACGTATTTTCATTTATTCGTGGCGATGCTAAGCGTAGAATGCGTTGACAGCTCCATTTCCACACGCTAACTGATTCTTCTGGCTTGATTAGTCTTCAACTTCCTGTGAAATATCTCTGCGCCTGACCGCATTACTCCAAAAGGTTATGCAAGTGTGGGTCTTTTTCATTTATTTTATTATTATAAAAGAGTTCCTTTTTTAAAATCGTTTATAACTCATGTAATTTCCAACTACCTCCTTTTTAGACCTGACACACACACACACACACACACACACACACACACACACACACACACACACACACACACACACACACACACACACACACATATATATATATATATATATATATATATATATATATATATATATATATATATATATATATATATATATATATATTACAGTGCGTTTATAATTTCAGTAAGTTCATAATCCTGCATGACTTTAGGCATTTTCAATGTAATTTGTATCATTATGAGATGGGAATGCATGGCCATCCTATAAAATACAGATAAATAAACACACTAGCAATAACAAATTTCCTGAAATACAGTCATTTTTACAAAGTGGTACAATTTAGCATGATGTAGAACCAAATGGTACTTGAGCCAAAAAAGATAGGGAAACACTGGTTTAGATCATCCCCGATGCAATAACGCCTTTCAAGGTTTTTTTTTAATCTTATTAAAATTTGTGTATATTGCTAGTTTCAACTGCAAGTGTTGAAAGATCGTTTTCATCCATGAAAAGTGTAAAAACATATGGAACTGGTTACAAGAGGTTGAAAAATTTAAAATTACTTTCGATGCATAGACGCTTGGCTATAAATACAGGGTTACGGGTTCGAAGCCCGAACCTGCCAAAGATCCGCCGTGTTCGTTAATGATAACTGGGGAACATAAAATTATGTTCGTGGTCACACGGTTCTCCAAGTTCTCAATCAATATCTCTGGGGGTGGCAGACCAAGCCTATGGTTCTTCTGCTTGGTTCCTACTTCTAAATTACGAGGACTCACCCTAGCAGTGCTCGTTAAAACGAAAGGCGCACCCTTTTGCCTTAATACTAGCTTATCGATCAAGCTTGCTTGGTTTGACCAAATGTCATCAGAAACAACAATTATAAATGCAGATGGATGTTTCAACAAGCTGTCCTTAAAATCTAGAAGAATTAATTTTTTGCTATAAAACAGTAGTTTATAAATTACTGATTATGCCATACTGTTTTCGATTTTTCTTGTTATACATGGTATGTAATTTTGTCAATAAAAAATAAAAGGATATGTCATAATTCCTTTCCCAATATATTTTTATTTCTGTAGTGAGGTATACAATTACTTTAAATTCGTCAGTTAAATACTGGAGCGTAAATCAAATATGCTCCAGTGTTTACCAGGTATACTGAAACCTGGTAAAAACTCAAAGCGTATATTAGAAAGCACAATGTGGTTGCAAATGTATTTTTCAAGATACAATGAAATTACGTGCGGTATTTCTGATTAGGTTTATACCGTATTTATGTATAAATGCAAAATTACGGATGTATGTATTAGACTTAAGTATGCATGCATATATGGACTCTGTGTGTGTGTGTGTGTGTGTAATGAATTTAAAAAAAAAATTGAAAGTTCACTGCACTTTGGATTAAGATTTTAGACCCTCACCCCAACAAAATTCTAGGTACCTCACAGACCTAATATGTTAATTTTTTTTGTCTAAATGCATTTTTTATTCCTCAGTAAGCGATCCATGTTCACGGAAATCATTAATGAAAGAAAACCGTGGCATTAGCTGTTATTGCGTCACAACTAAATTATTTGACAGTTGACTTTTACCAGACAGCTTTCATCCATATTTCTATCCATGAAATGATAAAAAAACTGATAAGGCTCTTTTCATAAACTGAATTTATGCTTTGTGGAACATGCATTTGCTACAAAGTAACCATTCTTGTATTAAGCAAATTAGTAACATCAAATTGCTGATGAGATGCATTATAAAATGTGTTACCGCAAAAAAATATGTTATAGTAAAGTTATTATCATAGTCCAGTTGTTTCAATTTGTGAAATGTCCCTTATTAGTTTTCTTATTTCATGACCGTACTGCAGAACGATGATGGAGTGGATAAGGCTCTGCTCTTCGGCATTAGAGTTCGCAGGCTCAAATCATACTTCTGGCATTGAAGTTCGGGGCCATTCGGAATCTGCTTTCAACAGTAGGTACTGGTCTCATTACTCCTAGAGTAGCAAAACAGGGGATTAAAGCGTTCCAAATGAATCCACGGACTTTATAAGTTAAAGTTTCCAAAAATTTCATCAATTAGTTCCTTAGAAAATTGAAAAACAGCCAAAAGAAGGAAGTGATCACGTAAATGTGACTGAGTCCTATATGTCACCATTTATAGTCAGTATTTTGAGATAAATTTCATGTCATTAATTGCAGTTAAAATGTTCAATTTCGTTATATACGTCAGTTATTGAGTATTTAGGTTGATTTACATGATTTACTTACATTGTAATTTTAGAGTGTAATCAAAATAAACTGTAGCAAAACGAATTGCGGTTGCTGTCAGACCGATATTGGACGTTATTCGCGGGTATGCAGCTAAAACGCTTTGTACGTAAGCAGGAAATTTGAGGAGAGCGAAAATCGTCTGGTATTCTTTGAGTGGAAGTTACGTTTGCAAGTAACATCACATGATGCTTCATCCAATGATGCTTTGTTCAATCAAACGAGCACAATAAACTAACACATTACTTCATATTATTCTTATTCTTTCGTGGCACTGCAGCCTGTTACAGGCCAATGCCGTCCCTACTACAGTAGAACCTCGATTATCCGAGCTAATTGGGACCGCTAGTACCTCGGATATCGGAAATCTCGGTTAATAGAAACCATGTATAAAAACCTTCCGTGCTTGCGAATTTAACTAGCTTTTAAAGTAAAAAAAAATAGAAAGTTCTTTAAACGATAAAAATAAACATATATGAACTTATGTTTCGCAGCTAAAAAGATTTTAAAAAGGTGTAATATTTCTTGGAAATTGAGTGCTTTTGTGGGGAAGAAGTGCCTGTAACACGGACAACGAACTAAAATGTGTATAATTTTTTCCAAGCTCCTTTTGGAAAGGAGAAAAAAATTAGACTTCTTTATTGACTCGGTTAACAGAAACCTCGGTTAATCGAGGTTCTACTGTAGTTGTTTCCATTTAGTCCTATCTATAGCGAAGCTCTTCCAATTTCCTTTATTTACAAGACAAGTCCCTGTCCACTGATTCAAGCCACTTAATTAGTAATCTCTCTCGTCTTCTGTTTCATCAAAACATCCACCAGATTCCTCAGTGCCCTACTCTTATAAAGAGATCGTATACTCCATGTACCAATAATCATGTCCATATTCTTGCCAAGTCGTGTCTATGTAGTTTCGTCCTTTTGGGATTTCTATACTAGATAGTTTTTGCAAAATAGGGCAGTCAACCCCATGCTCAACCCCTAGACCCGTCTCCTAAAAAAATTAAAAATTAAAAATGAAAATAAAAAACAGGGGCAGGATGTTTGGCTATACTTCCTGACACTGGATACCCATTTTAGTTGTCTCTTAGGACATACATGAGCTACATTGGGACTATTCTTTCAACCCGGTCACCACATGGGTGACTTCATATTATTATTACTTTTTTAATAAAAACCTTCCCATTAACTCTCTTTTAATGACTATTATTACATTCTATTCCTGCCTTTCTGTCGGAAAATGATCAAACGTCAGAGGCTACCGCTCATCTTTGAGTCGGCCGCACCAAAGCAGTAAGGTTCTAGATATCGCTAGCTTATTCAGCCGCTTTTTTTAATACTATTTTGACTTATTAAGGGTGCACAAAATACCTGCACTCTAGAACTCAACTCTCCAGAACGACAGTAGGTGATGGTCCGCTGGCCTTAGTTTGGAGATTACTGATATACAGAACCCGACTGTCTACATGGGGTCTAGGGCCAAACATTCTATTGAGGGGGCGGGGCTTTTCTTATCAATCCATGAAAATATTTCTTGAATGATAAGGTGAATGATAGATGAATTATGATAAGGATACTAGTGCTATACTTTAAATATACAAATCTTTTACGATATTAATGGATTATGCACATGCACATAATACATAATATATAAAAAAATAAATTCCATAACAAATTCTATTGACATCTAGGGTACCATAATCAGAGCAAACGGGACAAGTGCCCGGGCCCCTAGTCAAAAGGAGGTCCCCAAATTAACTGCCATTTCAAGTTAAAAATATGATGCGTATGTCTAAAATTCACTTTAAATTATCTACAATTTCTTCTTTCAGTTTTTCACTTATTCAGTATCTTTAGAGAGCTTGTTCACAAATGTAAGTGTTGGCAAAAAAATGTAGATCACGCAGCTACATTCTGTTTTAGGCAGGAAAATTTCTCAGTTAAGGACTTACAAAATTCTAATATACGCTTTACCTTCCAGGATTTTTTTTTTTTGTAACTTTTTTTTTATAATTTTACTTATTTTTTATTTTATTTTAAACTAATCTTATTTTACTAACTACATTGGTCAGTCAACTTTAAAGACTCTGCGGGCCAAAACTGACCCACGGGCCATTTTATGCATCACTACATATAATAGTTTATGCTTCACTACATATAACAAGCACCCCGTACAGTGTTGCCAACCATACGATAATTATCGTATATGTACGATAACTTAGGACTCTACGATGAAAAATAATCTCAAAATTATGTGCCATAATTCTGAAAAACTGTACGATAATTTCCTGATTTGTACGATAAACCAACAGTAGACTAATTCGACAATTCTCGACAATTTCTTCTTTTACTTTTGACTTATTCAGTATCATTAGAGAGCTTGATCACAAATGTAAGCGCTGGCAAAAAATGTAGAGCACGCAGCTACATTCTGTTTTAGGCAGGAAAATTCCTCGGGTAAGGACTTACAAAATTCTAATATACACTTTACCTTACAGGAATTTTTTGTTTTGTAACTTTTGTATAATGTTACTTATTTCCTAATATTTTATTTTATTTTAAACTAATCTTATTATACTAACTACATTGGTGAGTCAACTCTAAAGACTCTGCGAGACATAGTTTAAGTCTCACTACATATAACAATCCCCCCGTTGCCACCACCTGTGTACAACAGAGTGATGGGGGGCTTCGGATGAATGGGTTTGCCCTGGGCCCCCATTTTTGTAAGTCGGGCCCTGATCACAATCCCAAGAAAGATAATTACAACTTTATTGATAGATGATACAAAATAAACTTCATGAATATAGGTCATGCCATGTCAAAATAAACATGTCTCACAACTTGACCTTCACCGAAATTTAAAGAAAATTTATGACGTCATCTTGGATTTTTTTAACTACACAAGTAACACCGCTGGGTTTTCTTTTTTTTTTCCCACCTGTTTTTCCATGATACATGAAAATGTGAGAAAATCGTTTCTAAATCTTTGGAATTTTTTTTTATTTATTTCTCTTTTGTACCAATTTTTAGTGCTCATCTTACGAAAGGTTAGAGCGTGCAGAACATTAATAAACTCTTCTGAAAAACCACCGATATATATATATATATATATATATATATATATATATATATATTATATATATATATATATATATATATATATATGTGTGTGTGTGTGTGTGTGTGTGTGTGTGTGAATCCCCTATATAATAATAGCCAAAGTTATCTGTCCGTCTGTCCTTGAATTTATGAAGCGGTTGTACCTGGAATGGATAGAGGTATCCATATTGGATTCTTGATGAGTTAGGGTTAGCAGTGTTCGGAATCACAGGCGCCTGGAACCTGGTATTCCACTCGGCCTGTGATTGGCTGGTAAGGACATTGGCAGCGATTTCTAAAATTTGCGAAATATCTTGGCGATGCTTTCCACGATTCGCTTCTGATACATTGATTTAGATTGGCTTCTTATCTATTTATTTCTCTTTATTTATCCATTATTTATTCCTTTATTTAGAAGAATTTGAACCGTACAAAGAATGGAAATTGAAAGTTCTAATTGTAAACATTGCAGCTCTGTGTTTTATTAGAAAAAGTATTTAACAAAGCGTGTAAATTTTTTTCATTTCTGTAAACTATAATTAGTTTAATTTGATACTTTAATTAAATATCAGTAAACATTTAATTAAATATATACTCGATCGCCTTCCTTTGAAAAAAAATTCCATATACGATCCTGTCTCTTTCTGATTGTTGAAATAATATACACATTCACGGAAAGCGTCGCCAAGATATTTCACCAATTTTAGAAATAGCTGCCAATGTACTTACCAGCCAATCACAGTCCGAGTGGAATACCAGGTTCTAGGCGCCTGTTTCGAAATCCACCCCTTCCCCCCTTTTCTAGCAATTAATGCCATTATTTCAAGCCCTATTTTCCCGGTTAAGAGCAGGCGTTTAAATTTATGAATTTATCACATAATAAATAGGTAAAAATAAAAAAAAATTTCTAGCATTATGACTTCATTCCGTTAACTATCTCTTTTAAACAGTTCTTATTTTAAATTATTTAAATATTACCCGCATTATTTTCATACGTTTTATCACTGAACTTAGATATGACGTAAATAATTTTCTTTTATATTTGGCTTAAATAAAAGATTAGGTACATATGTGATAATTTTGAATTTAATCATCGATTATTTTTTGTTGGAAGATAATTCTTAGCAAATATATATATATATATATATATATATATATATATATATATATGTGTGTGTGTGTGTGTGTGTGTGTGTGAACATATTCCTTTTACCCACTCCTGAACGAAGTACTACAGCTCCAGAGCAGCAGAGTCCATCGCCAAGTCATCAGTTCGACTTTCTGAGTTGGCAATAGTTGGTTTTAGAAAGAATGTGTATACAATTCCGAGTTCTGATTGACGTGTGGGATAGAGGAATAAGATGATTAATTGAGCCATAATTAACCAAGTTTATCCCTAGACCCCTCTGTGTATAATTCCCTTAAATGTTAATTAAACTAATGTTCATAGTAAGAGTTTGTGTCCTGAGTCTCTCTCCTTCATATATATTATATATATATATATATATATATATATATATATATATATATATATATATATATATATATATATATATATATATATATATACCTGCTTTATAGGGTATTTTACAATTCTGGAAAATTGAAAATTTTACTGATCCCGTCATATGACGGGCTATATGCTAGAATGTATATATATATATATATATATATATATATATATATATATATATATATATGTGTGTGTGTGTGTGTGTGTATATATATATATATATATATATATATATATATATATATATATATATATATATATATATACATATTATGTGTGTGTAACACTTATGAAATTCCAGCACATGTTCAAGGAGCCGCTACAAACGGTGGGGGGAAGATGCCCCATTATTAATCAGGTCCTTTTGACATAAACCAGTGAGAAAACTCGAATAAATATTTTTAATTCGATATCCATGCTTTACTAACGGATCCATGAGAAACGGGAAGAGCGAGGTTTTATAAAAACAGTGTGTGTGTGTCTAGAGTCACGGAGTTCAACGCACCTTATGTCGAACTCGCACGAGCCGCGTATTCTGAAATACAGGTACAGCTGTGCGAAAGATTTGGGGTTGAGTCGCCCACGAAAAATCCGCGTCCGCTCCTGACCGCTTTCTCGTTCTTCGGTTTAATAAGAAAACCGAATTGCCTCTAGACAGCGAAATCTCGGTTGCGGAGCAGCTGTAAAACTGTTGAGTAAGCTGGATTTCGCGGTTTGCAGGATGGGAGGTGGACGCATCGCTACCGACGTCAGAAAGCGCGAAAAGTATACACCTGCGCAGCGTGCCGGTGTTTACGAGAGTCGCTCCAGCTTCAGCAGTGATTATAACCGGAAGCGCTCATCTGACGAAAGGTTAGAGCACGTGCAGGAAATTAGTAAGTTCTTCGGCAGGACCAGGGATATCGCATACCTATGTATCGGAAAACCGCCGGGTTTTTTTTTATATTTTTTGTATCTATTACGCTTTTTTGTCATTGTACTTTTATTTTTAATTCGTCATCGTCTGAATCAGATGCACAAATACTTGATTCCTCTTTATGTAGCGGAAAAGCACCCAGATCACCTTCAACAAAGGAATAATCGGAACAGCTGTCTGATAGATTGATATTTTTGAAGTTCAGCTGTAGACCAGTGCTAGTTAAACGCGAGGTAGGTGCCTACAGAGGCGATATATTGAGGCGGCAAAAATTTTATTTTACAATAAAACAATTATCTTCATTTATATTATTACCTTAATTCAATAAATTTTAACATAGCTCTTTTTAAATTTTAAAGTACTTTAGAAACTTGAGGGGCAGCATGTTTTCGTTTTGTTTTCGGCTGCATAAAGGCCAGGGTCAGCTCTAGTCAGCTTCATTACTTTTTATTTAAAATTTTATTAAATTATTTTACTTATTTATTCATTCATTTTTGTACCTTGAGATATTTTAAGGTGGAAAGTTTTTTGTTTTCTTGATCTGCCAAAAATAAAACTAAATAGCTTGAGAAAAGAAGTATGAAAACCTACAGCATATCTGATCAAAAGAAATATGCGGACTATCAATACGTTTAACCCGGTAGGTTTAGAGAGCTACGGTCCACTGTTTTGTTTACAAGACCTAGTGAGACCGGGACCTACAGCTTAAAGCCGATTCCAAACGGTTTTGAACATCCATACTTGCAACAGAATTCGAACTTGTAAACTCCGAAAAAACCGAAAAGCAACGCTCTAACATTCGGACATCGTTCGGTCCTATAGATGTAAGGAAATCACTCCTTACGATGAACAGAAGTTTGATGTAAGTCACTCTACATGAACTCGAGGTTCCCATTGAGCTTTAAAAGCTGTCTGTTCTTTAGTACTGACCTCAACGTCCTCGGTGTTGAGAATGCGAACACTATTAGTATCCTATAATCCACACTGAAACCTATCTATGCGGTCTTACTGGAAAGCAGCACTGTTGCCTATATATGATATCCCAGAAGCATAATCTTACCTCATAAGTGCATTTATTAATCGTTTAAACCTAGTCTTCATATCATGCTGCAAAATTTTTGGAATTTCTGAAAAGCAAGTTTTAGACTCTCATTGACCTGCTTTACCTGAGTGGAAAAGATCAACTTTTTGAAATCTCTTCTGCTGTAACTGATAACCCTTGTCTTCATCTATAGTGAAAGTTAATTCTTACGCTGACCCATGACGAAGACATACAGCAGCAAGCATACTGAAGACCGGAGGTCGCGACAGCAACCACAACAGCTACTGAGCTACTGCTGACGAGAGTTCAGTCATGGTCTGTGTTAATGTTGTCAAACACGGTAATGAGTAAACACTACAAAGGTAAGCTCGTCTACCAGGAATAACTGAAGGTCCAGATCACTCAGATGAACCCCGGGAGCGTGAAACCCGTGTATACCTAAAGGAGATATACCCCTGACGTTGTCTCTCATTTAGCATTATCCAGAGGACACGTCAGCTTGGTTTGGTTTGGTTTGGAGTGCTACAGTCTACTTTTTGCAACACGAGGGCTAATGAGACCGGGACCTACAGCTTAAAGCCGATTCCGAACGGCTACGAACATCCATGCCAATGTGGGATTCGAACCCACGAACTCCGGTTCCGAAGGCCAGCACCCTAACCAATCGGCCATCGTTCGGCTTGAGCTCGTGGCCGCGGACGCGAGAGACGTTATCCCCCTCTATGGTGAAAGCTCTCTTAATTTTTATTTTTATTTATTTATTTATTTGAATGCAGAGGAACTTGCCTATTTAGACATTCGCTCTTACAACGCCACAAAATATTTTGACCACTTTATTATGATGACCCCATATAGGCGATCAACATTACTCCCTAGAACAACACAAACATACAAAGTGGGTCCTCTTAATTTAAAAGCAGAAGACAACTTGCATTCTTACAGAATAACAGAAAAAAAAGTTTTTAGTTGTGTGAAAATTAACTTTATTTGCCAATTACTATGCTAAAGTTGATCAGTACTTTAAAAAATCTGTCTGCATTTTGGTCAATAAAATGATTATTTTCAAGCCTCTGATTAGCTTTCATCCGTGCAGTTTAAATGTTCTTTACACCATACATCAATGTGATATACAGAGCCACAGAAAAAAAAAAATAATCTGGGCATTTACACAAAGAAGATATGTGAACCCTTGAAGTAAAATTTTGTGACAAAAAAGGTTTGAAAAGACAAAATTAGGCAAATGAAAGAGCCGGAGTTTTTGTGTTCATGATAATAAGAATTCACCAAGTCTCGGAGAGTGGAGGCATTCCAAATTTTCAGTCTCTTAAAAAGCCAATTATATAATAATAACGTATAAAGTGTTACCAACTGATTCCAACCTTGTGCATTAATGGCGACTGAGATAGGTAATATAGATTTGTGATCGCACTATTCTCCAAGTTCCCAAACAATATCTCTGGAGTTGGTATGTCAACCTTGGGGTTTTTCTGACTGGTCCTTGCTTCTAAATTACTAGGATCCACCTTAGCAAAGTCGTTCTTTCACCCTAGGGATGCTTTTCAAAACGAAAGGAGCACTCCTTCGCCTTAATACGAATAGCCTCTGGGTGACATGCTTGACCCATCCAAGTAGCATTAGAAACAAAAACCAAACAAATTACGGTTAATCAAATGTTTATGACACAGGATTTTTTCTTATAAAAGGATCTTAATATTATGCAGTCTATTTTGAGACTTCCAGGTTGAAAAACGATGGCGTAGTAAAAAGCTCAGCTGAAAGCGATGTAGAAACTAAGAGAGAACTAAAACGTAAAAATCCTGTACTTCTGACTTATATGTATTTGTTTTGTACTGACATACAAAGTTATCAAAATAACAGCTGAAAAGGAGCTGAACATTTAGTTGTACGAATCTTTAACTTCCTCGACCACGAAATGCACTCAAGCAAACCATTTAAACATTTTGTTGTTTTTGACAATTTTTTGCTTAAATTTGAAGTTTAGTTGGCACCCTAAATTCTTCGTAGTTATCACTAAATTTTAATATCCTTATTCTGGAAAAGCATTTACATCTTCCTTCGGATTAACACTTACCTAAGTTATACTTTTAGTTTAGTTTTATGAAAAGTATAAGTGGAATTGAATGGGACTATAATATACGAAAAACAAATACTTTTCCGTTATTTAAATACAGGGATAAATCGCCAAATATAGTATTTTTACGTGTCATAGTTTATTTGAATTTTAAATAGCCGTCACAGGGGTTTTCAAAAGACCAAGAGACGTCACTACTTATGTGTACCCAGATCGAAAGATAGTCTTTTAATATACTACTGTTATTTTCCATGTAATTTCATTTGAACATCCACACTATTAATCAATGCTGACTCTTATGCTGATTATCACTTTGTAAAACAGTCATACGTCATTCAAGAAGTCCGGAACCATACATGGGTGCTAGAAATCTCAAGGTTTGTTCTCGGTCAGGATCGGAACTAGATCATTTAGCACCCAGGGCAAAAGGATAGGGCATTTCTACCCCGACCCAGCCGAAGCCATACAGGGAAAAGATGAACAATCGTCACGACGGCAATCCAAAAGTACCCATAAACAACACAAATTATCAAACCAAAAACTCTAAACCTACCAAGCGAGACTGCCAAACCTAATCAAAATCCCTTCCTGTGTTTTAGACTTTCTTTATTAACAATCCAAATTTACATCAAAATTTGTTGAGTTCAAACTATAATAATACAAAATATTTTCCATCTTAACAAAGCACAATTCCAGGTGGCGTCCAAAAGCAGCAGTATAACAAACATTTCTTGACCCATACAACAACATAGAAGCTTTACAATATTAACACTAAAGTATATACGTGAAAATAAACACAATAATATATTTTTTAGAACCCGTGGCAAAAAACTGACTTGTACCCTTACCATCATATAATAGATAAATATATAAATATAGTTTATTATTCCAAATTTTTGAAGGGCTCATATACAAGCAGCTTATTCCGTCTTTTCTCTCTGCTTAAAGTTCTGCAATGAGTTTTCATAGAACTTGGTGAATTAGAGTTTTTTTTCGTTGATTATTTCTATTCAAGTCCCAGCTTTGTTGTCGACTCATCAGTTCGATTTCTCATGAAGTACCTTCCTTTTTTCCGCACTTTTAGAAATTCCAGTAATTTTCCTGCAAAGTAGCAGCTGAAAGACTTGCTGTCACACAAAAATAGCACAGCAGCGTTTTTACAGATGTTATCATATAGAAAGATCTATTCGACATAGCAGATGTTAAGAGAGGTTAGGGACTTCAGAAAAACTAGTGGATCTTCAGTCGTATATAACAACGTTTTCTAACCTGTGGTATGTGTAACAGTGATAGTCCTCGAGTTGCTGGTTGGTAGTACACGAAAAATAATCAATAATGGTGGAAAATAAAAAAAATAAATCAAAAAGTATCATACAAAAATATCATAATTTTACAAGTAGAATTAAAACGATACAATCTAATTAATTTATGGTTAAGCATTTATGTAGAAAATGAGCAACTTTCTGAGAACGCTCTTAAAGTATTATTACCATTTACTAGTACGGAATTAGTAGAAAGAGCATTTTTTCCATATATATTTTTTTATAATATGAAAGTTTGAACACACATACACACATATATATGTGTGTGTGTGCTAGAATAAGTTTATAATTTCAGTGCGTTAATAATCTGGCATGACTTTAGGTAGGTTTCAATGTAATTTGTCTCATGTGATAAGAAAACATGGCCACCTTAAATGCATAATAAAAATAAACACACTCGCAATAACAAATTTCATGAAATCATTTTTTACAAAATGGTACAATTTTGCATGCAGTGCCTGATTTCCGACATGGCAAACGGGGCAAGTACCTGGGACCCCAAATTAATTGCCATTTCAAGTTAAAAAATATGATGCGTATGCCTAAAATTCACTTTAGACTATCGACAATTTCTTCTTTTAGTTTTTGACTTATTCAGTACCATTAGAGATCTTGTTCACAAATGTAAGTGCTGGCAAAAAATGTAGATCACGCAGGTACATTCTGTTTTAGGAAGGAAATTTACTTGCGTAAGGACTAACAAAATTCTACTAAACGCTTTACCTACCAAGATTTTTTTTTTTTTTTTGTAACTTTTAGTTATTTCACACACAGAGAGCAATGATTATACGACGCTGCTTGGGCCTATCCCTCAAACGTCGCACAACTGGCAAGCAGAGATCAGTAAAACTGAACAGTGTTGTGTAAACTAGCATGGGGAGGAAAAAATAACCTTAAGTAAAAAGTAGAACAAAAGTCCAGCAGAAATGATTCGAGCTCCTTAGAGTCCGCCGTTTTCTTTAAGTTGTTGATGAAGGTTTTTAATGAAATGATCAGACTTTTTAAATCTTGAAAATCAAGTAAAGTTTTAATTTCCTTGATTGAAAGTCCAAATTCAGTAATTTCTTTTATATTTGAGTTATTAGATTTGGTTTCATACTGAGTTTGGCATTCAGTCATGCTGTTACCAGAATTTGAAGTAGGGATATTATTTATCTGAGTTCCGTTGTTAACAGATTGAGCATAGGATTTCCTAATAACAGGATGGTTTTTACAGTTGTGGAGGTTTTGCGAGCTAACAGGAAGGTTAGGGGTAGTTTTGAGATTATTCCTAGGTTTAGGGAAGCTAGTGCAGCCTTTATAACTAGCAGGGTGCTTACCACTGCAATTGTAACATCTGATAAACTCTTCCTCTCCTGCATGGGGGAAATCGCTACTAAGGTGGTCGTCAGCGCATTTAACTCATCTGGGTTAGTTATTTCATTATTTTTCATTTTATTTTAAACTAATCTTATTTTACTAACTACATTGGTGAGTCAACTTTAAAGGCTCTGCGGGCCAAAACTGACCCACGGGCCATAGTTTATGTATCACTACATATAACAATCACCCCGTAGCCACCACCTATGTACAGCAAAGTGAGGGGGGGGTGATGAATGGGTTTGCCCTGGGGCATCATTTCTGTAAGTCGGGCCCTGGGAGTTTCCCAATCTGTGGTACGTGTACCAGTGATGGTTTGCGAGTTGCTCGTTGGTAGTACACGAAAAATAATCAATAATGGAGAACATAGAAAATAAATAAATAAATAAAAAAGTATACAAAAATGTCATAATTTTACGAATAGAATTCAAACGACACATTCTAATTGATATTTAGTTAAGTATTGATATAGAAAAATGAACAACTTTCTGAGAAAGCTCTTAAAGTATTATTACCGTTTACTAGTACGGAAATAGTAAAAAAAGCATTTTTTCCATATATATTTTTTTATAATATGAAAGTTTGAACACACACACACACACACACACACACACACATATATATATATATATATATATATATATATATATATATTTATGTGTGTGTGTGTGTGTGTTCGAGTAAATATATTATTTCTATATATAAAGTAAATATATATTTATAATTTCAGTGAGTTTATAATTTAACATAATTTTAGGTGTGTTTCAATGTAATTTGTCTCATTATGTGATAAGAAAACATCGGCACCTTACAAAATGCATAACGAAAAATAAATAATCACACTCGCAATAACAAATTTCATGAAATCATTTTTACAAAGTGGTACAATTTAGCATGAAGTACAACCCAGTGGCATGTGAGCCAAATAAGGTTGGGAAACACGGGTATATTTATAATAAAATTAATAGCAGCTTATTTTTTTAAAAAATCATTAATATATAAATTTTGAAACAACTTAAAGTAAATAATTTTATTAAATCCGCATGAGATTTTCCAAAATATCACGAGTATTGGTTATGCTCATATTGCACAGCATTTGATATAAGGTATATAACTATTCGTCATTTTGCTGGAAAAAATAGAAAAACTGGCTAGATTTAAAAAATGTACATAAAACAATATCATTTTGTACATAATACAATCGAGACTTAAATCAGAATATTAATTAGGTATTTCATTAATATTAATTTGATAATTAAAACAATTTAAACTGATTAAAAATAGTGAAAACAAACTATACACTATTTTTAACTAAAAAATAAATAATTAGTATAATACTATGTAAATTATAATAATATCTATACAAATTCATACATAATCTTGGGTAATGTTTGTGTAAACGTACAAAAATTTTTTGAGATAAATGGCAACAGTAAAAAAGTAAATAAGAGTTTGTAAAATTTAAATTTTTATTTCAAAAATTAATTTTGATTAAGCATGCAGTTTAAATAAAAATTATTATTTTTGAACAGCTTATTTAAGAAATAAATTTATTTAATGAGCATGAGATTTTCCAAAATATCACGAGTATAGATTATTTTCATACTGCACAGCTTTCAATATAAGGTACATAATTATCGGTCATTTTTCTGGAAAAAATAGAAAAACTCGCTGGATTTTAAAAAAATGTACAAGAAACAATATCATTTTGTACATAATACAATTGTGACCTAATCAGAATATTAATTAGGTATTTCATTAATATTAATTTGATAATTAAAACAATTTAAATTGATTAAAAATAGTGAAACCAAACCATTCACTATTTTTAACTAAAAAATACATAATTTAGTATAATACTATGTAAATTATAATAATATCTATACAAATTCATATATAATCTTGGGTAATGTTTGTGTAAACGTATAAAAATTTTTAAAAAATGGCAAACAATGAAAAAGTAAGTAAAAGTTTGTAAAATTGAAATTTTTATTTAAAACATTAGTTTTGATTAAGCATGCAGTTTAAATAAAAATTATTATATTTGAAAATGTACTTTTATTCTTTTACTTCAATGTTAAAATTCTATACAAACACAACTTTTAATATAATGTTTAAAATGTAAATAAAAAAGACAGAGAGGACACTGTTTCCTTTTAAAACAATACAAATATAATTAACAATTGTTTCTAAAAATAATTATTAAAGTTACATAATTTAATTTAATTTTTTATACGTTAACAGAAACATTAGCCAAGATTGTGCATGAATTTGAATACATATTATTAAAATTTACTTAGTATTATACTAAGTTATGTATTTTAAAATTTAATGAAAAGTTGTTTACGTACTTGAATATTGTTGATACTTTTGTCTCTTTAAAAGCAAGCTGAAATTGTACTGCTACCATATTCTTTAGAATTAAAGTTGTCATTTTTAAGTATTTTGCTTTTGAAAAAATCACATATTGCAATCTTTTCGTTCTCCTAACTTCTGATTGAGTTGGGTTTTTCCATTCCAATCTCAGTTACGTTGATCTCCTACTTGAGCTTTTTGCACAGTATTATTCACTATAAAACTTAAATTAAATTAGGTTCCTTGAGTTTGGGCGGACAATTAAGATAGTAATTAAGAGTGACACGATACAAAAACAAAACAAAATAAATAGTTGCAAATTCATAAATTGAATACGAAGGAAGAGAAGCAGAGAATAATAGATACAAGATTTTATTTTATTTTTTTATTGCATTTTTTATCGTAACAATTAAGAGTGACTAGAGAAAAAAAGCAATAAAAAATAAGTAAAATAAAACCTTGTATCTATTACTAAAAAATAAATAAAATAAAATCTTGTATCTATTATTCTCTGCTTCTCTTCCTTCTTATTCAATTTATGAATTTGCAACTTTTTTGTATTGTTTTGTTTTGTTTTTGTATTGTATCACTCTTAATTCCTATCTTAATTGTCTGCCCAACCTAATTTAATTTTAATTTTCCAATTTTCCTCCAATTTCATCTCTCTCACTTCATATCATGCCAACTCAATATCAATATTTTTGTGCATACAACTATCAGTAAATACTGAGCTAGAGGATTTGGTCAACACCTCCTAAAATCTCTAGGAAGCATTGCTTTGGCACAGGAAGTTCAGTGGCCAAATCTTCCCGTTAGGATTCTTTTCATTCCTAGATTCTTTTAACCAATTGGCCGAACGATGGCCGAGTGATTAGGATGCTGGCCTTAGGTACCGGAGTTCGTGGGTTCGAATCCCACAGTAGCGTGGATGTTCGTAGCCGTTCGGAATCGGCTTTAAGCTGTAGGTCCAGGTCTCATTAGCCCTCGTGTTGCAAAAAGTAGACCGTAGCACTCCAAACCAAACCAAAGTGGGTTTCATTGAAACACCACAGCCAATATTCCTACAAATACCATTCTTGGTTTCTTCTCTTAGGGTATAGCATCTAGCAATACCCTTTTTGTATTTTATAGGACTTAAGAACACTTTTTTTAAAATAATTTTGGGTGACATTTTTTCCTTGTGAGATATCAGAGGAAGAATTGGAACATGATTATTGGTACATGGAATGTGCGAACTCTTTATAAGAGTGGGACACTGAGGAATCCAGTGGATGTTTTTTGACGAATATAAGATTAATATTCTGGCATTGCAAGAAATACGCTGGACTGGACAAAGTATCTTCGAAAAAGAAAGCGCCATGTTTATTATCTGTCAAGAGAAACAGCATTAGTTTGTTGAAGGATTCATTGTCAGCAAACGAACACAATACAAACCTAGTTAAAAAGCTCACTGTCAGTCTCATACGACATTTAATGCAGAGCGGCAAGTATGGTGAGTGAAGAGTGAAACCATTAAAAAAAAACATGCCGTTTATTTAAATGAATCAAAAATTAATAACATTACACATTGCTCCACGAGCAATAAAAATAAGACTAGCGTGAAACCCACACAGGGAATCTAAAGAACAACCGTCAGAGTCAGCACACATAAAACTACAATTGTTTAAATACAACTGGGCTGTCCACATACACGTGTAAATTTGCATAAAGTTTTAAAATAAAAAATATACAAAACTTAAAATACACACACAGTAACTAAATAAAGAAAATATAATTACAAATGATGACTAGTACATTTGAAACTGTTTACAATCTTAAAGTGTCGAAAATTGTATATAATCAGACCAATACTTAACCGCTGGTTAAGTCCAAGTAATCCTAACACTCACTTTTACTAATCCCATAGGAAATGAAAGACGAGGAAGACGAGCAATTAGGTGTTTTGAATCAGTGGAGATGGACTTAGTCTTGTACATAAAGAAAACTTCAGGAGCCTCGCTATGGATAGGGCCAGATGGAAACAACTATTATGTAGTCTCCACACTATGGCCAAGTATTCACCACTTCCTGATGGTAACCTTCAACGATGGTTCACGGGTTACATCCCCACGCTGGGCCACTAAATGATCCAAACATGTGGATTCGTCCATAGCGTCTACTGCGCACTTTAGTTGCGCATCTGGCTGCCTTTGATCTTTGGAGAAAAACCGCCTCGGAAGCCATCGTCCACCATTGCTATTTTATCGTTTGCCACCATAGACCACAATAAACGATACCCCCTCCAGACGGTGGTGATGGCTTGCAGTGGACTATAGTGTGGAGGGGCCTTTAGGGACGGCCTTGGCCGTACAGGCTGTAGTACTTTGAAACGAGAAGAAGAAGAGATAAAGAGATATCAGAGGTCTCGTTCTGATTCAACATATTCTGATAACCAATATTGCTTTTAAAATAAAAGCGATTGCCAGAGCTTTCGAATACATTACAGTGATGTAGAATTGGGCTGTTGAAAAGCAAAATAAACTCGAAATTTCGAGGGGGGTGTTGCTGGTGTTCATCCCCTTCTGGATACAGCTCTGCTGTGGTAATTTTTTTTTCATGACGAGAGCTAATTAGGCCGATATAGACTGATGTAAGCCGATACCAATCCACTTCTCACACTCTTCCCATTAGTGTGACTCCAATTCGCGAGCTTCACTCCGAAAGGCACTGCCTTTCTTGTTCACTCTTTATGCTGCTATTAGGAGAAGAAGGCACAGCATACAATAGATGTTATATTTAAATAGATACTTTTAATTCATTTATAAATGTACACCCTGGACTTCAGAAGGACCAAAGGTTAGCGTTTTCCGGGTTCGAGTTTAGCAACTCCCGGAAACACCTCCCTGTACTATCGAAGTACGTGCAGGATAAATCTGTTTACCAAAATGTCCTCTTGTTGAAAGTTCGGGGGTGGTAAAAAATGCGAAAATATATCTCTGCCCCCCCCCGCTCATGTAAAGGTAATCGAAATGAAAGTTTTATTTCTCTGTTATAGTATCAGGAATGCCTTATAGTCCATCGGGAGTTGTCAAGGTGGGAGTTTATCCTTTTTATTTACATTAATAAAGTAGATCATCTTATCTGTTTGTTTATTTGTTTGAGGATATCGCGGAGGGAAAAAGCACAATTGTGAAATACGGTTCAAAATTAGTGTCGAGCATCTCGAAATGATTTGTCTTAAACTCGATTTAGTTTTCATCTTGACAAAAGAAGTTTTTTACGTCTTTTCCCATGCTTCCTTTACTCATAGGTATCGAATAAATGATCACACAAGGGCTATGTACTTTTTATATTAAAAGTACGCAGTGCCCTTTCATTTTATTATTTTTTTTTATTGAGTAATACAATTAATAATGTAATCGTTTTGTATTTATCGAATTTAAAGTATAATCAAATTATAAAAATTTGTTAGAACATTTTGTCTAACCCCAGAAACCTTTCTGTTTCTATCGAAAGTTATTAATATTGTTAAGTCTACAAGACAACTGTTTTAAAATGTATTTCAAAACAAGAAAAGGAAAGTAAACTTGCCAAACTTGTTAATTTAAATCTCAATGTGCATACAAAACATTTCGAACTATACAAATTCGTTAAAAATACGTTACAAACTAATTCCCCTGTATAATAGGCCCGTCGAACGGTGACCTAATGGGTAGGACGCTGCTGTTCGGTGTCGGAATTCGTATGTTCTCATTCAAGTGTAGACATGGATGTTCATGACCGTTAGGAATCAGCTTTAAGTAGTAGGTCCAGGTCTCATTAACCCTTTATGTTACAAAATTAATTACGCGGAAATAATTGATAATTTTTCTAAATTAAAGCGAACAAAAAAAACAAAAATTTTTAATAAAGTTTATTCATATTTATGAACTTACTTTTGTTCGACATCTAATAAAATAAATATCAATTTTTTAAATAAACTGCTCAAACTTTTCTAGTAAAGCAAAAGTTTATTGTTGTAGATTAAATATTTTTTTGTGAATAAAAAAGTTTTGTTCTAGAGTTTCACATTATTTATTTTAATTTTATTTAAGTAATTTAATTCGGCGCTGAGCACCCACCTTCTTGCGTACTACCGTCTTAGCGGATAATCTCCATTTCGTTTCTAATATAAAAATAGCATTTATATCAGAAGTTCCTACAACTATTTTTCATGATTTTCTGATGCAAAAATGAATTTGAACAGATTTCGCGTTTTCGTCGGCTTTGTAAGCAATCACCAATTAATTGGAAATTCTGGCTACGGGAAATGGTAGCATCATAACCTTTGGTACCGGAGTGTGGCGAAAGTTCATATTGCCACATAGACGTCGCGCCTACCTGTTACATCAGATAATGTAACCCTACTATCTGGCATTCGGACATAGTAGTTCGGTGAGTTTCAAACCCATCATGTTAGCAACTGTGTATAGAAGTATAGTATATTTTCATAGAAACAGCAGAGATTATCCTTTTATAGATATAAGAACTTTGTCTACCCCGCCTGCATCTATAGTTTTCTAAAACGCTTTCTTTTTTTCCGATTTTCGCATCACGGAGTTCTTGCATTTGAAATCAATTCATCGCTTGAATGTTTGTATTCGTTTGGAATAGGCTTAGACAAACTATCCCAATCTTTTTTGGCTCACATACCATTTGGTTGTACATTATGGTAAATTGCAGGGCCGTAACTAGGTCCTTTAGCGTCCGTGGCAAAAAACTAGTCTGAGCCTCTGTCACAAATATAGTGATAGAATACATAAAATGTTATGTATATATATCAGTGGCATGCGGTAGGTGTTCATGCAGGGTGTGCAGAGAGCAACAACAACAATAATAATAAAACCATAAAAATGTACATTAAACACTTCTTTAACGTTTATTATTCATTTGTACACAAAATCCATACGTCTATCCGTATTACTAATAAAATAACGAAAAGCTTATATTTCCACGAAAAACTTATATTTTCAGCAAACGTAGCACCACACGGCGCCCGCTTCTGCGGTGCCTCATCAGGATGCTCATTGGTGCCGACAAACCGAAAGTCTAGTCCACGTGCAGAAGATTTCCCTGCACGCTGGCGCAATAGAACGAACTGTTTCTCGTTCGGTCAATTGGTTAAATTATATTTATTGTTTTTAACATTTGGAAATCATATATTCTGTGAAAAACATCTTCACAGTTTTTAAAAACAAAACCAGGGATACGGTGCTACATATAATATATATATATATATATATATATATATATATATATATATATATATATATATATATTGTAGCGTACTGGGGCTCTAAGTGAGCCCGAAAAAGGATAGCGGAGGCCTACGTACAGACTATGATATTTATTAAGAAACACAATATTGAAGTTATGATAAAATACAGATGAAACGATGAATATCTACAATGAAAAAAATGATCGATGCAGGAATCAGCTTCCTAAGAGAAAAAAAAGGGGAGGAGGACTCTCTCAGTCGCTCCCTCGAAGTTTTGGGCCGATGAGTTCACAGCAGACTCGATCGGTCAAAAATCCTCTCCGGGCCTCGAACTCTGCTCTTCTTATATAGTCGTCTGCCGCCAGAATGTCCATCTCAGCTGATCGGACAGCTGGTTGATGACGTGGTGGTGAAAGCGCGCGTAGCACCAGCAGGTGCCAGGGAAGCTTGCAGTAATCGGGAGCAATCTCGGGATGTCCTTGGACAAACCTTTGGAGAACAAGATAGTAAAGTATTGTTGTTTCCCTTACAACGTGGAGGATTGCTGTCGTGTGAAACTCTTTCTTCGGGATGCCATTGAAACTAACACTGCGAACACTTCGCCAGCATCCTAATGAATTTTTCCGACAGAATGATTGAGATGGTCCTCGGTGTCAACAATCCTCCATTCAGCATCCCATTCTGCGCGAAACAACGTCCTTTCACGAGGTAAAGAAGAGCTCAGTTCAAATGCCCACAAAAGGCACGGTTGCCATTCTTCTACGTTATGCTGTCTTTTCTTACGGTTTTAGGTAAGTCTGTATCAGGAATTTAATGTAACGAGAATTCGTTACAATATATATATAAACAGAACCGCAACTAGGTCCTTTAGCGCCCGTGGTAGAAAACTGGTCTGCGCCCCTACCACCAAATTTAGCTAGAAAATATATAAACGTGTTTTTTTTCTATATCATATATTCAGAATGAACTAACAAAATATTTTCTTAATTCTTAAAATGTTCCTTGTATATTAATTTTTAATTTTTTCTTCTGTTTTTACCGTATTAATACTTTAATATTTTTGAACATTCTGTGAGTATTATTTTCCTGATAAACTGAATAGTTTATTTGAGGGGAATAAGTTTTATTTAGATATTGAATTTTTATAAAAAAAAATTAGCGAATTTTTGAAATTTAAATTAGTTTTAATAACATTAATAAATTTAAAATTTAAAACGAAAACTCGGATTTATAAAAACGCTTATTAGGATTGTTTGGTAAACGTTTTGTAAAAATCTGTAAAATTTAGCCTCTAGAAACATTTTTAAAAATAATAAAATTCATAAAAAGAAATAATTTTTAAACACATTGGATTTTATAATAAAAAAAAATTATTTTTCATCTTTTCCTTATTTCTACTGGAGGCGAATCGCCCTCTTTCAGACCGCATTTTCCTCATGGTGTGGCATCCCTATGGCTGATGCGCCTGTGGCAAATGTCACCTTTGCTACACCCTAGTTACGGCCCTGTATATAAATATATGTGTATGTGTGTTCAAAATTTCATATATATATACTATTTAGTCATATTTCGTATACTAATAAATGGCTTTAGTAAAAGCACAAAATTTATAAAAACCAAGTTATAGATAGTTATACAGTAGAACCTCGATTATCCGAAGTAATTAGGACCGACGGATAATCAAAATTTTTGGATAATCGAGAATTCATAAATAATCATCTAGTTTAACATGTAGTATCGTCATTGGTGGATTAATATTCGATTGTTCTGGGACTCGGCTTGGTTTGGTCTGGAGCTCTACTGTCTACTTTTTGCAACAGAGGGCTAATGAGACCGGGACCTACTGCTTAAAGCCGATTCCGAACGGCTACGAACATCCATGCCACTGTGGGATTCGAACCCACGAACTCCGGTTCCGAAGGCCAGCACACTAACCATTCAGCCATCGTTCTGCGTGGGACTCAGCAGTGTAACCTTCCAAATTTCGAAATGGGGTGTGTTTTGTTTATAACAAGGATGTTTGAAAGTAGGGAAGAGTATACTCATACCGAGAATTGTGCTTGCGAGAGGGAATTCTAAAAAAGGGAATTCCAAAATATTTATCTGCACTCGCAGTTTGGAAAGAACGGCTTGCATACAAAAGTAATGTGGGAAAAAAGAAAACTTTAAAAATCCATGTTTGTAAAGAGAAATTTTTGGATGATAGTAGAAAGTGAAAAAAAAAGAAGAAACAGACTTTGGTTAACGGAGAGTTTCGGTTAATCGAGAATCGGATAATTGAGGTTCTACTGTAATTATGTTTTTCCTTTCTTTAAAGTTAGGGGATGTTTAGACCTAGCTATCGGTCTAGCTAGCTGGTTATCGGTCCTATTTTTTTGGCATAGGAATCGCTGGTTAGTGTATAAATTCTGCCGTTCCTTTTTAGGCTTAAACTAGCTACAAAACTTTTAGTATATTTCTACCGAGAATCGTGTTGGCGAGAAGTAATTCTAAAAAAGAGAATTCAAAAATATATATATTCACATAGTTTGGAAAGGATGGCTTGCATACGAAACGAACATGGGAAAAAAGAAAACTTTCGAAATGCATGTTTGTAAAGAGAAAATTCTGGATGATAGTAGAAAGTGAAAAAAAAAGTGAAGATGAAACCGACTTCGATTAAGAATTTCAGTTAATCGAGGTTCGGATAATCGAAGTTCTATTGTATTTAAAAGTGCACTTATTGACTGTTGGATTTTTGGACTGTACATACTATTTACAACTTTCCTGTGTGATATTATTAACTAAAATATTTTTTATGAATTATAAGAAAAAATACTTTTATGACATTTTCTGATTTATTATTTAAAAAAAAATAAACAAAAATGGACCACCATTACTAATTATTTTATGGTATTTAGCGTTTTTTCGCTTACTATTCGTGGTAAGCGAAAAAACGCGCAATAGTCGCGTACCACAGGTTGGAAAATGCAATCTTCGACAGTAATTTTCGGCAGTGGCGTACCTAGAAGAGTAACGTCTACACCTGGCAGTTTTAAGCGGTATTTTTTTTATATATTAATCAAAATAGAAAATTAATAATTTTGATGTTTCTTGTAAGTCTGAAGAGTAAAATAAAATGATGAAATTAACAAATGTCCGTTTTGATCGTTCCTGCTTGGGCTTTGGCTGTTTCTGTTTGGCGTCTCTCGCATTTTTTTAAATCATTTATTTTATTCTATTTTCTTTATAAGAACGTCGTTGTATATTTTCTTCCCCAGGGACATCCACATATCTAAAACTATTCTTTTAAGGTAGATGGTCCTTAATGTGCAATTAGCAACATTGATAAGATAAAGATTAAAAAGTTGTCGGAGTTAATAATCCTTGTTATTTTCAATAATTATTATATTAGTTGTAAAATTAATATAAAGTTGTCGGAGTTAGTAATTATTGTTATTTTCGATACTTATTATATCAGTTGTAAATCTAATAAAAAGTTCTCGGAATTAATAATCCTTGTTATTTTCAATAATCATTATTTTAGCTGTAAAATTAATATAAAATTGACGGAGTTAATAATTCTTGTTATTTTTAATAATTGTTATATTAGTTGTACTATTAATATAAAATTGTCGGAGTTAATCCTTGTTATTTTCAATAATTATTATATTAGCGTAAAATTAATAAGCTGTTGTCAAAATTAATAATTCTTGTTATTTTAAATAATTATTATATTTGTTGAAAAATTAATAAAATGTTGTTGGAATTAATAATCCTTGATATTTTCAATAATTATTATATTAGTTGTAAAATTTATATAAAATTGTCGGAATTAATAATTCTTGTTATGTTAAATAATTATTATATTAGTTGTAATATTAATAAAATGTTTGTCGGAATTAATCCTTGTTATTTTCAATAATTATTATATTAGTTGTAAAATTAATAAGAAGTTTTTAAAATTAATAATCCTTGTTATTTTCAATAATCATTATTTTAGCTGTAAAATTAATATAAAATTGACGGAGTTAATAATTCTTGTTATTTTCGATACTTATTATATCAGTTGTAAATCTAATAAAAAGTTCTCGGAATTAATAATCCTTGTTATTTTCAATAATCATTATTTTAGCTGTAAAATTAATATAAAATTGACGGAGTTAATAATTCTTGTTATTTTCAGTAATTATTATATCAGTTATAAAATTAATAAAAAGTTTTGTCGGAATTAATAATCCTTGTTATTTTCAATAATTGTTATATTAGTTGTAAAATAAATAATATCAATTGTATATTTTTGAAGTGTTTCAGACCTTTAGTTCTATTCCATTAAAGAACAGTTTAAGCTTCAACTAATGCCTTTTGGAATATTAGGCAATCTCCAACTATACAGAAACAAAAATTGGCATTAAATTAAGACACTGAGCATTGTTTTTAAAATGTAGACTAGTGTAAAAATATCAATTTCTTTAAAAGAATTAAAGCTTAGTAAATCATAGTTTGATAATTTTAAAATCATATTTTATCGATTTTGCTACTTACATAAAGTCATAGAAATAAGAAAAACTCACCTGCATATTATTAAGAATGTTATTTTGAGAAATATAATGTATGCATTTTTTTCACGTTCGATATAGCATATTTGTGTTGACTTACATCACTTATGTGGTTTGGTTTGGTATGGAGTACTACGGTCTACATTTTGCAACACGAAGGCTAACGGGACGAGGACCTACAGCTTTAAGCCGATTCCAAACGCCTACGAACATCCATGCCCATAGTGCGATTCGAACCAACAAACTCCGGTTCCAACGGCCAGCACCCTAACCATTCATCATTCGGCTTCACTTATTAGGGATAATATTTTATGAATTATCGTATAATAGTTATTAGTCCATTTTTAGCTATATATATATATATATATATATATATACACACACACACATATATTAAGTCTTTGAAATTTAGGTTAATTTTAAGTTTTTTTGGGATCAAATTTAATTGAAAAAATTAGCTAATGCGTTTTGTTATATATAATGAGTGCATAAAGATTTTATTAATTCCATTAACTTTTAATTAGCATTTTTCTGTGGGAACGAAAAATTACAATTAACTTTTATTAATTACAATTGTGCTATTAAAATTCAATCAACCAACTAATCAGCTTATATTACACGAAAAGTGTTACTGATGCCAATATATAAAAATTAGCAAATATCTATAGCACAATAATTAATTCATGATGTACTGGAAATATTTAGATTATTTCCTCTTATTCGTTTTCAATATTTTATTACTATCTGTTTTACTTAATTTTTCTAAATATAAATAAATGCATTTACGGCTAACATAGAAGAACTTTGAAGTTTATTAAGACTAAAAATTAACGTCTTTACATGACAAGAGCAAAGCATCGAATGATCACGAAAATACAGTTCTGTTTCATATTTCGCCCTTCACTTCCCATTCATTCAAGTCTCTTATAAGGCTCTTTAAATTTTATTTGATAGAATCGTGCTGATCAAATTATTTTTCCTACATAATCTTGAGTACAAATTTAAGTATAACAATTCACAAAATTAATTCTTTCCTTTGATTTTCATATAGGAAGTCAGCAAAAGTGCCAGAAAAAAAAAGAAAAAAGAAAAAAATAAATTTAAAAAAAATGGAGATTTTGTTATATGTAAAAAGAATAGAATGGATCATTTTAATGAATTTTCAATGAGAGGCTTTTGAAACAATTAGTAATTAATAACTTCTAAAAAATTTATATTATTCCTTGACTTTTTTAGTTAAGAATATATTACTAATAGTAAATTAAATTTTCAAACAGATTTATTAAAAACAATATATATACATACATACATACATATATATATATATATATATATATATATATATATATATATATATATATATATATATATATATATCAGTGGCGTGAGGTAGGTGTTCATGCAGGGTGTGCAGAGAGCAACAACAACAATAATAATAAAACCATAAAAAATGTACATTAAACACTTCCTTAACGTTTATTATTCATTTGAACACAAAATCCATACGTCTATCCGTATTACTAATAAAATAACGAAAAGCGTATATTTCCACGAAAAACTTATATTTTCAGCAAACATACTACTACACGGTGCCCGCCGATGTGGTGCTTATTGGTGCCGACAAAACGAAAGTCTGGTCCACGTGCAGAGAATTTCACTGCACGCTGGAGCAATAGAACGAACTGTTTCTTGTTCGGTCAGTGGATTAAATTATATTTATTAATTGTTTTTAACATTTGGAAATCATATATTCTGCGAAAAACATCTTCATAATTTTTAAAAACAAAACCAGGGATATGGTGTTACAGATATAACATATATACTGTCTGTAAAACACAATGAATGGTAAAATTTGGACTGTTCTGTTAGAATTCGTTTCTTTTTTGTCTAACAAAACGAAATTGTTTTTCAGCGAATTATTTCTATAAATATAATACATCACCGAAATTACTTTACCACACTAAAACATTTCCCTTTATATTGATGAAATACTTCTTTTATATTTCCATGAAAACAAAATCTTACAATATATAAATTTAAACATTAACCGTCTGCAAAATCGTATGGCCAGTTAATCAGTTAAAAAACCAAAAGCGATTCGGCACGTAAGTTCCTGCTCTAATACAGCGTTTAATAAACCGCACCTATATATATATATATATATATATATATATATATATATATATATATATATATATATATATATATATATATGTGTGTGTGTGTGTGTGTGTGTGTGTTGTAACGAATTATTTACTACAATTAATTCTTGATATACAAAAAGTAAAAAAATCGTATTGAAAAATACCTGGTAGAACGTGAATTTTAGAATATATATATATATATATATATATATATATATATATATATATATATATATATATATATATATATATATATATATATATATATATGTGTCACAAGTTGTATAAATTTATGAAAGTTTCTCAAAACTAAAATTTTTATCTCAATCCGTAAGATTAAAAAAAATCTTATAAATAAACTTGTTTATAATTTTTCATATTTGTGTATATGGTTGCTATATATATAGTGAGGATATTTTAATATTTTCAATCTTTGTTAAAATTAAAACTAAGTTAAAAACATTTTTTTAGAAAATTTTGAATTATTTTGTTTACATATTTGTGGATGTCACATTTATTATGCTGCTAATGGATAACGTATTTCAGGTCTTTTTAATTTAAAATAAAACAATATATGTTTTTTAAAACTCGAGTTACTTTACAAATAACTGAACTGGACAACAAAATAATAATAAATAAATAAAATAAAATTCAAAGTACTAATTTTATGAAAATTAATTTTGGAAAGTTTTGAAACGCTGCAAAAAATTTGTCGATCGTAAATATAATGTGTTTGTGTGTATGCACGTATATTTACATACATAACAAAACGTAGTACAGAAAATGAACCCCTATAACTGCCTCAAAATTTGAATAACAAAAATTAACTATAACAAAAATGCACTAATTTTATAATTTTTTACACTTATGAATGACATTTAGAACGAATAGACAGCACAACAACATAAACAAATATTTGTGGAGTAAAACTTATTGTCTTTTATTCTCGATTAATTGTTATTGCCCAATATGATTTTGCTCTAACAATAAGACATACGGGTTTGTTTATTTTTTTTCTAGCAAGAAGTTTCCTTCTCGCTTGTCAAAAACGAAGCGTTTATATTTTATCTTTTATCACAATTTGGTTACACATTTACCGTTTTAAATCTAGTAGTTGGAATCTTTCGCACATGCGCACAACGTTCACGAGAAGCTAGACGCTACAAACCGCCATTCGCGGGAAGAAAGAAGAAATAGAGAGCTTTCCCGCGTCAATGATGACAGCTGATTTAGCAGCTGGTTGATTTGTACTACGATTGAGAAAATAGTTCCTTCTCTCAGCAGACTTAATTTGTTTGCAGACACTAGCAATATTAAAATTTCATAGTTTTATTTGTACGTTAAGCCATTTTAATAAATATTAAGTGCAACAATTATCATAAAATTATCAATATTTGTTGAAACTACACGTGCGCGGAAGGATATCTACGTCGTGTAGGTGATTCGCTCACTGCTTCCTGCTCAAGAGTAGCCATTCGATGACCGACTTGTTCTCTGGAATTTTGGCAAGTGAATGAATTGTGTTGATTGGTGTTCTAATTAATCTTTGAGAGCAATTTTCATTAAATAATGGCATTTTATAATAGGAATGGAGAACGGAAACGGATTCCGCATGATATTCGGCGTCAGGAAGAAGAGGTTGTAAGGAGTTTGTGCAGGTACGAAATGGAGACCATCTTTTTATTCATCATTTGATAGTAACCGTTTGCCGGCGTACTACAACAGCTGATGCGGCGTATTTTCATTTTTCCCGCGACATCCGTTGATTAAATGGTCGAATATTATTGCAATTATACATTTCTTGTAAAAATATCTTTCTGAACTGTTTGTTTTTGATATTCTATTCGTTTAAATTGTCTTTATGTCGAAACATTTCTGTTGAGAATTTCAACTAAACGTTAAGGTGTGTCTTTGTTATTTAGGGCAGTGTCCTTTTCCTTCGATGCGTTTTAAGTTCGGTTTTTGTCATTACGAACAGCTGATATTTACAGGAGTGATTTATTTTTAACTTTTCATTTGTTTGTTTCTCTCTATGAGTATTTCAAATTTTATTTAATTAACAAAATGTAGTATTTTTAAGTGTACCGCGTGTCACGTGGAGGTATGTTGGATCATTTTACCGATAGTAAGGACTTTGATGTTGCTGTCTTTTAATATTTTTTAAAATTATTTCATGAGATATAATATTAAACAATTTAATAATTTTTTTTTTTTTTTTTTGCATCTGAAATCATTTATAATCTGAGATGATGTTCAAAACGGTTGTTAAGTACATTGTGATTTTTATAACTGCAATATCCTGACAGTGTAATTTATGTAATGTTGCACTTATATTATTAGAGCAATTTTAAAATTAATATTACTAAGTATAAAATACTAAGTGAAAATTTGCATAGTTTAAATAATTTGTTGATCATAGTTCCAAATGCTTAAAATTTTGTTTGTACTGATGTTTATCTGTATTTAAATAGGTGCATATTTTTAAGAGTGTTACTTGAGTGTGTTTACTTATATATATATATATATATATATATATATGTTATACAAAAAAATTAGCTTATCAATTCTTATAAATCTTGTGTAAGAAACAAGTTTTATTTATTTTTTTGAACAGTTGTACTGTATTTTATTGTCAACTGTTCAGTGTTGGTTATTAGGAAATAGAATTTAAAATTATTGCTAGTAAATTATGCAAATTGTGGAAGCTTATTTAAATATGTAAATCCATCATGGTAGTTTTGTATGTGACAAATATGCATGTCGTCAATTCTTCAAATATCATCTCCATTCATCAAAGTAAATTGGTTTTATTTTCATTGTTCATTCAATGTTGGTGATTGGAATGAATTTAATTTATATAGTTGGTAAGGGGGTAATATGGTGTTTTGGTTTTGTTTTATATCCAGTTTTATAGGTTTGAGGACTCATGGATAGCTGTTGGATATGTTTGCTCATATAAAGCACTTTAAAATTTTTGTAGTTTGCTCTTTATGTAAGTAACTTATCATTTTGACCATGTAAATTTCATTTTTAGAATGGGAAGTAGACCTATTTCTCCTCGAAGTATGCAAGAACAAGAAAAACGCATTCGTCGGGAAATTGCTAACAGCAATGAAAGACGCCGCATGCAGAGTATCAATGCAGGGTTTCAGTATTTGCGTACGCTGCTTCCTCAGGGAGAAGGCGAAAAACTCAGCAAAGTGAGTACAGCTTAACTATTTTATAAGTCAGTTTTGGAAAGAAAATACCATTTTTCTAGAACATAGATGTCTTCTTCCTCCTTCTCCCCACCAAAGAAGTTAAAAGTTTAAGATTTGTTGTTAAATACTAGCATAGTAGGACATCATCAAAATCTTGAGATTAGTATTTCTGTGTTGAATATCTTTGTGGGGTGTTGAAGTTATTTTAAATATATATTGGAATGATGTCTTTTAATTCTTAGTGTGGTCAAGTTTATCGCAGAATTTGTGTTTGTTGTAAATACTTTCAATATTTCTTTGGCTGATTTAAGATTTGGCTTATTTTTAGATTTATTCATTGAATCACAAATAAATAATAAAAGTACCACTTTCCTCATGACTTCACAAATGTCCAGACTTCTGCTATATTTGTTAAAGTTGTGTTGATGATGAATATGTTCAACTGCTTTAAATGTATTTTATTCATCTAATATCTTAGTTGTATAGCACAAAGTGCTGTGCATTTATGCATCTAAGTGCTTTTATGATTGCTTAGTAATTTCTATTGAAAATAATATAAATCTTGATTTTATTTTGGATTAAAATCATTAACTAATTCTAAATTATTGGAGGAGAAGAATAAGTATTTTCTGTAATTTTACTGTTAGTGATTCTTACTATTTTTTTTTTCCAATTTTTACAAATATTAAAAGTTTAACTTAATAACTGTTGAGCTGCATAAAATTTTACTATCTTTTCACTTACTCATTATATGAAAATGCAACAGCTGTTTTACCCCAAGAGGTTTTTACAGATCTCTTTTTTGTGCTTGCATAATTTGTTTCAAGTTTTGTTATCTAAATATTTTGTTAGCAGTCTCACTTGCCATTCCTTTCCAACAGGAGTTTGTCACAGGTTTACTTTATTTGCAAGATGACAAATCAAACAGCTTTAACTCTACTTTTCAATAAGTTTACCGGCGCTGGCCGTTTTTGAGAGATCTAATTTTTCGCCCCTCTATTCGCCTCTTCCTTAGAATTCCTAGACTGGTTCTACTGCATTCTCAGCTGATATTGCGCGCGTTGGCAACCGCGTCATTAGCCCCGGTCGAATGCAGGCCACCGGCTCAAACAGTTTTCATATTTTCTTGACGCATCGATCTTTTTTTTTTTTCCTCTCGCTATATTTATAGTATTTTAATATCGTGCCGCTTTCATCTGATATTTTCAGTAATATAAAAATGCTATTAAATACTTTGGTTGTTATTTATGATTTTGTAAACTTTTACGTTCTTCTAATTTTTAAAGTGAATCCTTTTACTCGGAATTGAGATCAGTACTTGTTAGATATATTAATATTTATCGTATCTGATGAATACAAGTGTTTGATTACAAGCTTGTAGCACACTTCGTATGATTATTTTTTTTTATTTAATCCCTTTTATTATTATCACTACGAAAATTTCCTTTAGTAAAAGACATTTAAATATACTGTTCGCCTGTAATCTGTCATTAGATTTACCCTCACGTTATTGTTTCTAATAGTATGTGGAGTTTACTTTTATCCCGTCTAGGTTCTTTTTAAAAAAAATATTTATTGTTACTATCAAAAGAACAGCTGGCGAAAATAATACAAACAAAAAAAATTATCTCGTTTTATAGGTCACACATTGCTCATATTGCCGATACGATTAATTTCTTTCTCAATTTGACCTGAACAACCAGCTGGTTAAGAGCCTTTTTGGTAGATGCAGTGTCAAGGGGTTGCTAATACAGTGTTGGTTCTATCAAAGGATTGCCTGAAAAAAAAATTTCCTGCGTCTTATAACCCACTTATCTCATAATCGCTTGTTGAAGGTTGGCATTTGATGTGTCCATCTCAGTTAACGGAAAATACGATAGCCATAATGCAGCCTCGTGTTTGTTACTGGGGGTTTCAAAGATTACTTCAACTAAATTAATTTTCAGTTCTTCGTTTGAATATCTAGACAAGTTTAGTGCAGTTGAATTGTTCTGCTGCTCTGAAACGTTTTCTTTCTTTCTAGCCAGAAACAATTTCTTTGTCTCCGTTTATTTTTTTTCCTCCGCAAAATGCTTATTCATAGCTTCCGCATCTCTCCGTTTTCTTTATTTCTTTTAATTTTTTTATCAAGTTAATACTTTTGTAGAGACAACTTTATAACATCCGCCTTTTGTTTGGTAGTTAATGTTTGAAGAAACCCATAATTACAGCTCGGCTTTTTTTAACGTTGTTTTTCTTGGAATATGGACTTTTTTTTTATCGGGTTAAGTAAAGTTTAAAAAAGCTCTATAATTTTAAATGTTGGATTAAGCGTCCTCCAGTTGCTCTTACCTTAATACTTAAAGGAAAAAAGTTTGAAAGATAACTTCTAATGCGGAATCTTATGAACATACCTCCCTACAATACTCGCTACTCGCGTCAACTGAAATCTGAAACCAAACCGCATCCAGTAATTATTTCAGCTCTCAGACATTCTATTTCTGTTGCATCCATTCTCTTGCGCAAAAGAAGTGTGCGTTGGGAGGGAGAAAAAGCCGTTCAGGCGTGCCTCTATTTAAAATTATCAGCATCATTTACGTTACTTCAAAAGCGCCATTTACGTCAGAATTTGAATTTTGGTTTGCTTGTATATGCGTACATAATGCATACACTATTATTTCCTACATATAGCTTATTAGTTATGCGTAAATATTTTTATTTCTGAGTCAGATATAGCATCTGCAGCACTTTTCAAGCAAGTTACTTTTAATTTCATAGAATTGAGAATGAGGTAATTTTACTTTTTGAACAATACAATTGAAAATGAACATGTGCATGTGTGTATAAATGTTTAATTATATTTTAAGGAACTGATGCAATATAAAGTTCAGTGAGATGAGGCTGTAAATACGATCACAATTTACGATCGCCTTTTTGTAATTTTTTGGACCGCACTGCCGTTTGGATGCATCTGTACTTCAGCGTGTTAAGGATTAGTTAAATCTATCCAAACATTTGAACAACATGAGAACTAAACCTTTTCTGCCTGTTTCCGTGTCTAAAAGCGACTGAAAATCGAAATTTATCAAGAGTTTAGGATCACTGGTGCTGTCTGGCTTAAAATCTTCCAAACTTGCTTTTTATATTGAAAACAGATGGCACCACTGTAGAATGCCGCCCGTCCGACTTACCAATAATTTTGATTATTGATACCTCTAATTTCATGAAATATTTAATATAATTCACAAAAATGCGATTATATGAAAATATCAAGTGCCCTACTTTTTAAACAGCTTTCTGGAACTTAATTGGTTAAATATAAATGAAGGCAGTTTTCACTTGGTTAGGTGAAAAAGTTATCGGCAAGTATTACCCCACAGTGGTTATTTATGAAAAGCAATACTGATTACACCTTTAAAGAAAAATAAGAAAAAGTGTTATTAAATAATTATTAAATCAGATTTCCATCAGGATTTAGTGTATAGATCTCACTGAATGAGTTTACATTCTTAACTATGCTGAAAAAAAAAGCAATAAAAAATTTACTGTTCTTGATTTTCAAAGTATTCTGTAGCTAACATTTTTTATTTCCCTCCATATTTTGCCCGTATTTTAATATTTTCCACTATCATAAAATATTTTGTGTGTGGGGGGAGGGGGTAAAATAACTTTTTACAACTTTTTTCTGTGATAACTATTTTTTTAATACATTATATTTTTCCTATTCTGCAGTGAATTAAATGCCTGTTCAAGAATTTCATTTTCAGAATTGTATATTCATTTTTTGTCATTAATTATTCATACAACCATATTAAAGATTTTAAAATTTATTTTACTTGCCATTGTACATAAATTGTTAGATAATGTATGTGGCTTATCTATAGTTTTACACCTGATTTTTAGGCATCCATTTTACAACAAACTGCTGATTATGTGTATCATCTTGAACGTGAGAAAGCGGCTTTACTGGAGCAAAATTGTCAATTGAAGAGGACTGTACTCAATTCTTCAAATAATCATGATAGTGATGGTAGTTCAGATTCTCCTTTTCCAAAAAGGAAAAAATTAGATGCTGGTGAGTATTATTTTCTTAATTTAATTTAGGTATTAATCTAGTTAAATTTGCATGCGTTAATTTGTTTTAATCTAGAAAAACTTGCAATTTTCTTTTATTAGATATTAGCTGTATTTAATGTATGTTTCTTTTAATAGATATTAATTGTTAGTTTAAGAAATTTAATGTATATTTATGTATGTTGTTTCTGGAATCATCGGATTATTTTATACATATATATGTCATGTAACTAGTTATAGCTCTTAACCCTTTCCGTACCAATATATGAAAAACCATCTCAGTTTTTAACATTTTATAGATTTTTATAATGGCTAAAGTAGGCTATAAAAATTGTGTGTGTGCATACCAAGTATCAGCATATCATAAAAATCTAAGAGTAAAATTTTTCTGCATATTAATTCATGTATTCATAATACTGTAAATTATAGTTTTAACTTTCAAGAAGTGGTATCATATTAGCTCTAGTGTAGCAAAATAAGACTGTAGCACTTGAAATGAAAGCAAAAAGCTGTAGATTGAAATGTGCAATATGGAAAAGTATAATTATATTATGACAGCCTTTAAAAAAGACCAAGAAATGTTGGGGGGAAATATATAATTCTGGATTGTGACATGCAGAAATTTCCCATGAATAGAAAATAAAGTTTCTCTTTTGGTTATTTTTTAGTAATTAAAACTTTGGTACACCCTGTATATTAACAATCCTAGTAGTCACAACCTTCAAAGTAGTGCCGTCTGCAAAATGCTTTAACAGAGATGTACAGTCAAGTTTTAAGTTCAACCTATGTTTTAAATGTAGTTGAAACACTACACTAATTTTCCTTTATTTTACTTTTGGATTTGACACTTGTCGAAACTTTTTTGGTCAACTGTATTAATTCTTTAACTCATTTATGCTAATGCAAAAATAATGTATTTGGTAAAATTATTATTAGCTCTTTTTTTCCATATCATGTGGCACTTAATGCATAATTAATAATCAATTAAAAGGGTATTTAGTTCTTTCCTCCTTGACTTTTTTGATTATTTAAGGTGTCTTTTGTTTCTGATGTTTGTACTGTGTTATTATAATTTAAGTGCATTTCTTTTTCATCCTCGTGTTTAGAAAGAATATTTTGCATTTAAAAATTTTTTTCCTATAATTTGTTTATCCATAATATTTTGCAGGAGATTTACCAGATGAAGGCATAGGAATTTTGAGTCCTGCTGGCAGTGATTCTAATGTTGATGAAATGAAACGAGAGATTAATGAACTGAGATTTGCCCTAGAACATGAGAGGAGTATAAGAGCCATTCTTCAAGAGCAGGTCAAAAGTTTGGAATCTCGACTTGGTGTTTCTGAAAAAACATATGATGTTGCTCTCCAAGACCACTTATCATATCACACTACAGAGGTTTGTTTATTTATTTTTTTTTCTATAAACACACACACACAAAAAAAAACTTGTATTTAGTCAATTTTATGAATTAATTCTATTGAATCAGTGTCATACACTGTTCAAATGTATAAGGCATTGTACTTCTGTACCAGAGTTAATGAGTTCAAACCCCATAACTGGTGTGGATGTTTGTAATTGTTCAGAATCTGCTTTAACCACTTGCGCTACGATTTAACTGCCGGTGGCCGTGCCGCGCTCCGCGACATAACTAAAATAAAAAAATACTTCATTCAATTTTTCAGCATTATAGTAAGATATCTAAAGGAATTCTCGTGTAAAAAAAATTCGTACAACATACCATATCAACTCTGGTATATTCTCAAGACAGCACGCGATGTTATTCATTGTAGAACTGTAGCTGGAAGAATGAACGGCTGAACTCTTACGATTAGCCGAGGTACCACGCACAAGTCGCATTTGTTTCTGCGCGAAATGACTAACGACGTGGTATACACATCGCTTTCGGTTCTGTAACAAAAGCATCTCGACGTGCCTGGCACGTCTTTGTAGCGCAAGTGGTTAAGCAGTATGTCCCAGTTTTATTAGCTCTGTTTGTAGCACCAAACAAAAACACACATAACCAAAAAAAAGAGAGAGAGAGAGAGAGATGACTACAGTTTCTAAAGTATAACCTGTTAAATCATAAAGTTTAAGCATTTTTCAATATTGTTTTATGGTGTAAACTGAATGGACCGTAGGTTCTTGTGGATCATAATCTACAGGAATCTGCTGCTGATATTGTATTATCCAATATAAAATTGACCACTCTTGAAAATGTTGCAATTAAAAACTAGTGTAATGTGAAAGCTGTTTTATACATATAGGTAAGACACCATTAGTTTATCATTAGTATAGAATATTTTGTAGCTCTTTTATCTGAGGTTGGGTAATTGCATAAAGTTTGATTGGTAGGAAAGAAGTAAAAGGCAAACTTCAAAATGCAGATAAAAACTGTCAGTTGATGAAGTTATCGTTGATGAGCTAAATGAAATTGTAAACTTTATATATATTTTATAAAATGCTTTGTTCTGTATGTATTATTTATTCAAAAACTGTACTTTTTTTTTTCTTTATTTAAAAGGATGCAAAATTTTACAAAATAAATTATTTAAAATAATTATTGAGTTTTTAAAGCATTACTCACATCTTTAAACAACAATGGCTGAATGGAAACGGGAAAAAAATCCTATACTTCATAAACATTAAATCAATTGTAAAAACTAGGATTTCATTAACTTACATTATGATAAAGGGAAGTTTTTATTATTATTTTGAGCCTATTTTATACGTACATTTCTGTAGGATCCTCCGTGTATTAATTGTATAAAGATGTTATTAATTTACATAAGAGTAGCTGTCTTATTTATGCATGCAAACATATATTTTTCTCTTTTTTAAATTAAATCAATTCTCAAGTAAATTCAAGTATTAATCAAGTTTCTGCTGATTATGGTTTTTATGGGAGTATTTAAATTGTTAGATATTAATATAATTATAAGAATTGTTAATTAAATTGAAAACTATTCAAGGGCAATTAAAGAAAAAATATTTTTTATTCTTCCATAAAAGAGTTTAAGCTGTTAATGTTATTGAAATGTTTGTTTACTTTTGAAATTGATGCTTTTTGTATTTATATTGATTAAGATGTAAGCAAAAAATTTATTCTTACAGAATCAAGGCAAACTGAAAATGTTTGAAACTTGCAACAGAAGTCCAAAGCCTAACTTGCTTCATGATGTTGATCACTTCCATACAGTGCCAGAATCTGATGAACATGAAGTTCCTGAAGATCTCTCTGGTAAAAGCGATACTCCTTCATACTGCACAAGTAGAGAAGTACCAAATAGTGTTCCGGTGCAACCTCTTCAATCGTCACCTCCAGCTTTCACTGTTGAACTTGAAGTGTCATCTCATCAAGAACCATACAAACACAGTACTTCAAGACAAAATCTAGAGACTATTGTTGAAGCAATAAGACATCTCGAAGGAGATCATATGTTTCGGGACGATCCTGCACCTCCTAAATCCCCTGTCATGCAGTGGAGTAGTACTGAAAGAACTGGTAAATCATTTGAGGAACAAGTACAGCAGCAGTTGGGCTCAGAACAAGCTCTTCAGCATCAAATTATCAGAAATGCACCAGTTTCACAGTCTCGGCCTGGTGTTATAGTTTCCAAGCTATCTTAATACTCTCTGTGGGGATGGAATTTTGCATTTGTTTTTAATTCAAAATCATTCCATCATTTGTATTTTTTCATTTAACATTTGTTTAACAGCAGTGTTTCCCCTGATAATAAATATTTAATCATAATCATTACATACTTATTAAAGAATAGCTTTCATATCAATTTGTCATGCCATCAAGTTAACATCCAGTATTATAATAGCAACATTGTTTTTAAACATTATGCTAAAGGTCTTTTGTTATTATTAAGTCCTGATTTTTGGATTTTGCTGTCCAGTCTTTTTTACTTTTATTGTGGGAGAGAGGGATACCAAGTAAATAAATTTAACAGCATTTAGCTGTAAGTATGCAGCCATACATTTTGTTAAGCAAACTTGCATTTAGGTGTATATTGATTATAATTTGTAAATGAAAGTTTTAACTTGTAAACTTTAATGAAAAATTCTTTTATAGAAATCTTTATTAAGGTATTACAAGATTTAACTTGTATCAATGAAATCCCACTTTTCCATTGAAACTAGTGTTTTGATCCTTTCATGTTTGGAAGTATCTAAGGGCTTTATATTTTAGGTGTGCTTTTCACAATTTGTAATATTGGTTTATCATTTCTTGTGATCATAAGATTTTGCATGTTTCATTTACTGGTAGTGCATTATTAATATACAATTTTTTTTAAAAACTTCTTTTCAATGTCTAAAATTTTAATTCAATATTCGTAATTACCTTCTAAAATTTCATTCAAAGATATTGGGCTGGGGATGGCCAAATCAGTAGGTTGCTGCTTTTTATTCTCAGAATCTACAAGTTCAAATCCCTGTACTAGCATGGATGTTTTAGCAATTTGTAATTAATTTTAAGTATTAGGTTCCTGTTTAAAGAAACGTCATGTTGCCAAAACAAATTGACCCTAGGACACCAAACTAAAAATGTTTCAAAATATTCCTTTTTATTCAATGTTAAGAAATTTTCAACAACTCTTTTGGGAGTTAATATAAAGATTTTATGCAAAAGGTATATTCCAAATTATTGTACCTTTATACTGTGTATATATGTAAGAAATAACTTGTCTTCCTTTTGTTATATTTGTGACTCAGTTTTGCAGCTTGTAGCAAGCCTTGTTCATTAAACTATAATGACCTATTTTAAATTTTTATGTAGAACATTTCTAATGTATACGAATTCTTTGAGTATTATGCAACTGAATAATTTTTGAGACAATATTGTAAATATTTTGTATGAGTTTGGTACTAATATAAAATGTTAGTATTGGTTTTTGTGAATTGTCATCAACTTTTTTGTTAATTAAAAACTTCTTTTTGAAAAAATTTAAGTCTTTATTTGCAGTTTATTAGTTAGGATCTTTTAAAGATTAAAGTAGTAAGGTTGGAAAAATGAAAAGGATGGTTTGTAATTAATGAAGGGTTGATCCGGTGATAAATTTGCAGAATAGTCAAAAGAAAAATCTGCAAATTTTAATATTAAGTGTTTGATTGTGACATTTTCAATAATGATTTATATTGTGAAAAATTTTCTTTTGTTCAAAAGAAGAAAAAAAATGCTGTAATCGAACTAAAAAATGAAATTGGCAACCAGCTTTCAAATTCAGTGAGTATCTTGGGGAAACACTAGGATAGTATAATACCCATTATACATATGTCATTAAGGTATGTTTAGTTCCTTTGTGCTTGAGCACAACTTATTGTTGCCATTCATTCTTTTTAATTGGGTTGGTGGTTGGTCATCTTTCAAAACCTTTTTAATAACTGTATTGTCTTGTCAGAATTTGTATTATGTATCTGTTTTTTGGTATTAAAGCTTGTTTTTGTAAATATGATAGTAGTGACTTATTTCTTTGTATTGAAATGCAAAAATTTAATGAAATGATTCTTTGTACATTAACAATGCAAAACCTAATCTGAAACTACAGTTTGAATTTACATCTAAGATTTAAATCTTACTTTATATTCAGCTTTCGATGACAGGAAAGAGTCAACTACATATGTACCCTAAATGTATTAAAAATTGCTGAATTCTTCATAACTTTTGCTGTTATCCATAAGCTTGTTACTTTCAACGTATAGGTGTTCACGAATTTTTGTTATTATTTATACTTTCCGTGATTTAAATGTTAAAATAAAAACACAACTAGAATCAAATTGCAGTACTTTATTTATATATATATATATATATATATATAAATATACTGTACAAAATGTTGCTGGAAATGCAACAATTGATCAAAGGCTGTATTTTTGCACTTTCCATAGAGAAATACTTATTTTTTTTATGTGAAAGTTGGGGGGGGTGTAATATTTTATGTAAAAAATGGCATAATCAATAAAGGAAAGAAATGCTAAAGTTTACATTTGGCTGGGAACAGGCAAAAACAGCATACCTAAAAAAAGGTTTGTACATTTGTTTTAAATCTCATCTCATATTTAAAAAAAAAAAAAAAACTCACAAAGTGTCATCACAAAATCTATAGGAGCTGACGATGAAAAGTAAGCCTGTGTTTATTAAAATTTTGTATTTTTGTGGTATTGAAACCCTGAAAATAGGCCTTTGGGAAAGATCATCAAACATGCAGTGAAAGAATGCTTAATTATTCGTGAGATTTTGTGCTTTATTTTATTTTAAATATTTTATAGAAAGAAGTAGCCATGTAGTCAAAATATTCGATTCTTCATTCATTGCTAATTATATTTAGTAATATTAAAATATTTTGTTTATGTTTAACTGTTAAATTTATACATTCATAAAGAATAAACATTTTCAAAACAGTTTTTGTTTAACATGAGGAAAACAAAACTATTTTTCAATGTTTATAAATTGACCCAGGATCTTTTGTTAATAATGGTTCTAATTTAATGTCCTATTTATCCCGTAGTTTGTATCTTCATTATAGTGAATATCCTTTAAGAGTATGCTTGAAGAGAATAAGATTAAGTATAAATTTTTACTATTTTATGGGTGTTTTGAGAGAGAGGTAGAGAGTAAAAGTACATTACTTTTCAGAAGGGAATTCCATTTCAAGGAAAGACCATCATAATCTGAGGAACACCCAAATTCTACATAGGATTTGAGCCTAACACACACTAATTGCATGGTATTCAAAATCTAGTAGTACATATAGCATTGTAGAATTCCCATTTTGCAAGCAATAAGAAAAACGTTAAGTAAATCTTATTTTCTATCATGGTTTAAATTTCTACAGATTTCAATGTATTGTTAAAAAAAACATTTATGTAAATATATTTTCTCTAGAGGAAGACTTATTGTGTTTTGGCTTTCATATGCCCTAGCTCAACAGTAGAATATATGGATGTGCTGCACCTACCTCAGAAACTACGACAGGATCTTGCATTGCAGTTGGAGGCAGTAGTGCCTGAATTGAGAGACCAAAGTTTCATTCTGATTAATGGCATGAAAGTTATTGTTTACTTAATATAACTAAAAGTTGATAGTTCTGGTTTTGTTATTTAGAATCTGGAGATTTAATACATGTTATGATTGGCATACATTACTAAAAGAATTTTAAATAAAGTTGTTTTTCTGTTAACTGAAAGTAATTGCTCCAGTCGAAATCTCCTGACGATTAGTCAAATTGGTACAGTACTTTCTTTCTGTGCTAAAATACACAGATTCAAATTCTGCAGCTTTGACTTTAAGCAGTGGATCCATTCTCATTAGCCATTGTGTAACAAGAAGTAGACCAAGCCCTTCAAACCATATCAGAATCCAATAAGTAGGATTTGTTCTGGCAATGAAATGGGACTATGAGAACAAATTCTAAAAGTACTTGATACAAGAGCGAATGTAAAATCCGGGAAGTATATATTTAAAGGTGTACGAAAAAACATGAAATAAGGAAAAGAGAAATAGTAAAATAAAATAGAATCGAGACAAAAAAAATTGAAAGTATAACTGCAATATGTAAAATCTTTAAACGAGTTTACAATTTTGTATAGGAAATTATGGGAAAAAGTGAAAGAAAGGATGACAAACTTCAATACCTAAATGAGATCACAGTGCTTAGAGGAAGAAGCATGAGCAAAAATTACTATTGAAAATAAGTTTGAAGGGGAATTAAGAAAAACATCCAGATGCAAAATGATTGAAGTTGACTGTCTGAAACATATACGGCTTTCAGGAAACAATAAACTGTGACATTTCTTCAGATTCCCGTTACCCTTTAGGCCCGGTTCTGAAATTTTCCTCGTCCATGTACTCCTACAGAAAATATTCCAGACATACTCAAACCGTACGTGGCATATTTTTAAGCAGAAATTTAGGACACACTACCCAATATTTTGGGGACATAACTTAGTAACATGAATACCCACACATTAAAACTTTATTCACTTAAACTAAAACTAAATTCATCGGCATAACAGACCAACTTGGGGGGCAGGGTCTGCTGTGAAAATCTCCGTTTTCGAGACCAAGAGTCCTGGGATGCGAAGCATATGTCTCGGTTAAGCGGAATCCTAGTGTTTAGTTCCCAAGCATGCTTGGTCCTCAGTTCTGTGAACCCACTGAAGGGATGAAAAGCTTAGTTAACCTTCCCCAGCCCAGAAATCGAACCATGGACTGTGTCTTAGGAGCGCGAAGCTCTGCCCCAACGCCACTGGGCTTCTACATTCATTTATTATACTGTAAAATAGATTTTTAATTTCAATATTTTAAAACTAGAATAAATAAAATAAATATAAATTTTTACTTTTAATTTTTTATAGTTCTAATTTAATGTGTTTTAACACATTACTGAAGCACCTTACACTTTAACTGGAATTTGAAAAAATATTTTTCAACTTTTTCTTACTCTTATTGGGGGGGGGGAATTCATCTTTGTTCGGATTCCGATTGAGCTCCTTTTATTTTGCAAGCATTTTACGTTCGTCGGAGTGCTCCTAGGACGGAAATGCTCCTGCAAATGCCCCTTTTGCCACACCCGAGTTACGTCCTGCATTTAACACGTTAATAATAAAATGTTCACATTTATTGTGAACTGACACCGGTATAAGCAAAATATATTATTTACCTGTTGACATAATCGGCAGTAAGAATGTGCATATTGTATATTAATGCATTTCTACATGCATTACTAGTTATGATGAGTATAAATAGGTTGAAAAGTATTTTTACATTCATAGATAGAAATAAAATATATCAAAAGTAATTCATACTTTCTTCGTGATTTGTATAACAGTTATATAAATTATAATACTGTATAATAACTTCAAATGAATAGTTTATTAGGTCAAATCTTTAAATCTGAGGAATTTTCATGGTCCCAAATGGGCAACGTATTTCTGGGAACGAAATGGAAAAAAGGTCTAAATTTGAGAACTATCCCAAAATTTCTAGGACGTACAGTCATCTTAACCAAACTTAATTTTTAAAAATTAAATCTATTCATTTTATTATTTTTCATATTCTTATTTATAGTAAATATTTTGTAAAAGTTGAATATTAATATAAAATGTTAGAAATGTTTATAAAATGTTTATAAATGTTCTGTGAGATGCCATCAACGGTTTTGAAGTTATTTTCTTTAAATACATCCTACCCAAGTGTCCTGGCGTGTTTCTGCACACTAGAACATGTAAGATCTTTAGAAGCATATCCCAAAACTTTGGATAGACTTGATAAGATGGTGGAACAAAATCAAATCGAATGTTATGTTATCTTTGAAAAAAAATTTAATATGTAAGTTAAAACAGGGCAGTCAGACTGAACATATTAGAAAATAAAAGTTCTTATAAATAAATAAATAAATAAATAAATAAATAAATAAATATATATATATATATATATATATATGTGTGTGTGTGTGTGTGTGTGTGTGTCATGTCTTGGATTGTCCGTCTGTAAATAAACTGTCGGGACCCTAGTTTTTTTCTGGTTCCTCCTTTATTTATCCAAGATATGAGTATGCTTCACGATAATTATGTAGTTATATATTTTCATATGTGTTGTAACACTGAAAGAACACGATTTGCGTTCATTTAACCGCATACATTTAGAATCAATAGTCTAATTTATAACATAATTTCCAGATATTGTACTTCTTTTTAATACAAAATGTATGAACCTTTCTAAAAAATTCTGACAGTATATTTTATGAAGTTATCTATCATGTGGAATCATTCATGTGAAATTTTAGGGCCATATTCTCCACGCTTTTAGCTAACGCTAAAAAGTTTTACCATTTTCACTTGAATAATTTTGCACTACAGTTTTGAAGTGTTGTATGGCAACAAAACAATCTGTTTTTGATCCGTAAACTTCATGGTGCTTAGCGATCATGGATTTCCACGTGTTTGTCGGTTCGGAAGTTGGTTTACTGAAAGGTATATAATTTTCCTTCTACTTTATATATAAAACGTGAATTATTGTTGAAATTTCCAGGGAAGACATTAAACACCAGTAGTTGTTGAAATAATATTTATCTTAAATTGTTTAAATGAATAAATGGTTGTCAACTGCAAACTTCAATTTAAACGAAGCAATTCATTCTAAAGCAAAATCTTCAAATTTGTCTGTTAGAATTGAATAAAATTTTATGTTATCTTAGGTGCTACATTTGTGAATTTTCATATTATTCCAAACATTTTGTTAGTTATAAGTATGTAAAGGTACAGTTAAATTTTTAACTTTTCGTACTCTGGTATGATTGAAGTCATTCATCAATTACGACTTTGTATATCATTGTAAATCATTGGTTCACACAGAAACAAAAAAGATGAATTTGTAGCATAAAAGTCGTAATATAGAAGGGATATTAAAATTTGTCTATGTATTAAATGCTCGGTTTAAACAGCTTTAATCATTTTCATATATTTTTGATATACACACAAATACCTACATAGATTTGATACATATAGTTGAGATGTAAGGCATATATCTGTTAGAATATATTTTTAAAAAATGCTTATTTAGATTGTATATTGTCTTTGCATTTTGTTATACTTGCAAACATTGAGTTTGATTTTTTAGATTCTTTTTACACTTCTAGCAGCTAGGACACAAAAACAAGGCAAATAATCATCTATCTTATTATAGTATTAGTAAATATTGTACAATGTGTGTATAGTACTTACAGACATTCTGACTTACCTTATATATATATATAGTCATTGCTCAGCTGATTTTTAAGTTATGAGTTAATAGCAAAAATCTGAGATATAAGCAAGCTTTAATGGTAAAAAAGTTAAAGTACATGTGATGAAGAAAATGAAATGAATAAAGGACCATTTAATTAAAATGTAAATCTCTTATTTTAATTATTGTACATAAATCATATATATTAGAATAAATTCATTCATACTTTTCTCTATTTTAGTCAGTTTTTAAAATATTAATAAACTTTTAAGAAAATTTATCACTTTTTTGATGGAAATATTCCCTAAATCTCCTTTTTCATAAGTTAATTCTAATTTATGTATCTCAGACTCAAAAAATTAAAATTTTTTTATATTTAGAAAATAAATGAAGCCCTGATAGATAACCAATTTTTTTTAATACAATAAAATCGTCCTTATTCAAATTTTCTTCGCAGCACTATAAAGTTTCGTCTACAGCAACAAACTCATCAAAAGATAATTGAAGATTTAGTTCTACCCTTTTCGTCATGCCCCCTCCCCTTCTTTAAGCAAACGCAAAGAGAGAAGTACAGGTTTCTTGAAGTTGCACCACAGTACAATAATTTTGAAATAGCCCACTGGCTCATGAGTTCTGCGAACTAAAATTGGTAGTGGTTTTAATGAAAAATAATATGCTTGGGGTCGTTATAATGATTCAAAATTAACATTATTCCTCTGGTAAAATAATTGGGACTTTTTTAGATGGCCATTCTAATGAAGGGGTTGTTAAAAAGAGGTTCTACTGTATCTCAAATTTTTTGCTACTGAATGTGTAATTTAAAATCCATATAGATAATTTTTCAGTATTAACATAATTTAAAATCTTGTTTATGTAAAAGAAAAATTTGTCTTTTTTCAACCTCTTTTCCTCCCTTTATTACCGTTACTTACTTTTCCACATTGTCTGTCGCTTTTCTCACCCCCCCCTTTTTTTTAAAGACATCTGACCATTGCATATCTATGTATAAATTGAAAGATTCTTACAGATCATTTTTAGCTTTCTCAACACTATATGTAACTTATTAAATCAGTTGTACATGTTGAATTATTTTTAGGTATTGTGTGGTCCTTTTATTTTCTTCTTAAATGTAACTCTCTAGTGACTTAGGGATTTAATGCTATTTATTTGTATTAGCATTCACATTTAGTATTATAGTGTTACATAGAAAATTATTAAAGTTACTTTACTATGTGATCATCATCATAATTTTGGATAGATGAGCCACCCTTGCATATATGCTGCACATGTGATAATTGATCTAAATAGAATAAAAATTCATTAAATAAGCTGCCTTGGTATATGCTTCACACATTCAGCTTTAAGCTCTATGTTCCAGTCTTATTAATCCCCATGTTTCAAAAATTTGGCCTGGCACTCATAACAAAACAAATTCTTTTTGTTTGGATTTCCAATGCCTGATGAATTTTTTGTCAGTTTTATATTCTCCTAAGAAAATATAGGGATCTCTGCCATCTGCACACCTTTACTTAAGTTGACTCCAACACATTTGCATTGGAATAGCAATTGCTATTAACCTGTGATTGGGTTAATAATGTAATGCACAATGTGTAAAATATTAAATAAATCATATAATAGAGGCACATAAACTTTTAGTTAAAAAAAATATTTTTGGACTAACAAAAGAAAAAATAAAATTCCTGTAGACATGTTGCCTGACAGATACACCATGTATGTTATATTTTAGCTTTTAATCAAGTTATGTACTGTCTACCCAAAATCCCCTATATAATAATAGCCTAAGTTATCTGTCAGTCTGTCCTTGAATTTATGAAGCGGTTGGACCTGGAATGGATACAGACATCCATATTGGATTCTTGATGAGTGAGGGTTAGCAATATTTAAAGCGAGTAAAGTTTATCTTCTCCTAAACTATCAATCCGATTCTAAAATAAATTGGTATAATTATGCTTCATATCACAGCAAAAAATACTGTCCTTTTTAAAATGTTCGAAATCCACCCCTTCCCTCTTTTCAAGCTTTTAGTGTCATTATTTCAAGCCCTATTTTCCCCTGTTAAGAGCAGCCGATTAAATTTATCAATTTATCACATAATAAATAGATGAAAATAACATTTTTTCCTACCATTATGAGGTCATTCCTTTAACCCTCTCATTTAATCATTTCTTATTTTAAATTATTTAAATATTGTCTGTATTATTTTCATACATTTTATCACTGAACTTAGATATGACGTTAATAATTTTCTTTTATATTTGGTTGAAATAACAGATTAGGTACATATATGATAATTTTAAATTGAATCATTGATTAATTAACACGGTTTGCAATCAATTCGAATAATATTTGGACATCATTTATATATACAATCAAATAATCACTGTCAATATTAAAACCTCTGTGGTTCATCCTTTCATGTAACAAGATAAATTAAAACCTCTGTGGTTCATCCTTTCATGTAATAAGATAAATTAAAGTTGGCAACTAACATACGGTCAGTAAAGTTTTTTTTACTGATCCCGTCATATGATGGGCTGTATGCTAGTTATATTAAAACATTAAATTTTTACAAAATTGAATGTATTTTGATTCTTTTGTATGTGCTTTGTAAAACAAAGAGGTAATGTTCAATTGGTCTGACATAAATATTAAAAACAATGTTTTCATTTTTTTTAGGTGTTGATATTCAAAAAAATTCATTTTCAAATATAAATTTTTCTGAAAATCTTTGTAAAGATGATGAAATTACTGCTATGTGTTGGGAGGATTCTACAGAAAAGAAAGTAATATTGTTTTATTATTGATTTAAATGAAATATGCTTTTAATTATGTTTTTTATTGCTATTTGTAGAATAGTTAAATACATATTTGCAGCATTATGATTATATTACTTGTCCTGTTTTAAATTTTACATTAGATCTTTTAAAAGACATTTAACATTTTAATTAGTCAATTATTTATATTTTCTTTCTTATAATAACTAAAAAAGTTTTCTTTGTAGTGTTTGTACTTATAAATAGATCTCTGAAATGGCTGAAGGATTTTAACTTAGAGAAATGAGGAAAAATTGATTCTTATTCTATTTTAACTGTAAAGATAAATGATCATAATTTAACGGCATAACAGTTTTCTATTGTGAATTTTTTTTAAAACTATATATTCTATAAACCTTGATTAAAAATGCTTTAAACTTTGAGAAAATTTATTTTTATTCTAGAATTAATTTTAAAGTGTAATATACTTATAAATAGCAAAATGAAAATGATTTATTTTGACCTTCCCTCTAAACATTCTAACTAGTTTCGACATGACATATGACACTATGTACTTATATTTTCATATGTATCTTTCATAAATCAAAATAATTACCCTTAGAAAGTTGAAATTTTGTAAATAAGACATATTATTCTGTTGCATTTTCCCCCTTTTCATTGCAACCTGCAATCTATATGATGAAAAATTTGAATATACCATATATTAATGCTATCAAGCATAAGTTTAAAATAATTAGCCGTAAATTGTTGGAATATTTGTATTTAAGACTTTGTAATATTTAGTTGTGTTTTCCATTTTTAAATGCATTCATCACTGTATTTATTGAAAAATCTCCATATAACATACATTAAGGTAACAGGTCTACAACAGTTAAATAGAAAGGTATTGATATATTCATCTGAATTTGAAACAATGCTTTTTAAGTCCATAATTATTGTTACCACTATGTAATATGTCATAATAATACATAAAAATTTACATATAATTCTGAGAATGTATGTTGGAAACTGAAACAATCTGTATAATTCAATATATATAAAAGAAAGTTGTGGTGTTCATATAAGATTTTTCTGTTACCATTTTTTACTGTAATTTTTTACTGTTTCATTCTAGTAATTTTGATTTCATGTAACTGTGGAGTAGCTGTGTTAACAAAATATTTTAATGAATGCATTGTTTTGTGCATTGGGTTTGAAAATAAATTTTGGTTATGAAATAAAAACACATGTAAATATAAATTTATGTTGTTATAAAATATACACTTGTGTCTGTTTTTAAAGTTTTTATTTATATTTATTTATTTGGTCTTTAAACAAATTAGATTTATATTGGACAAAGGGACCAGACTGTTAAAATTTATGATTGTGGATTAAAATTATTTTCTTCAACTGAATGCACGAAAATTGGTGAAGGTCCTATCAAAGGTTTAAGTTGTTACAATGGGTAAGTTAAAAAAACAAATTAGTGCTTAAAATTCTTAAATGGTATTGTTATCTTAATTAAAACTATCAAGCATAAAATTATTGTTCAAATAATCTTTTAATGTCTAATTATTTTACTTAGTTCTAGTTAAAGAAAATGTATTTTTGTAACATATAGTATTAATTAAATGATATTAATTGCTATAATTGTGCAGAAGTTTTCACATGGATAAATATAAATATATTTGATATATATATATATATATATATATATATGTGTAATGTGATGGACTTCTTGATGGGTGGTTGCAGTCATGGCCCATAAAAATGACACTGTTTTAGCTAAAGACCTATATTAAGATAACGTTGGAGGACGGGTTCCCACTTCATCATAGGGACAGAACAAACTGAGGGGACAGCTAGAATGAAGTTATATGTACAAGACCCTTAACACCTAAGTCAACATCTGAAGGAAAATCTCTACAAAAATCTTCCTCCGACAGAGTGCATATCCTTTTTGTTTGGAAATTTCCTAAATTGTCCACTAGGGCAATTATAATTGGTCAGACCCCTTCTCTGAGGGCGTAAACTGTAGCCCTAGTGGTCAATTTAGGTTAGGGGTTAAAAGGGGGAATACAAAAGGATGTAGGAATTTTTAGCCCTTGACTTCAGATTTGAAAACTTCTGAGAATTTTCCTTACATATATATATTATGTTAAGAAAAATTTATTTCTAGTAACATTTCATTTTCAAAACAAGAAAAAAAAGAAAGTAATATTTCTTTATCTAAAGTGTTGGTCTTCAAGCTATATCTGCACAGAACAAACACTTCTATATTTAATACAAAGTTTTTTTAAAGAACTTCATCCTACTCTTAGAAAAATGTATCTTAAATTTATATTTAATTTATATCAATGTATTACAGGCACTTTATGTAAAGACAATAGAAGAAAGACCATTTTATTTAAAAATAAAACTAATGTAAATTACTCATTTAGTAGCATCCACTTGTGCTGCAGGTGTCTCCTATGATTGCATTAGCCCCTCACAGAGTTTGATTAATTTTAAAATATAGCTAAATGTACCTTTATACTTTTTAAATAACATAACATTTTAAATGTGAGTTCCTTATGAATTATTTTTTATTTTTTATTTGCAAACTATTCAAAGATATACCACGGAACTCCACTCTTGTGTGCAACATAGTTTGAAAACCATTAAGCACAGTTCCCACGGTCCTTGAAAGTCCTTAAGAACTCCTTTATTTTAACTTTCATTTTTATGGGCCCTTAAAACTACTTAGTTTTTGTCAAAGGTCCTTAAAAACTCCTTAATTTTTAAATTGGAACTTATCAATTTATATGTTGTCATGTGATTTCTTATCAGTTTTCACCGTACTCTCCAAACTTTCTGGTGTCGTAAGTTGGAGTTTAACTTGCCTCAAACCGTTTCTAAGAATGCTAGTACAGGTGATAAGTACTGGTCAAAGAATATATAAAATATTTGTTAATGTTAATAACATTCTTTTACATTTTCTAGCTAAAATGCAGTATTAATAATAAAGAAAATCCTCAAATGCTTATATGTTTTCAGTGTATTTCTGTAGTAATTCAAAATTCCTTTCCTTGATATCCTTAAAATATGAAAATACTTTTAGTTTATTAGTACTTTTTATGGTCACAAGCTAGAAAACTTTTTTAACAAATATTCTTTCGCATGTTTAAAAGGTTCATAAAGTCAGCTGCCTTTTCCTAATAGCTAACATTCATGCAGAGTTTAATTAAACAAAGCATGGAGGGTGGGGGTTTTGTAGATATTTCAATTACTTATGGAAGTTTAATTTTCTTTGCATTGAATGTAATAGAAAAGTCTAAAACTTTCTTCTTTCCCAGGCAACGTCGGGTATAATCAGCTAGTATACACACACACACACACACACACACACACACACACACACATATATATATATATATATATATATATATATATATCAGTCATTTTTAGACACTCAGAAAGTACTGTTTATAATATTATACTTTATTCACAATTTATTTTTAATTTGATCACTCAAAAAACTTCAGATGTACATTTTTCAAAATGCTTTTGTCAAATAGGTTTATCTTATATTAATTTTTAGGTATTTTTAAAAACTTAATTCTGAAATATTGTAGGGCATTTACAGAACATTCCTTGTTTGGTTCATAATTAAAATATATTTGATAGGAAATAGGGTTTATGTCATTATGCTGTGTATTTCAAGTAGGTCCTTATAAATAGTTACTTTGGTCCTTAGAAAGTCCTTAATTTTTGTTCTGGAGAAAGAGTGAGAACCCTGTTAAGCTAGAGTAGTAGAAGCTTTTGTTCTGTCTATAACTAATTTTTAACTTCAAATATTTCATTTATTTTTATAATCATGTTTTTGACCTAATTTAAAAACAATTGGATTTTTAAAAAATTTAAGAAATTATTTTAAAACATTTTCAATGTTTGTGTTATGTTTATTTTGTGTACTATTTATTGTAATTTCTGGAAGAAAGGCCACATCAGCGTAAATGCTGTATTTAAAGAAAATAGTGCAAAAAATACTAAAATTGTGCAGAACTGCTGTATAAGTGCATAATGCCAGTATTGCTCCACTATTTCTAATTTTTTTAGCACAGGAAATTGCTGAATAGTGGTCAAATAGTAGAGCACTGTCTTTAGGTACTGGAGTGTGTGGTTTTGAATCCTGTTGCAGGAATGAAGTTCTTTGCTATTCAGAATTGGTTTTAAGCAGTATATCCCAGTCTTCTCAGCCCTCAACTACCAAAAGAATAGACTATAGTGTTACCAAACAAACTAAAACTAACAAATACTTATACTAAAGAAACTATAGCTAACAGAATACTTGTAGCTCAATTTAGCATAAATGTAGTTTTGAATAAGAAAACAATGTAAATGTTTATTTTAATTATCCATAAGTACTGCATTGTTTGAAACAATGAACCTGCTGAAAGTTTGAGTTTTAAACACTTAAATGTTGCATAATTTCTTCTGGAAATTATGGTAGTTTTAACATAATTGACTTGTATGAAAACTAAATTTAAATTTTTTGTTTAATTTTAAAAAAATTAGTAGAATTTTTTAATGTTGTAAAGTTTTAAATATTTTGCTGAGTACATATTTTAGGGGTTTATTTATTCTTTTACACTTTTTTTTTTTTTTTTTTTTTTTTTTTTTTTAAAGCTGTAAGAAATAAAATTTGTTACCTAATTTGTTTAGAAATTTATTTTGATTTTGTAAATTTTTTACAGGAAAGTTGTAACTGCTGTAGAGTCAGGCATTGTTAAATTGTGGGATAAAGATTCTCAAGAGGTAATACAATTCATGGTTAATTTTTAAAAATTTAATATATATATTTTTTACTTCATTTAACTTTTCTTTTACTTTAAAAATGCAAATCAGTATTCCATTTGAAAATTTGTTTACTTAAGTTATAGAATGCTTTTGCCTGAATAATTAAATTTACAAACAATTTAAAAAATAACTATATTTATAATTAAATTATAAATATATTTGCATATATATAAAAGATAAATATATTTGTAAACAAATAAAAAATCAGCTTTGTTAATTGGTTATTTTATTTTAATAAGCATTAGAATTTAAAAATACTTTTAATTCCTTGTAAATTCATATTGTGATTAAAAGAAATTCAGTTATTTTCATTGACTTTTATGACATATATGGAATGACATATTTTAATTATACTTTAAACTTAAGGTTGGTGGTCAATAACACCTCTTAAACAGTCCATATATATAAAATGTGTAGTCATGTGGAATCAAAGTGGATCATAATTTTTACATTCTAAATGGCCATAGTTGCAATAACCCAATGATCATCTGTGATTTATAATATTTTATCCTGTACTATTAACATGAATTGTATATATCAAATTGTTTAGATATACATGCTTAAGATAATTGATTACAGAGCTTTAAAATTGTTGACTACATGGCAACAATTTCTGCTATGTGTGTTGTATCTGCATTTTTTTAAATTCATGATGTTTTAGAATCAGCCATTTAGAGAATTCAGCAGTGGTTATTAATTTTTGACTGAGCTGTCCCTATTGATTAATATTATATGTTTCTGGTGGTAGGTAATGCTAAATTTTTTTGCATTTCTCATTTTCTGTTGTTTATTTGTTTTGTAAAGGAGAATATAAAATGCATGCTGGGCATGCATTGGCTGGCAATGGGATATTTATGACTTTATCACCATAACAAGTAAGCCGAATGATGGCTGAATGTTTAGGGTGCTGGTTGGTTCTAGAGTATGTAGGTTTGAATCCCACTGTGGTATGGATGTTCATAGCTGTTTGGAATCGACTTTAAGCAGTCCTGGTTTTATTAGTACTTGTGTTGCGAAAAAGTAGACTACACCACTCCAGATTCTCACAAATAAAACTTAGTTCAAGTATTATGCAAATGTTAAGAGTAAAAATTGAATTTTTCAAACCATAATCCAAGAATTACTTTATCTTCTAAGCTGCTAAATCTGATTAATCAAATTGATAAGTTGCATTCTGATTTATTTAAGAGGTATGCACAGATTGTATCACTATTATACAATTAAATATAATGTGGCAGAAAATTGATGGTTAGAAATCTGATGTACGTTAATGTATGTTTAGTTTTATGTAATATACTATTATATTTTATGTAATGTACTAAACTATTTATCTAAACTAAGATTTAAACTGGGTATTGTATTTTCTAAACAAAGTATTATTAATGAAGTAACTGGGATACAAAAATGAAAATATTATACAAATGGTACACAGGTGTGCTAGTATTTTCTTTACTTTAATATTTTTACTGTCTGATATATCTGGCTCTACTTTCCTAGTGTAAAAATTAAGTTTGTTTTAGTCTTTACTGCTGTAAAAATTTTCCTATTTTTTTTTTTTTTATAATTGGGTAGTCAGTTAATAGCAATATTTAATTCAGATTTCCTTTCATAACTTGATAATTAAAAATTTTTAAGAAAGTCTACAGAAAAGAAGTGCAATTATACCATTCTCAATTAAAAAAAGATTGTCTTCCAATATTCTTTGAATTATTATTATTATTTAAAATGAAACTAACACTAATGTACATTAAAATAATTTTTTAAATATAATTATGGCAAATTTAGGATGCATGAATACCTGCCAACTTTTAAACATGTGTAAAAGTTACTCAAACTCTTCTTTATGCTTTTAAAGCCATAACCTTAAATCTTTCATGAAAATTTGAGTTTTTGTTACAGTTTATATTTTCTGTGTGAGTTGCTCACAATTCTTTTCTCTTCGTGCTGTTCATTTGCTATGAGGATATGGATGCCATTTTTTTGAAGGCACCATTGATTTGAATTCAGTATTAGAATAGCTTACCAGTAATTTGCTAAATTTGATATTACATTAATTGTAAATAGTTTTTATCATTCATATTTATCAGCAGTTTCATACTTTGTTCTGAATTTTTAAATTAAATTTCAGAATTTTAATCATAAAATTTTTTAAGTTCATGAAAATTGTGGATTTTTTTAAGTGTTTAAAGAGCAATTTATTTTGTTCAAATGTATTTGTAATTATTTTTGAAGTTTTAAAGTGAAGTTATTACAGTGAAATATCTCGTACTGTAACAAAAAATGCTATTTATGAATTAATATATAAAATTGGGGGGGGAGAATTTAGCTTGCATCAAATTTACACATACCTTTTTACCTAGATTTGTAGATATGCACAATATTCTCAAATGGACTTATTGAGAACTTAAATTCTTATCCCAAAGCAAGTTGATTTAAATTTAAATCTACGTTTTTTTTTTCTTACTAAAACCTTGTTTTAGTTTGATCATATTTTGAACTTATTTCCTGCCCTTAATTTTTGTGCAGAGTAAATTATTGATTAATGTTTTAATCAAGCAGTGAAACTTAATAATCTAAAATTTATGCTTCATAGAAGATCTATAATCTGCATAAATGACTGTAGTACTTTTTCAATTATATTTTCTGATGCATTAAAGATATCTTTTGTAATAAGTAATGTATATGAGTAACATGTGAAAATATGTAATGTATGAATTTTGAAACTAAAAAGTTGTATGAGCTATTCAAGAAAATGTAGCTGACCATTTAGAAAAAAATATAGCAAACTGTATACACATTTATTGTTTAAGATGAAGATAATTTGCATATAGGTAGTGAAATTTATATTGAAATTTTTATTAAATGTACATGTAGTTAATCTTTATTTTTATTTAAAATTTTCTCTAAACATTATAATTAGAAATTTCTTCCAAATTTTGCATGTTATCTAGATTTTATACACACCACCTTCTGACTGTTCTTATAATATTTTTTATTAACACAGTGACTGATTAGATTTCTATAACTGATTTGTTATTAATGCTCTGAATAGGCTTGTGAATGTCTGTGCTAAGAGTAATTAAATAAATTTTTTTTATGACAACTTTAATAAGAAATTTTTTTTTTCTTTTTTAGAATTTAGAAATTAATACAGAGGGAAACTTAAACAAAATGGTTTCAAATCAGTTTAAGCCACATCTTATTGCGACGGGTGGAGAAGAAAATGATTTAAAAATTTGGGATTTGCAGAATCCTAAAATTCCTATTTTCAAAGCAAAAAATGTAAGTATCTTTATAAATATGTATATTTTTATAAAATTTTATTAATCTATTTTTTTAATCTATTATTCTTTTAAATCATTTAGTTTGTCTCATATGATATCAATTTTTCAAATGTATGTATAGTATAAAATTATATTTAAGAGTGATGGTGGTTTAATCTTTATATATAAATATGTGCATATGTAATATTGCTTAAAACACCTTGCTTACTTTTAATTTCCTATTTTTTGTTGCATAATTTTCATTCCCTTTTTTAGCAGTCCATAGCAGCAGAAAATACCCACTAAACTATTCTCTAAAATCTGATTTTGTATTTTATACTTGTATTTTCTGTACCAGGAACATTTCAATCAGAACTTGTTGGCTGGAGAACCCAGATTTTGTCCCATAATGACACTTTATTATTATTTTCTTCAGTATTTTCTAACTTTTGCTGCTTTAAGATCTTCAACTTATCAAAGCAGATGATTTTGCTCTCTTATGGTCATTATTTGACTATTGTTTTTGCATCCAATGTATGCAAAATATTTTATTTTTATTAGTTTTCAATATTTCTTGATTAAATAAGAGATCCAAATTGCTTACAACTGTGTAATTCTCGATCATTATCTTTAAATCCTTGATGAATTTTGGATAGATGAGCCCCCTTGGTATATATTTCACACATGTGATAATTGATCGAAATAGAATAAAAATTCATTAAATAAGCTGCCTTGGCGTATGCCACACACACCACACTTGACTTTAAGCTCTATATTCCAGTCTTATTAACCCTCATGTTTCTAAAATTTGGCTTGGCACTCATAACAAAACAAATTCTTTTTGTTTGGATTTCCAATGCTGGATGAATTTCTTGTCAGTTTTAAATTCTTCTAACAAAATATAGTGATCTCTGGCATCTGCACACCATCACTTAAGTTGACTCCACACATTTGCATAGGAATAGCAATTGCTAAAAACCTGTGATAGGGTACATTGGGTTAATAATGCAATGCACAATGTGTAAAAGATTAAATAAATCATATGATAGAGGGATATTTTTGTTAAAAAAATATTTTGCTCTCTTATGGTCATTATTTGACTATTGTGTTTGCATCAATGGTATGCAAAATATTTCATTTTTATTAGTTTTCAATATTTCTTGATTAAATAAAAGATCCAAAAGATAGAGCTGTTTACGACTATGTAATTCTCTCATTATCTTTAAAGCCTGGATGAATTAAAAGTAAATTGTGTAATTAGGTTTCTAATGTTGTGTTATAAAATGTAGAATGAAATACTTCAAACTTTTCTAATAGAACCATACTCATCTATGTTTTTTAATCCCATAATGATTGTAAGGCAGCAATATAATTATTAGAGGATAGCGGGATCGACGCTTGAGCTGACCAAAGATCTGCTGTGTTCATTGAGGTATCCGTCTACGTTGAAAACGTTATTTTTGTCCAAAAATCATAAATTTTTTTATTTCTCTATTGTAAAATTTTAACTTTTTGGCATCTAAATCTGTTTTCGTTTTGTCTCTATGGCATTTACAGCCGTAAAAAGTTACAGTGTTTAAACATCAGTGACAGCTGTCAAAAGAAAACAGAAGTAGCGACTTTGGAACCGGAAGTTGTGAATTTAAAACCTTTTAAAAAGAGCATTTTTTAGGCATAACTTTTTAAGTTTTCATAAAGATTAGTTTAAACATTTTTCTCGTATATTTAATAATTAGCAACTTGGCAATTAGAAAGTTTTGCAACAAGGAAGTGTGGGGAATTTTAAACATGTATTTTAATTTTTTAATAGTTAAAGTTACTTTCATAAACTTCAAATGCGTTTTTCTCAGAACAGTATTTTTAATAAAATGTTGAAACTTGAAGCATGATTTCTCAAAAAGTTCTTAAAATATTTTGTTGAAAATTATTATGAATGCTTTTGATAGTATTTACTAGTGAATGACCTAAAAGCTTTAAATTGGGATAATTTTTAATGATATTGCACTCATAGTTAGATATAAAGGTAATGAAAATTCGTTAAAAATTCAATGTGTATGATTTTGAAGGACTAAAATATTTTACCAAATGTAAATTAAGCAAAGATTTTGGGTGATTCTCTAGTTCAGTGTATATAAGAAATGTGTTGCATCAAAAAATATTGAAATAATTTATTAAAAAATTAGACCTTTTGAAAAAAACCGAATTTTTTACTAAATTTTCTTCATTTATTAGAAATTTTATAAAAACTTCTCCAGGAGTAAATTTTTTAAGTGCAACTCTCTATGATAATATAAAAAATAAATCTAAAAATGTAAAAACATGAACTAGTTCTTATGTTTAAAGAAAAAAGTTCTCTGAATCTAGACAGATACCTGAATGGAATCTGGACATGTAAAATAGGTTCATATTTGCAGTGTCCTCTAAGTTCTCAAACAATACATCTGGAGGTGGCAAACCAAGCCTGGGGGGGGGTCTTCTGATTTGTCCCTGCTTTTAAATTATGAAAATACATTCCTGAGGTTAAATCAGTTTTTAACTGTCTTTTCTCAAAGTGAAGCTGCAGTTTGTTCTTAACCATTGACTAGCCTGGTATTGCCACAGGGTCTATTGACCCTAGTGTAGGCTTTTCTACACTGGGGAAGAGTAGCAACAACATTGCCTGATTTACTTACATATTATTGTTGTAGTTTTATTTTTATTTTGTAGTTTATGACAGATGTAGATAAGGTTAAACTTAAAAGTGTCTAATATTTGAGTAAAGGATATAATTTTCTCTTGCATCTAATAAGGTAGCTTAAAATGAATTTTAAAGTGTTAGAAATGCTAAGATTTTAATATAAAAATTCTGATATCCCTTCTCAAAGGTTCAAAGTTAGTTTTGTTTCTCACAGTAACTGTTCTGTCTGAGTAAGGGTCATCTGGTGGCAACCAGTATCATCACTATTATTATACCAGTATATAGCCCATCATATGACGGAATCAGTAAATTTTTCATTTTCCATGATTGTAAAGTACCCTGGCAGTTAGAAAAATGATTTGTTTTTTGGCAGAGAATTATCCAGTACATGCTCAATAATTTGTTTATCTTCATACTCCTCTAAAGTCTCCCGATACTGCGAATGCAGTTTAGAATCAAGTTAAATTCATTTAGAAAGATAATTCAAAGTTTTCTTAGCTACCTCGAAATTATAGTTCTTCCCATTTTTTTGCCATAGTAATTAATAGAAGTAAAGAAATGAAACTATTATTTCCTTCAAACTCTGAAGGTAGATATTATACAGGGTTTTTTTTTTTAGATGAGGTTTTCCTGGTAGGTCTATATCCTCTTCAGAAAATAAATAAATCTGGAAAATCAGACCTTATTGTTGTAGAATTGAAAAATACATATTTTAAGTCCAAATGTTAACAAAAATGAAAGCAAGTTGAATAGAACTTGAAATGAAAGACAAAGAATACACCATTTCAGCAAAGAATTTATTTATTTAAGAATGAATTTAGTACAGACATTTATTTGATTTTACTTGAAACATGAAATGGTGAGAACAACTCTTTCTATTTATGCCAATGAGTAATTCTGAGGTAGTCTGAATTTTCAATACCAGCAATGTATAATATTTTTTCATTTCTCTGTATGCAGCTGAATTTTGCTAACCCTAACTCGTAAAAAATCCAATATGGACAAATGGACAGACAACTTAGCCCCCTGAAGCAGAATGTGCCAAAAAAGTGCGACACATGTCGCAGAACAACTGGCTCTGCTGCAGAACAATCGCTGCTCAAGGAAAAACTTTTTTTTCCTTAATATATATATATATATACACACACATACATATACATGTATATCGATGGTTTTCCTTAAGTAGGAAAGAATCGCGGAAAGGAGGGGGGGGGTACAAGTTGAAGTGGCAGTTCCAAGCTTTATAAGAATGGTGAGAAAAATTAAATTTATGACAAAATATTTTTAAAGGAAACTACAAATTTGAAAAAACTGAGGTTTACTTGGAATTTCTGGTGTCTTGCGAAATTTGCAGGCAATAACCCTTTGGGAGAGTTGTCATTTCTTTGTCTTCCCTACACCCTACCAGTGTGATAGATAGCTTGTGATCTGCCTATCCTAAATACTTCCCTTGCATTAATGTTTGGGCCAAATTATCTGTCCCATTTTTATCATCGTAGTGATATCTCAAAATATCTTACATCAAAAGTAATTGACAGGACAGTGAATTCTATGTTAGCCTTGGTTTTAATAGAAATATTTTTCTAAATTCAGGTAGCACTGTTTTATTAAATATTTTTAGTTATACATATTGGTAAAGATGAAAATGTACCATAATAGGAATAATATTATGGGAGAGTAAATATATGATAAAATAAATATATCTCCTGCAGAACATTTTTGATTATCTGAAAGCATGTTGCAGAACATTGAAAAGTATTCTGCTGTGGGAACTTAGCCTATTATTATATAGGGGATTGAGATTTTCTTGTTAGCCAGATATTTTGTGCAATTATACTACTTCCATTATTCTATACAAGGGAGTAATAAAAAAGTAAAAATTAAAATTTTAATCTACAAGTTGATGTTTACCTTTTTGAGCTATCAATTTCAATTAAGTATCCTCATGTCTGTTAACAAGATTGTGCAAATATAGGAAGCGCTACATGCTTGAAAGTTTATGGGGAGATTCTTTGCATACAAAACTTCTCAAAGCCTTATTTACAAAATTCAAATCACTTATGTTTAAGCAAATTTTAATCAGTTTTTTTTTTCATATTATAATTATGCAAACCAACATACATGCACCAAATTGGATATGCTTTTGCATAATATCATAGAGAATATCTTATAATTTATTTGATTTGATTTTTAGAAACCATTTTTGAGAGACTAACATAAAATTTGTTTATTTTTGTGGCATGTTTATATTGTTAGGCTGTCATTGTAAATAATCATTCTCTCAAATTGGTATTGTTATCACAAATGTTTGGTATTTTCAATAACATCTATAAGTACAAAATTCTTTTTATGAATAGCCTCATATGTACACGTACACACACGCACGCACACACATACATTATGTAGAATATGAAATTTCAGGCAATAATTATGCTGACCTTGAGAGAATGGTCATTTATAGATATAAACTCAATAATGGAATTGAACATGCAATATAATTAACTGGTTTTGGGTTGTTTTTAATTTATATCTTTAATTTGTAGTAATTTTAGGATTTAAATGGTCCAAATATATTCCTTTCCCATCTTGTAGTACTAGAGGCACATTTCTGCATTCAGCAATTCATGAAAAGATAGGCTCACATAGATAGTTACAACATACATTTAATTGCTTTTGAATTTCAGAAGTGTGTGTGTGTGTATATATTATTCTATAATGATGTTCTAACCAAACTGGCCAACTTAATTATAATTATCTGCTAAAATAATTTTTTTTTCAGTTCTATTTCTGAAACTACAACCTTTGGTGAATTGTCTTTGTTTCTTTTTAATTGTGATAACCTTTGATGACTAATAAAACACCAAATTTATTTCTACTTAGCTCAACTAATTGTATATAATTACTTTACATAAGTTAGTTTCGTGTTTTTTAAGTGTCATTTTGTAATTACTCTTTTTAACACTCAGATTAGTTGGGTCACTTGTGCCCTACCAGTGACCCAACCCTATAAGTGAATATAAAACATTTTACTGGGAGAGGGCCAAAGATGGATTTGTCCAAACTATGGCTGATTGGTTAGGATGCTGGCCTTGGGTACCGGAGTTCGTGAGTTCGAATCCCACAGTGGCATGGATGTTCGTAGCTGTTTGGAATCGACTGTAAGCTGTAGGTCCCGATCTCATTAGCCCTTGTGTTGTAAAAAGTAGACTGTAGCACTCCAAACAAAACCAAAGATGGATTTCTGAATAAATCCAACAATTTTATTTCCAAATTTTGCGTATTCTTTCATAGTGCAACAACTGCACAGTATCTAGCATGAATACTATTAGATCCATGGATACAAGTTTGTTCCATGTACAATTACCCATTACACATACACACACTTATATAGTTTTTTATTCATTTTAAATAATTTTAATGCTAGGTATGGATTACTTACTTGTATTGTTTATCCTAATAGTCATTAATTTTAATATCTTAAAAAAATCATGTTATTTGTAATAGTATAAAATATGCATGTCTTAAAATTATATACTCCAGTTTTCTCTTTTTAATTATAAGCTAAAAACAATATTCTTTATCCTTTGTTTAGGTTAGGAATGATTTCTTAGATTTGCGTGTACCTGTCTGGATTACTGACTTAAAGTTCAGACCAGATGACAAGATTGTTACATGTACAAGACACCATCAGGTATGAAATTTATGATTTATGTTATTCAAATAAATACATATTTGGGAAAATTATGTAGATTTGATACCATAGAGAATTTTATTAATGTTATATATAATAAAATATATGATATATATAGTATGCCAATATTAAAAATTTAGTCCTGTATTTTTTTCTTTTAACTGATTATCATGGAGATTAAATGAGTAGAAATTTTTTATGATTATATTTCTGTAGAGGTTAGAATTTTTTAAGTATTTTTTTCTTAATTTTGTTGTATTTTTAGAATGGAATAATTTTTTTTAATGAATTTTGCTTTTAGATTGTGATTTTGTTAAATCCAACTGATGTAATTTACAAAAATTAAGCACTTAATTTTTTATGCTGTGCATGTTACAGTTCACTTATTAACTCTTTAAGGCCAATGCATTGAAATTTTGAATGTCTTTAAATTTCTAGCTTAATAGTTCAAAATTTGCATGTTTTCCTACTCCCAATTTTAACTATCCACGTATAAATCTCAGATGACTAGTTGTACTCCATCCACCTATTTCATTCATCCATCATTTCATTGTTTGTCCTATTGCATTTATTATTATTGTATTTATCCCATCTTGAGTTTATGAGAATTCATTATTATCAGATCTTATGCATGTTGGCAATCTCCAGCTATAAGTTTTATTTTATTATGTTTTTTGTAAATTAAAATTATATTTAGCATTTGATATAAATGCTGACTTTTACATAAATTAAAGGTAAATATATATATATATATGTAATAATTTTATTACTTTTGGTTTAAGATTCTATTTTTCAGTAACTCTTCTCAAATTCTTTTAGCAAATATTCTTGAATGTTTGCTAGTAGAAATTCTTCCGGTTCCATATCTAAAAACTTAGAGTTTTAACACTTGGGTTACATCACCCACTAAACTTAAGTAATAGCTGATTGGTTGGCATAAATGACTATTTAAACAAATGTCTAGAGTTCCATCACAGTTTCGATATAGTTTTTTTGGTACAGTTTTGATATTGATAGAGTTTCGTATAAGGTTTCATGATATGTCGTTGAATAAACAAAGTTAGATTGAATTTTCGAGTATCTTCATTACGTCCTCATCGCAAGGTTCCACAACTGCAGGGTGGTGAAAACCGCTCAGAACCCCACTTTGTAATGAGGCAAAAAGCCTTATTAAAGGTTACTGTCAAGTTTTAGTAGATTTATTTTGGGTTACTAGGAAAATTGATATCATTTGCACATTTTAATAACATTTTTAATGTATGAATTTTATATAATTTGTCCCTTTTAGTGCTTTATAAATGCTACACTTACCATTGCTTAGAATGCTGCTGTTGTAGTGGCATATACCTGATAACATGTGCAGACCAATAACCACACATCTCCATGTGACAGAGTTATGGGGTATAGAGTATGGCTTCTGTTAAGTCATGTGGCCCAAGGCTTCAATTAAAGTCCTGTTGGTAGTTCCACAACAAATGGCCCAAACTTGATGTCTTTGGAATTTGTTGATTTTGGGTTCAGATTTTGTGCTAGCACATTTCATAAAAAGTTTTCTTTTTTTCTTTTTACACTTCATTAGGGAGTTACAAATTTTGTACAGTTTAATAATATCTTAAATGGCTGTAACTTGAAAGCTGATCTAAAGACTTTAAATTTGAGTTGTTTTCTTTAATTTTCTTATGGCATTTTATAAAATACATATAATGAAAAATTTACTTAAAAAATTTTTATGAATTCTAAACACCAATTCAGATTTTTTTTTTTATTGAAATCTTGTGCTATATATTTAATCTATAAAAGATTATCTGTCAGCTGAAAGATTCTTCTGCAAGGAGAGATAATTTTATGATATTTATAAAATTCAAGCTGCTTCCTCTAAAATTTAGTAATTATTGGGGGCAAACAAAATTATAAATCTAAAGGAATTTCTATCCATCTTTTTGAGAGAGAGATTAAAATAACTTGTACAACTCTTTAAAAGGTCTTAAAAACTCCTTAAATTTTACTTTCAAAAGCCTATGTGAACCTTGTATTTTTATGCAAAAATGGTGCAGCTGTTATTAAATTATAATAATATTTATGAGTGGATTAGTAACTTCATACTAGTTTTATAAATTGTGTTTTATGCCATCTACCAGATTAATGACACAATTGATCAGACTTAAATCACCGTATTAGTATAAGCATTTCAAGTAAAAAAAGTAATCAAGTAAAAAAATTTTTATTTTTATTAATACTTCTAATTTTTTGCATGCTGGAAAAATTTTCTGACATGCCATATAATTGCTATCCCTGCTGTAGATTGAATAGTTCTCAAGTTACATTAAATTAAAAATTAAAATTAATGAAATTTTCAAAAATTCTGAAGCTTGAAATAAATTGTCAAAAAAATAATAAAACTTTGCAATTTTCATTCTTGTAGGTAAGTACAAAAAGTAAGCAAAAAACCATTTTAGATTACTGTTAATAATTTCAAAGTTTCATTGTTTTTCAACAATTCATTTCAGACTTCAAAATTTTGAAGATTTAATGATTTTTTTAAATTTTATAATCTTTAATTGGATGTAAGTTTAGATGGCAATCATATGACATGCTCCTAAGTTATATCTTTCTCAGTTACAAGATTTTTCTCTCTATTCTGCCACTCTCTATTCTCCCACTTACTCACCTCTAAGTCAGAAAACTTTAAGAGCACTTTCCCACTTACCAACACGATAGTGATAAATCTTAGACAACTGTCGTTTTCCGACATTTGTACACGTAAAATGCACTAAGATGAGCTGTTCGCTTTCCCACCAACTGATTCAGTGACGATTTTGTCTTTTTTGAATGGCTGATATCGTTTATTGGGCAGTTTTGTTGTTTCGCAAGCACTATTCTTTTTGAATCAGTCTGACATTTTGAGAGTTATCGCTACTCACATTGTTTGCTTTGGACTAATAAACTATATGTTTTGTAATACAGTTGTTACATGACTTTATTTTTAAATTCATTATTAATATAATATTTAAATACGATTTCTTATGCATTAAATTGACACATTCTGCTTGGATTTTAATGCTATGTTATTCTCACTTGCTTGATCATAAAATGCAATTTTATTGTAAATTTGCTATTATTACTGTTTGATTTTCACATCTGTTATATTAAGTTTTCATCTGCAATAATTAATAAGTTTATCACATACTGTTGCCTTTGAAAACAAATTACTGAGTATATCAAATTTGAATTTAAGATTGTTTAATAAATTTAAAGAAGTAAAGTTACTAAAGAAAAAAAAATGATCTGGTAAATGTGTTAATAGTTAAAATTAAATAGATTTAAAAAGGGAAATGAAAAGGACAAAAATAATTACATAAAATTAGAAAAAGAGCAATTAAAATTGAAAGCATTTTTATTCGTATTTTTAATAGATTATTGTTTTAAACAAAAATCATTTTAGTTATTAGAACAGATGCCAGAATTTTAGCAAATTTAAGAGCATTACAGAAAAAAAAATGAAATTTTTAAAACGGAACAATTAAAAAAAAAAAAAAAAATCACTGGGAATTGAACCCGAGGCAGAAAAATACTAGCACAACATGCTAACACTACACCAAAACGACTCACACTTTGAGCATTAAATTGATCTTTTCACACACAAAAAAAAAGATTCAGAGCCAAAGCTTCACTAGCATACCACTGGTGGAAATGATCTAAGAAATTGGTGCCTAGTATTAGCATCCAATGTTTTTAAAATGTGTGCAATGAAACAGTGTTAAAATTTACTTTTCTAACAATAAATGTTTTACTAAGTTTTTAAAAGTTAGTTACTATTTCAGTCATTATAAAACTTGTGCAAGCTTACTGCCATCTTTAAATGAAATGATATCAGTACAGTGGAAAAACTGCTTTCTAGATAACATGATACCATTTTGTCGTTGCATTTTTACCGGCCGATACAGACGTTGTTGTGTCGATAAGTGGGAAAGCGCTCAAAGACTACCAGCTTTAACCTTCACTTAATCTGCATGTACTCAGATATGTTTCAATGTGCTCATCAGATTTGAAACTAATGTCTTGGGTTTCTTAGCCTAGCAAATTAACCACTGGGCCTCATCTCACATCTCAAACCTTGTTTAAGAATGCAATGTTTTTCACAGTGGTCTGTAAGTCCCTACTTTTTCTTTGGTCCCTTTTGTCCTCTATATTTATATCCTTAAGTTCTTGAAGACCCTATTTTCAATCAAATGTCATGTAATTTTTCCTCTCATTTTAGAAGATTTTCCCCTAATAATAGAGAAATTTTTAAACTTCTCTCTCTATTTAGGGAATTTTCTCTAAAAGTAGTTAGCATAGGAAATCTAAGTATTTTCTAATTTACATTTGTCTTAGTCTTGATTAAAAGATATAAAATATTGATAAGAATATTCTTAAAAGTACTGCTTATTAAAATACCTAAAGAAATACTTTTATAGAAGCAAGTTGAGAAAGCCAAACTATAAGCATAAAAAGTTCATATCATTTGTTTGAATTTTTTTCTTTGTTGAAGTAAAGAGTGTAGGAAAGATACATTAAAATAAGCTTATTTTTAATAGGAAGTAAGGAGTAAGAACTCTGTTTTTTAAAAAGTTTTCAAATTTTGCTCATAAATATTAAAGGTTGGTACATAAAAATAAAATTATCCTTTTTGCACTTGTATAATTTTTACTTATTTTTTTCAATGCTTGCTTTATTTTTCTAAAAATTTATTTCATTTATAATTCATGCTTTTCCTGCTATATTTTAGAAGGAATTCTCTTCTCCTGTTTATTTTATTGCAGTAAATGATTTTATTATTAATGCTAAAACTTTAATAAAGTTCTGATTTTTAGGGTTTAAGCTGCTGAAAGTCCTGATAATGTAATGTTGCTGTTCTATGAAACGATTTTGTGTTAAAATCTGATATATTAATAGTTTATATATTTTTTTCTCCAGGTTCGACTGTATGATCCTAAAGCTCAGAGGCGACCAGTGGTTGATATGGAATTTGAACGCTACCCATTGATGTGTGTAACCTTGGCACATAATGAACATCAAGTAATAGTTGGTTCTAGCAGGGGTAGAATGGCTTTAATTGATTTGCGTATGAAACTACTGGTACATGTGTTCAAAGGTTTTGCTGGTAGCATTCGCTATGTCCAGTGCCATCCAACCCTACCAGTTGTTGCATCCTGTGGTTTGGATAGGTTTTTGAGAATACATGACCTGAATAAACACAAATTAATAAAAAAGGTAAGGAATAATTGTTTGTTATTATAGTACAGTACTATTACACATCTCTCAGTTGGTTGGCTGCTTTCTCTTCCACTAACATTTTGGAAGGGAAGGATGCAAAATAGAGTAGAAATTAAAAGGTTTAATTATATTTGTTTAACAGTTTATTTATACGAAATATTCTTTTGGATGAAAATAGATTTTTTGGTGTAATAAAAGCATATACAAAATTTTTTGGGCAATAGTTTCATTGTAGTACCCATCCATATTATTATTTTAGTCTAATTAGTATAAAAAGATTAAACTAAAAATTGGGTATTTTCAATTGTACTTGCATTGTGTTGGTTTCTTTCATTTTAAACATGTGAAAGTTTGTTTTCTGAAATTCTTAGTTGATTTTAAAAATATAAGATTTTAAAATTTAGATTCTTCTACTAGTTTATGATGTTTGGGAAATTAAAGAAAAATAATTTTTCTTTTCATTCTATCTAACAAATATATTGATTGTTTTGTTTTCATTACCTATGTCCTAGTGTATAAGAATAATTATCTTACATTTCAGTGAAGTAAATTAATAAACAGTCTCATATAGACACCACATAACTTTTTTTTACTAATATTAAAAGTTATATAGGATATGATTCTCCAATTTGTCAAAGAAGTAAACAATTATATGGTTAATAAAATATTATCTTTTAATAATGTCAAAAATTTATACAATTGTAATTCAACAGTGAGTAAGTAGATCTCAAGCAAATCATTTGGAGGCAACTTGTAGCCCACTTGTTAGAAGATTTTCTGTTGAATAGAATGAATAGTATACATGCCTACTTTTATGGATGATCCATAAAATGTAAAACTTTTAATTTTTCAGACTTATGGATAAACCAAAAGTTTTAGTGGTTTTTGGTACAATGAAAATGAAATAAAAAATTTAGAAAAAAGGACAATGGATTTTTTACTTTAGTAATTTGTTGAAATTGAAAAATCTTTTTCATTTTAGCATAACTGATTAAAAAGGTATATGAATATCCTTATGGGGCATATAATTATTCACATAATTATACATTTGGCCTGGCTCTAGTGACAATCAAATATGACTTTGCCAGAATATTGTATTTTGATTGCATGTTTTTGTCAATATATTGGCTTAAATATGCAATCAAAATTGGATAATTTACAATTAACGATAGTTAATTGTGGATGATTCGTGTATTCACAACTAAGTATTGTTAATTATGAATGGTTTTAAAAAATGAAGGACTACACAAATGGAAATAAATTAATTTTATTTATTAAAATTCGAATAAGTATGATCAAAATCAGTATTGGTAATTAGTATAATCATCTCTCATCTCTTATCAGATATTCTGTTTGAGAATAATTAATTTTTGACTTCTAAAACTAAATTTAAATAAAAATAATGTTTTATTATATAATTAGTTAATACATATAGATTTTATTAATTACAATTACTTGGGCCTCTAAATATCAACCTACTAACCAACTGATGTTTGAACTGAAAAATTTTACTGGTGTTAATTTTTAAAAGTAGCCAGGTATAGAATAGATTATAATAAAAACTGGAGATGCACAACTTGATGTTACAACACTTCTAAATACAAAATATCAACATTTTGTGTCTAATTAGAGTTTTGCAAGTTAAAGACATGATATAACTAATCAAACTGATTTCTGAATGGTCAGAAATATACTTAAAGTTTTCATTTATGCTTGTAGAGATATAAACTGGTTAATGTGGATTTAGGTATGGTCTAAATGGGTATAAAACTGAAAGCTTTTATGATTACAGTACTTTCATACAAGGAAGTAAAAATGTGCATAGTTGGTAAAGATGTTTAAATTTTTTGTTCAAGAAAATTGATTTCTTTGGTGATCTACATAAAAAAGTTAGTATTTATAATTATAAAATAAATTTTTAAAGCATTAAAATTTAAATAAACACAACAAATATGAGTGGATACTTGGAAAAAATAAATGGTCTGCATTATTGAGTAAACAGATTGTCTCCCTGCCAAGAATTGATGCAGATTGTTTTAGAATTAAAACAGCATGTGATTATTTATAGGCTCATTTTTTTAGATTTGGTCTTGCTGACTCTCCTGAATGCATGTTATGCACTTCTGCTCTGATGACTGAGGAGCAATTTTTTTTTCTAGTCCTGCTTCAGAGGACATCCTTTCTTCAGACTTTGGGATTTTTTCACCTACTTGGGCAATTTCTATTGCATATTGTACTGAAAGTGCTGTATACTCAAAAGAGTCTAGGGAAGTTATATATATATTGGGATTCAGTGTTAAGGCAAATGAAAAACAGTCTTTCTTGATAATAATAAGTTTATTAAATCATCATTTCTTTTAAAAGCAAAACTCAAGTCATTTTCATTTATTCGTCGAAGACATGTGTCGAGTGTGTTCACAGTTCCAGGTCCATGCTCTAATTGACTGTTATCTGTTTGCAAACTCATCAAATTCTTCCAAAATGCTTCTACCTGACCGGATTATCCTAAAAGCTTACGCTAACAGGGATCTTTTTCATTTATTTTATTATTATAAAAGAGTTCCCTTTTTAAAATCATTTATAACTCATGTAATTTCTAACTACCCCTTTTTTAGACCTGACATATATATATATATATATATATATATATATATCTTTGGCAGCAGAAGTTTCATTTTTTATGTTCTTTTTCATCCCTGTAATTACAATGCAAGTAAATGAAAATAGGCATGTTTAAAGTAGATTTAGAAAATCTTTGAAGCAATTACCATATTTACATATTATTAACTCCTTTAAAAAAATAAAGCAAATTTAAGTGATAGTATTTATATGAAACAAGACAATTATTCAAGGAATATAATAAAAGTGGAACAATCTTGCTGAATAAAAGTTTTCATTTATCATTATATCTCTTACTAAATGTCTTTTACATACTAGTATTCTAGTAACTGCATTCACTTTACATAAATTTGCAGTTCTCAGCAATATTTTGGCTGTTTCCAGGAAACAGGAGATCCTTCATTTTTTAGGATGAGGATTAAAAATCAACCTACATCCTAAAATATGAAGTAGATTAAGATAATTTATTTTTAGTATTAAGAGTTATGAAATAGAATTTGCTGAAGAATGGTCTTGAAAACAATATTGGAGGTTGATTCATTATTTTCTCATATTAATTAGTATACATCAGTCACTAGCATGTCAAATTTATGATGCACTTTTTAATATGAGATAAACATAAAGTTGTAAACATTTTTTAAAATGAGCAATAACTGTACTTTACACAGATGGATATCATTCTAAATAATTAATAGGCTGTATATGAATATGGCTCTTCTACACAGCAATCAGGCATTTAAATGCCACTTTGAATTTACCAATTAAAATGTATCCTGTGTTCTAGTGAACAAAAAGATGAAAAAATAGTTGTGTTGCATAGCTAATTTTATGATGCTTTCAATAAACTAATAAAAGGAATTTGATTTTGCAACAAAATCCATGTAATTTAAACATAGTCTCTAAAGTCACAGTTTTTGGTCAAATTTAAGATATCTACACTGAAATTATTGGGCACATTCTAAACTATTTTCTATTATTTTAAATGTGTTCAAAGTAATACAATGAATAAAATATAAATATTATGCAAATTTTATTTTTATTAGATATATTTAAAAACAAGATTGAACTGTCTTTTGATGAGAAATTCCATATCTGATGTGACAAAACCAGAGCCACCCAAAGCTATTGAAAACAAAGAAACAACCATTTTAGATGAAGAAGATGAAAATATTTGGAATTCAATGATTGTATTAAAGGAAGATAAAAGGAAAAAAACTCAAGAAAATGGACTCAGGAAACTAAAGAAACAGAAATTGGAGGTAAATGATTTAGCTCTCTTTCAAACACACACACATATATATATATTTATCAGTGGCATGTGGTCCATATGTGCAGGGTGTGCACTGCACACCCTGGCAAAATTATGAGGGACAATAATTTTCTGCACCTATGTCTACCTATCTTTATATGGTATATAAAAAATATTATTTATAATATATTCAAATATTATGTTGATTTGCTTGCTTGTATTCCCGTAGTGCGTGTGGTACTAGGTGCTGCACCACGTAGCGCACAAACGAACATAGGAAGTTCTGATGTGTACACACTCTGCACTAAATTGAAAATCACGCTTTATATGTATGAGCTACTGGAGAAAAACAGCATACTATAGCACTGAGGCAAGTGCAACTATTATTCCTGCACTTGGCATTCAGAATCATCCAAAAGTACGATTTATTAAGTGTTGCATTAGAGCGAGGACTTACATGCTGAAGCGCTTTTGGGTTTTTAACCGATTAACTGGCCACACGATTTTGCAGATGGTTAATGTTTAAATTTATATATTGTAAGATTTTGTTTTCATGGAAATATAAAAGAAGTATTTCATCAATATAAAGTGAAATGTTTTAGTGTGGTAAAGTAATTTCGGTGATGTATTATATTTGTTGAAATAATTTGCTGTAAAACAATGTTTTGTTTTAACACTAAACATACCATATAACGGGTCAAATGACCTATAAGATATATGTAAAAAATGCGATGGGAAATGAATTAAAAATTCTTATTCTTTGTGTTTATAATACATAAGAGTCAGTGTTTATAATACATAAAAGTTGACTATTATGTATTATAAACACAAAGAACAAGAATTTTTAATTTATTTCCCATCGCATTTTTTACATATACCTTATGGGTCGTTTGACCCGTTATATGGTATGTTTAGTGTTAAAGAAACAAATTTTAGCAGAACAGTCCAAATTTTACCATTCATTGTGTCCTATAGACAGTATATAAGTTATATCTGTAACACCATATAACTGGTTTTGTTTTTAAAAATTGTCAAGATGTTTTTCACAGAATATGATTTCCAAATGTTAAAAATAATTAATAAATATAATTTAATCTACTGATCGAACAAGAAACAGTTTGTTCTTTTGTGCCAGCGTGCAGTGAAATCCTCTGCACGTGGAATAACTTTCGGTTTGTCGGCATAAATGAGCATCCGGATGAGGCACGCAGTGGCGGGCGCTGTGTTGTGCTACGTTTGCTGAACATATAAGTTTTTCGTTGCTTTAAGAAGCGTTGCTTTTTCGAAGCCGATATGAAATCATAAAACAAAAGACATGATTTTTGCTTCAGTGCTAGTAGAATTCTCATAAGTTTAGCTGTTTTTATAGTTATGACTCGATTACTTGTAGGTAAATATTTTATTTATTGTAATCTTTAAATTTATATTCATAATAAATAACCCGTTTCAGAATGGAGAACTCAGATGTCTCAATAATTAAAGATTTATTGGAAAATCCATGTTCTCTGCACACCCTGCATGAAAATCTACTGCACGCCACTGATATATATACATATTTATTATATATATATATATATATATATATATATATATATATATATATACATAGTAACATATCGTCCATGAATGCTGTGGGAGTTGTGTTTCGCCTAAAATTTTAAAATATCAAGAGTATCTTTTACCTTATTGTAATTGAATTTCATTATCTTTATTTTCTTTGACCGTTTTTGGTGTTAATGTTGTAATAATGTGAGTAAGAAATATACAAACTTTAATATATCCTTTGCATATTAATTCTCAGTCGAATGAGCAGCATATTATTCTACTTGTGGACATTGTTTGCACAGGTGATTCCTAGGAAACCACAAAAGGAGTTTGTGCACTTCACATATGTGCTATACACACCTTGTTGAATGGATCATTGTGTATCTGCTATGCATTCATCTAATTTGATTCAATGATAAGATATTGAGTCACAAAAGCTTTATAAATGACTGATGCTATGATTTTTAGAAACTTATTTTTTATAAAAGAAAGAAAAAGCAATGGGAAATATTAAAAAAAAAAAAAAGTTTAATTATTAATGGCAAAAAGTTTTTTAAAAATCCAAATCAAAATTGGACAACTGAGTTTCTGTCACATCCCAGGTGGACTTAATTCAAAGGGCTGTGCTTTCCAGGGCAGGAGTCTATACGTTTGAACCCTGCTTCTGGTGTGGATGTTCAGATTTGGCTTTAAACAGTAGGTCCAGGTCTCATTAGCAGACTACTCCAGATTCACTGGAGCAGCTCCAGAGAAATGAGAAAATTTGATAACTCCAGAAATTCCTATTTGGCTTTAAACAGTAGGGTCTCATTAGCAGACTACTCCGGATTCACAAGAGTAGCTCCAGAGAAATGAGAAAATTTGATAAAAATTCCTGAGATTGCTCCGGAAAATAACAAAACTTTAAAACAGCTAAATGATTACAATTCAGCAATTAAATGCAAAAAATAATGCTGAATATTACTTCACACAGTAATGTTGCATGTTAAAAGTTTTCAGTACTTAGCGGAAAAACCAAACTAAATTTATGTCAAACTTGAGAAACCAAACTGTAGAATCCCTGATGATATGAAAATGGAAATATTTTAATCAGGGTCAGTGTTGCTACAAGAAGCACTTTTCTGAAAATGAGTCGTTAAAGATTAAAAAAAAAAAAAAAGACTACTCATAAATTTTTCAATGCATGAATTTTAATTTATTTTTTACAATTTACTACTGCGTAAATATTTTAAATTTAATTTTAATCCAGAAACCAATAAGATATGTACTTATGTATAATCTGTAATTAGCATGTTAAAATTTCAAACCACGTTGTTGCTCCTGACACAATTGCCTGAATGTTGGCATATCTGCATTAGCCCTAATGCAGCAACAAAGTAGAACAAAACCTCAAAACTATCATATCACTGCATGCATGACTCATAAAGAATGGGGTTGTGCCAGCTCACAACACATTGGCTCGTTGAACAAATTGGCATCCTTGCCATATGTTTATCTTTTTAATGTTTCCAAAATATTAGTACCTTTTCACCCTTTTATAAGTAATGCCACGCTCTTAGGAACCCATGGATTAATAATAACTAATAATAAACAACCTTTAACCCCTTTCTGAAAAAGGTTTGTCATCACTTGTCTATAACAACAGTAGGTAGCTGAACAATGGCCGATTGGTTAGGGTTCTGGCCTTCGGTACCAGAGTTTGTGGGTTCGAATCCCACAGTGGCATGGATGTTCATAGCTGTTTGTAATTGTCTTTAAGTTGCAGGTCCCGGTCTTATTAGCCCTTGTGTTGCAAAAAGTAGACCATAGCACTCCAAACTAAACCAAAACAACAGTAAGCAAATCTTTCGTAAGAGCTGTTACCATTGGAAGTTTAAATTCGTTTATTAATGCTTATTTTATTATAATAATTTTGAAATATTGATTGTGTTCTTCTCGCTGTGTTACTTTGCAATTCTTTAAAATTGTAAAAATCCGGAATGGGACTCTCATAAACCTTATATGTTTCCTTTCTCATACATATAATTACTTTTCTTATCATTTTGCAGTTATATTACCAGAAACATTTAAAATTAGTTCAGTCTGAAACGTGGGATGTCAAAATTTTCAGATATGACCATTCTTATTTGAATATATTTGTTTTGAATGTGGGTATTATTATCTGTAGTAAATCCTATTTTGAAAAATTCACAAATCTCTGTTTTTAAATTTTGTTTCTTTCTTTGATATATGCTTGCAATGTGGAATAATTTTATACGTGGAATAAGCTTATATGTTCTTGTTACTTCAAATAAAGATTGTTAGAAGAATATTAAACAAGATGTGCTTGCTAGATGGATTTTTAAGGAAAAGTTGAGCACAAAACTAACCTGTTAGGGAAATTTTCAAATTATGCTCTTTAAATTTAAGATACAATAAATGCATAGGCTGTTTTTTATATGTGTACTATTTTTTAAAGATCATCTAATAAATGCTTATATATTTAGTCATGTGTGCCACATTATGTAATCATTATATTTGAACAATAAACAAGTTATGTTTTCAGGACTAATTCATTTTTTTTTCTTTCAGGAAAGCAGTTGATAGATGGTTGATGGAAGCCTATATTATTTGTATAAAATGTAAATAAAGCTGCAGATAATATTCACTGCATTTTATAAGAAATGCTTTTTTTTTTCTTTAATCTTTTATACATTATCCTAAATTTAAAAATGACTGTTATTACATACTCTTTTTTTACCATCAAAAGTGTTGCCATAATTCAATATAATAATTATTAATACAAGCTATCAGTCATTAAAATAAAGTTATGAGTAAATAGAATTTTAAAGTTATAAAAAGGTAATAATAAAGAAGCATGGCTTATAATGAACATCTGTAGTATGTCAATTGATTCATATTCATGTTTTGGGTAATGTGATTTGTTGTTCACAGTTTGCTTGGTATTTGCACACCAAATGTAAAGATGTGTACAGTTGATAAAGCTAAATATTCTGAATAATTTTTTTTTCTTCTTAATTTCGTATGTTAAGGTATCCGTCTACGTTCGGAGAACTTTTTTCTTTAAACGTAAAAACTAGTTCATGTTTTTACATTTTTAGATTTATTTTTTATATTATCATAAAGAATTGCACTTAAAAAATTTATTTTAAAAAATCAGTTTTTTTAAAAGGTCTAATTTTTTAATAAATTAAATTATTTCAATATTTTTTGATGCAACACATTTCTTAAACACTGGACTTGTGAATCACGTAAAATCTTTGCTTAATTTACATTTGGTAAAAATTTGGTCCTTCAAAATCCACATTTTTATTACCTTTATATCTAACTATGAGTGTAACATCATTAAAAATTATCCAAATTTAAAGCTTTTAGGTCATTCACTAGTAAATACAATCAAAAGCATTCATAATAATTTTCAACAAAATATTTTTAGAACTTTTTGAGAAATCACGTTTCAAGTTTCAATATTTTATTAAAAATACTGTTCTGAGAAAAACACATTTGAAGTTTATGAAAGCAACTAACTATTAAAAAATTAAAATACTTGTTTAAAATTCTCCACATATTCTAGCTTCAAAACTTTCTAATTGCCAAGTTGCTAATTATTAAAAATACTAGAAAAATGTTTAAACTAATCTTCATGAAAATTTAAAAAGTTTAGTCCAAAAAATGCTTTTTAAAAGGCTTTAAATTCACAACTTCCCGTTCAGAAGTCGATACTTCTGTTTTGTTTTGACAGCTGTCACTGATGTTTAAACTGCTGTAACATTTCTTTAAAATGCTGTAGAGACAAAACAAAATCAGATTTAGAAGCTTAAAAATTGAAATTTTACAATAAAGAAATAAAAATTTTCTCAAAAAATGACTTTTTCAAAGTAGACGGATACCTTAACTTTTTTCCTTTTCACAGTAACTGTGTTCTCATTTGAAAGAAATTTTTTGTTACCAAATTTCACTAAGATACATATCTCAGTAAATGTATGAATAGAGCTATCATCCACTCCAAACTTATTAATATAGTCCTTTGCAATTGTTTTTCCTTGTTTAATCTGCATTAGCAATTATATACTTTTTTTCTATAAATTTCACCTGAACTTAATTTGTCCAATCTATTTCAAAAGCATTGCCTATCCAAATAGTAATATATTGAATATTTACTTTTACAGGGGGCATATAGTCCTTACAGACATTAAAAACTATTTATTTTTAGTATCCAATTTTTAAGGACCTTAACTCTGACTGCTCAATTTGTAAACTGAGATCTCTTTAAAAATTGCGTATTTTTTATTACATAGTTTAAGTATATATATAAGCATACTATATATAATTCTATTATCTAATATAACTATATTTCTAGTCATATAATTCTATTTATTACCTAATTAAATGTCTAATACTGTATATAATTTATTAAACTGGTTAAACGGTGAAAAGACGAAATGTACTTCTTAAAAAGGGAAAGAAAACACATGCCCCGAAAATCACGGGATGAGCAAATTTTGCTACATTTGAATTACTTGTGGAAATCACGGGATGAGCAGTCAAAGGGTTAAAAACTGCTTTTATTTTATATAAAAAATACTTAACAGCTATTTATTTTTTGTCCAAGTGCGTAAAAACCATTTTTTTTCAATAGTATGAACTTGTATCTAAAGGGTGCTATGGTGTGTGTATGATGATAACTGTGTAAATGAAATACAAGTGATGCAAAAACCACACTTGTTATTTGCTGTATAATATGCTTTGGATGACGGCATGTACTTTTTACTTTAGTACACAGTTTGATTATTATGTGTGCAATAGTTATACTTTCCCCACCTGCTAGTAATTTGATTGGACTAACGTGTTACAGCAAAGTCGTCTGTGTGTTATACAGAAATATGACTAGATTTGTGTTCAATATAACAGTTGAAAATTTGAAAGTAAAAAAAAACAATTTTTTTTAAATGCCATGAAAGTGAATGATTAATCTGTAATGGATTGCAAAGGAAGAGTATATCATTTGCCAAAAAGCCTAATAACATAAAAAATTGTATTGTGCAAAAAATGAAGAAATAATTTGACTAAAAATACAATTGTATTCTCTTTAAAAAAATCTTAATCTTGTATTATAAGGTTTCTAATTTAAAAATTAAGTATTTACACCATTATACATTTAAATTGATTTCCTCGTTTTTAAATCATCATAGCTTTTTCTAAAAAATTTTTTGTTTCTTCTTTTTTAATAGTATTTTTTTAGCATTTTTGAAGCTACATAGGAAATAATTATAAAATATTTTCATAACCTTGTTGTAAGTTGTTTTTAATATTTCATAGTTTTGTCTTTATTTGTCAGATAATTCAAAGTTTTAAATGGAGATTTATATGAATTGTTTCACTTTTATTCTACTTTCCCTTTCAATTTTTTCTTTTGTGAAAGGTGATATTTCAATATCATGAACTGCAAGAGTACTTATTTTTCTTTCAAAAGTGCTTATAAAGTGCTTAAAAAGTTTATTTTTCTGCAATATTTGAGTACATACTCTGTTTTAGAAAAGGCGATATTTCCCCTCCCTCTTAAAAAATAAGAAAATAAACCTTAACTTAAAAAAAATGAACTATTTTTAATTAGCACATATACTATAAATAGACATTGATTACTTGTTAACAGTGAAGCATAATTGTAATGAAACCCTGAATTTCTCGATTATTTATATATATATATATACACACACACACACACACACACATATATTGCTATTTTCTCTGATGGGCATTAAATTAAAATAGTTGGAACGATATTTTAATATTACTAACCAGCTGATTTCTTTTCTTTCTTTATTCGAGTAATAGATGGCGCTAGTGTCATAGTATGTAGGCAACTTTCAATTTCATGGAAAAAAAAAAAAAGAGGGGAAGTATACTTCTCTTTTCTTTATATGTATTTTGATCAATCACTAAAAAATTGCGTAACAAGTTCTGAATTCAGTTTTGCAATCTGTAAAATTATATTTTTCTTAAATAGCACTTGGTTTATTGTCTTGGAAATTATGTGTTTTCGTCCAGTTAGCATATTTTCTGTATTAGTAATTTACGTACGATTTTCATTTTTACATTTCTCTATTTAAATGTTAATGAATGTTTTTTTATTAAGAATTATACGAATACATTATTTGTATTTAGAATATTTTTAACTGGATATAAATAAAAATTTTGTTGTGAAAGTCGTTAGAAATTGCTTAGTAAAATATTAATCGAAATTTTTAAATGCTTTTCTCTTATTGGTTTTATTTAGTTCGCAAACATTGAATATAAAAATCCTCAAATTAAAAAATGATACAAAACGACTTTTTATTAAAGGAAGTTTCGGCCACGATCTTTCCCATACCAAAATTCCTTTTTAAAGTAAAAAGTTTAATACACGTCTTACTATCTTGTAAATGTTTAAATGTGTTCAAACATTTACAATTGACAACAATGACGAATGAGGTTTAAAAGTCTTTGATTAGAAAATTAGTAGCTGGTGCGAGATATAGTTCATTTTTAACGATTGAATTCGAGACAATTAAAAATTTAGAATAGTTTGCATTTTCTTGGAACGATATTGTCTTTCAATCAGGATAGAGGACAATTCTGTGAACAATTAACAAGAGCAATTATTAAGAACAACAAGATTTTATGTATCTTATTTTTTATGATTTTGTCATTTGGATCGACATTTTTATTACTTTCGAGCCCCAACGTGAATTTACTTTATCAGCAGGGGCATCACCTGAAATGACGAAGAGCTGTTATAAAACATCACTTTTCAATGTTGTGTGTAGTGAACATGATAGCAAATAAATCGGTAAGCACGAAGTTTTTTTTATTAAAACTTAAAATATAGCTCATGACTAATAAGGACATGCTGTAATATAAACACACACACACACACACTCAAAATAAATAAATAAATAAATTATTTTTAACTCTCAGGTTTCATAATAACTGATATTTGAGATTCAGTAGAAATTATTCGAGAGATAATGGGTCAAATATCAATCAAGGAGCCAACTCATGAGGCGTAAATTTGAATTTAAATCCCCACAGACACGCACACTAGGAAGTTTTAGCATTTATTTAATATGATATACAATATGCATCATTTGTATAAATGATATGAATGCATACTATTCGTAAATCTTCAGTTATTACCGTAGCGAATTCTAAAATTTCTCTCTTATGATCAATGGATTAATAAAAGAATGCCAGTTCTATCATATTAATGGTTCTAATATATACAAGTTTGCCATAGGCAAGTCACTCTTTCTGTCCTTAAGAGAAAGAAACATGCTTCTGGATTCCATGGGGAAAAAAACCGTAAAGGTTAATGCCGGCCTCATAAAGAAGGTGAGCCGTAAAAAATAAAAAATAAAAAAAATATTTATAAAAGTAGGATTTTTCGAGTAGAATAATTTACAAAAGAAAAATAAATATAAAAGTTAAACTAATTAAGTAATGTTGTTTTCCTATTGGCATCTCGCCGAACGCTGGCCGATTGGTTAGGGCGCTGACCGTCGGTACTGGAGTTCGTGAGTTCGAATCCCACTATGGCATGGATGTTCGGAATCGGCTTTAAGCAGTAGGTCCCGGTCTCATTAGCCCTCGTGTGCAAAACAGTAGACCGTAGCGCTCCAAACCAAACCATCATATTGGCATCTCTTCTTTGCTGCTGCCTATCTTTCAGATGAAATAATTTCTGAGAATTTTCTGTATAGTGTGTGAAAACATGCACATACTTAGTGAGTGTGCACGGGGGATATAACAAGCCTAGAATTGAAAAAACAAAGTTGACAATGTCGCAAGATGTTTGATAAATTCATTTTATGTGTGATAGTTATACTTCGGATATATATCGTTACGTTGGGTGGGCCACTAAAATAATCGTCTCGAGTTTGACATTCTTGGTCTACTTTTACTGCGAGGGTTACCGAGACCGGCACCTACTACCTAAGGTAGTTGTGTACGGCTGTACTGGAATCCTCTAGCTCCATGTTAACGTATGGGGAAATTGTTTTACTTCTGGGCGGTTTGCTTTGAAAGATTCCTTTCAAGAAATCATACCCCGTGATAGAGCGGAAAATTCTCAAAGGGAATATGTCAGTTGTGTCTAAACTGTTCACGTACAATTTATTTTTTTTTTCCGCTCGCGTTTTAAAAATCTAATCGATTAGGGACGTCCGTGCCATTAGCGAAGTTCGAACCCACATTCTTGTATCGGACATGCGTCTGGGAGAAACCTATCTTGAGAAATTGCTTTGTTCATAACAAAATAATAACAACAACACAGTTCTCGTAGGACCAGCTTGTACCTTAGTACACACGAAAATGGAACAGCCTGAGATGGCTAGCGTGGCGAACTAGAATACCTGCGTGCTTTGTTGCTTTTAAAGTGGTTTTGGTTCATACGTACTATAGCAGGGTATGGAACTAATTAAATGTTCCCCTATTTGAAGATGATTGAAAAAGGAAGGGAACCTTCACCTACTCATTTGAACTGGGCAGAAACCTTACTCTTTTGATTTATTGCCTCGTGATCATGGATTTAGTCTGATGTTACTGTTAGACAGATGCTATAAATAAGAGTAACAAAAATGTTATTGCTGTAAATTATGACTGTATTGTTGCCACCAATTCCAACAACACGCATTATTATTCTTCACATTAATGTATATAAATATATATAGATATTTCATTTGATAACTCGCTACGAACCACCTACCCAAACGGGCATAAGGGTTCATGATGCCACGTTGGATACGCAAAAATAGCTCAATGCTAGGAACAACTAATATTTCTTTTAAATTTAATTACATCTGAGTTAATATTAGCTGTTATTTGGTCAAGGAATTTTGTGAGTTTTGGTCAGGGAAAATTAGTGAATTTATTAGAGAAGTTTTGCTGGGAAACCTGCATCATTTTCCATTCTGGGTACCACTGTATATGTTCCAATTGCAGAATATAGGTGGCAGACCATCCTATCTTAACTAGTGGGATCGTTTATTAAATAAATCCTTATGACTAAGGTGCACTAAATGACTATTTTGTAAGAAGCACTCGTTGTAGTTTTATGTATCAATCAGTGTAACCCTCTGGATTTGTCTGATCACAACAGGGCACTCTCCAATGTAACAACCTCCAACCATAGTTTTCAATATTGTTTTTTTTTTTAGTTCTTGTACAAGTGATGTAGTTGGAATCGGTTCGATGTAATCAGCCACTTTTATAGATATTTTTAATTAAATACTCAATTTTAACTTCGTATTTTTTTTTAGTTAGTGTCAGTGATCTATCTGAAACCCTTTTATTATAATCAGCTTTTTAGCTGTGGTTTTTTGCTTCACCACTCTATATGCTCCGATTCTAGAAGAATGTAGATGGCAGACTATCCAATCTTGATCAATGGGATATTTTATTAAAGAAGTCCTTATGACTGAAATACACCATAATTGACCGTAATTTTGTAAGAAGTCATTTTTGTAGTTTTACAAAGGTACAACTCCATATGTTCCGATTACAGTCCAGAACATAAATAGCAGACCATCCTATCTTGACCATTAGGACTTTTATTAAATAAATCCTTATGAATAAAATACATCGTATGTGACTCTTTTGTAAGAAGCACTCATGGTTTCACAAAAGTATCACTCGATACGTTCCGATTTCAAAATATAGATACAGACCATCATATCCTGACAGTGGGATCTTTTATTTAATAAATCCGTATAACTAAAATACACCGTAATTGCCTATTTTGTAAGAAGCACTCGTGGTTTCCCAAAGGTACTCTGTACGTTCCGATTTCAGAATATAGGCGGGAGACCAACCTGTTTTAACCACTAGGTTGTTTTAGTAAATAAATCCCTATGAATAGAATACACCATGGTTGACTATTATAAAAAATAAACTCTCATTGTATTTTTACAAATGTCGTCTTGGAAAATTTTAGATTTAGCAAAGGCACCGGATATTGGTAAATGTTTCAGAACCACTGCTCATGAGTATTTCTTAAACGATCTTAAATGGCCAAAGTTATGGATCATTCATCAAAATGGGGATTTACAGAACACCTAATTGTTAGAAATGAAGTAAATGCGGATGATTTCGGTAGAGTATGCCAGGAAGAAAGCTTCCTAAAGATAATTAAGTGAATGTGTTTTCTTGGGATTCACACCGCACTGTGCCGCACCCTTTCGAGTGCCGACCTCCGACCTCAAACGTACCTTCCCGTTTAGCGGCGTTTTCTTGCGCCCCCTCCTCTCCCCAGTTCCGAAAGCGAAATCTAGGTGGTTTCCCTCAAAATTCGATCTTCTCTTAGTATACCGACTGAGAGTAAAGGCAGCAAGCCAGCAATTACAGTATTTACCCGTTGTTTTGCTTTTGAAGTAGGGGCTCTGCGAAGTGGAAAATGGTGATTGATGCCTACTGATACCAGAAACGGATGTGGGGCTGGATAAATATTTTGAATAAACCAAAGAGGTTGGATCAGTGCTACAATCGCTTTTTTTCTTCTCGAGGTAAAAAATAATGACTATATTTTCTGGAAGAGTGAGTCATTTGCTATGCGTGCGTTTTTTTAAATTATGGATAAAAATGTAAAATGATAAGGAATAAAATCTGAAGGAACTACTTTAAGATTTTAGCAGATTTCAGTTTGCTTCAAATAGCAGGTGAAAATCCCACCTGTCACTTAGTCTAATTAACTGAAAAAACTTCAATTTTTCAGTTGTCTTTTCAGTGTAAGTTGTTCCAGGACTAATGATAAATCGAAAAATTAATCGAAATACATTTTTTCAGAATTAAAAAAATAGTTAGACATTCTTTTCAACTGGTATTTATAAATATGAGGAGCTCTAGTTTTTGCTAAGAATATATATAATGTTCCTTACATTAAAAAATGTATAATTAATCTTAACTTATTTATCGTCTTTATTAGAATGAAAAAATTAAAGAGAGCCTTACATGCATATAAGAAAATGCTTTATGTTCTCAATACCAGTAAGGCGATTTCACGCAGTAGGACACATCTCAACTTATGACAGTTCTGGTTTTAGTTTCAAACAGAAAGGCAGTTTATTGTTTGTTTATCGGCTGTTGTAAACATGAAAATGAATGAGAAGGGCATTATAGTAGTTCGTGACGTTGCGACAAATTGCTCTATTCTTCCATAAATATCTACAATATTATATTGTGCACAGTACACATAATTTAAAATCCACATTAATATTATTTATATTTATACAAATTTTTAAACTACGAAAACAGTCTGATTTTTTAGTATTTAAAGTTAAGAATGTAAAAATATATTGATAATGATTAAATTATTTAATGTATATGGTTGCAATACATATAGGCTTACATCAGTATACAAAATTTCATGAAACTTGTTGGAAAGGCTTATCGATAAAAATATTGATACAAATTTTCATTTCGGTCGTAACTGCATTTCCTCCTATGCAATTGTACTTTACCCATGAGCCGTGGTATAAATGGAATTTTCCCGGTTAGCTCCTTGGCTTTGTCTGTTACTCTGTTTAGTGTTACTAAAAATGTTGTTTTGGTAAGTCAGTCGTAAGGAAATACGACGTAATATGTTGAAAACTGCTTTAGTTTATTTTAATATCTTGTTTATATTTTTATCGTTTGAGCTGAACGAATAAACGTTTAATCCATGAAATGAACTGTGTTTTGGACTTTCTGCGTATCTCCACACCACACGCATAACATGACGCTGTGCACTCTGCAAATAAATTAAAATTTACCCCAACAAAACTATTAAGAAGAGTCTGAAAAATATCATGCGCACAAATAAAAAAAAATATGAAGTGAGAAAACATATAAAGTATTAATTATTTATGAACATAATAGATCACAGGTAGGCTTTTTCCTCACCTGTTATCACAGGGTCACATGTAGCCTCCATGCAACCTTTGTTAACAATAAATTCCGTTTAGTCTTTTCCCATTTGTGCCTTATTTGCTGTTCAATCACGTGGTATAAATTTTAAAAGAGAATTCTTTAAATGCGAGCCGGATGAAATTTTTATTTTACCTATAGATTAACAATGAGCAAGAGGAATCTAATATGGCAGGTACAAACTCACCTCAATTCATGTCCGCCTCTGTTATGGGTTTTGCTCAATGTTCGTAAAAAAAACCCAATTCTTTTCATTATTGTCTCCATCGTTAATAAAAACATTCAAATAATAATTAACCACTAAAACCTGTTTGGGAAAGATTGCATTCCAGGTATAATTTAGAAACGAGTTCTTTTCTCGCTATTACCTTTTTTATTGTACTGTTTCATGCGTCTTTAATAACGGTTTCCATTGTTTTATTGAGAGAAATATTGCCCGGAAATGCCGCTCATGTCGTGCCTTACCACACGTCAACCTGTACGCGTTAAAAATCAACGGATTCAACTTAGGATTGATTCTCTTTCCCTACGGATTTTTTGCGTGATAGCGAAAGATTTTCAACCGATTAAAAGTCTTATCACACGTTAACCTGAACCAAAATTACCCGTCAATGTATATGTGTGATTTTTTTTGTCACGGGTACATTATGACGTATTGAAAAGGCAACAGTTTCGGATTCCCTTTTCCCGACGAATAATACGCGACTTTCTCGCGTGATAGCGAAAAATTTTCAACTATTAAAGGTCTTATCACATGTTGCCCTGAAAAAAAGGACCCATCAATGTATACGTGAGATTTTTTTTTTTGTCACGGATTTATTATGACGTTATGGTGTATTGAAAAAGCAACAGTTTGTGATTCCCTTTTCCAGATGAATAATACGCCTGAACCTGAATAACCTGAACTAAAATGACCCGTCAATATATACGTGTGATTTTTTTTGTCACGGGTATATTATGACGTTATGGTGTATTGAAAAAGCAACAATTTATGATTCCCTTTTCCAGATGAATAATACGCGAATTTTTCGAGTGATAGCTAAAAATTTTCAACCGATTAAAAGTCTTATCACACGTTAACCTGAAGAAAAATTACCCGGCAATGTATATCTGTGATTTTTTTTTTATCACGGGTATATTATGACGTTATGGGATATTGAAAAAGCAACAGTTTGTGATTCTCTTTTCCCAATGAATGATACGCGGATTTCTCGCGTGATAGCTAAAAGTTTTCAACTGATTAAAGGTCTTATCACACATCAACTTGAACCAAAATAACCCTACAATGTATACTTTTTTTTTTTTTTTTTTTTTTTTTTTTTTGGGTATATTACGATGTAATGGCGTGTTGAAAAAGCAACAGTTTGTGATCGCCTTTTCCCCGATGAATAATACGTGGATTTCTCGCGTGATAGCTAAAAATTTTCAGCACTTATTTTGGTTGAGGTTGACGTGTGATAAGACCTTTTAATCGGATGAAAAATTTTCGCTTTCAGGCGTGAAATCTGTGTGTTTTTCGTAGGGAAAGAGAATCAATCCTAAGTTGAATCCGTTGCTTTTTCAACATGTACTGGTTGACAAATGATGCGCCCTTCATTCTTCAATTGTTGTTTCAAGCATTTTTAGCAATACGTATTATAAGATCCTTTATTATTTATTTATTTATTTTTATTATTATAACCGTTTTTCTAGTCTTTTACATATTTAGGATTTGATACAGAAAACAGCCGTCTCACATTACATTAAACAACTGTACGGTTTGGATGAATTTGTTCTTATTAACTTTAGTTTTAAAGCTCTCGCTCACCTGAATCTAATACGAGGCTCCTAATTTAATTTCCAAAACAAATTAATTCGAAATAATTTTTCAACAAACTCTTATCTTCAGTTACACATTGTTCTGACTAGTTTTAGAAGGCTAGCTTATTTAGATAAATGAAGAATCAGAACTTAATACGCACATATTTATTCTTCCATTGTAATACATTACACACTAAAACAAGATTATAAATACTATGTACAATGTTAGTAACATTAAACAGGAAAGCTAAATGACAGTGCCAGGTGTTGACCCTTATTTTATCATGTACGTATAGGTAAAGTATTGAAATCGATCAAATATTCGACCTTGAGATTTTGTTGGATCTTTACATTTTGGATCTCCTGAGTCTGAAAATACCATTTTTGGAATTATGTCTACGTGTGTGTGCATGCGTGGTGTCTGTACCTGGACACGATAACTCGTACGTTTTGAGTTATTCAAAATTTGAGTTTTGAATATGATTACAGCAATTGTACTTTCGGTTTCTGCATTTTAAATATAACGGTTCACAAGAAAAAAATTTTTTTTTTCTTTAGTTTTCATATAAGTCAGCGAGAGGGTTAGAGGATCTTCAAATTTTAGAAATCAACCATAAATACAGAGGTTTATTTTTTCTCCAAAGAGTCAAACTAAGTATACATTTTCATTATCAAATACATGATAGGAGATGCAATAACATTTTTAGTTTATTGTATTTAGTGGATTTTTCACGGAATATTAGGATACAAAGATATTATAGATTTCTAATCATTATTTGTTTTTTTAAGCAGTGCAATTTTTTGACTAACCCTCGCATATTGTGTGACAACTGTTTTTTAATCATTATAAACATATTTAACTAATAACACCGTAAATAAATCCTGTTCAAAAGAAACGTTTTGTATAATTTTCATACGCTCGCTTTTAACCGCTAGTAAACAATCCCGAAAAATTTCCAAAAAGCTGCATATCCGATCCACAGGCCGCATTATCCAATAAAACCTACTCAACTATAATTATCGACCGCTGGACTTAAGTAACCTTTGTTTCCCGAGAACCACTCCCCTCTTCTACAACGTAAACAACGAACTCACTTAAAGCGTTTTCTTAATAACAGGTCTTTGTGCGGCTGCAGAACGCCCCTCGTTTTCCGAAAAAGAGTGAAAACAAGAGAAAATCGCCAACCCAGGATTTTGCAGTAGCTCAAGGCTATGTACGCATTATCATCTTTCGGGAGGAATTAACGTTTAAAGGTTCGGGGAAATTCCTAGCTGTTCTGCTATTTTGCTTTAAAGAGTCTGGTACCCCTTAAATAAGAAATCGGCGTGCGTATGTTCAATGCAGGGTGTGCAGAGAACAATAACAACACTAATAATGAAACCATAAAAATGTACATTAAATCTTCTTTTACATTTATTATTTATTTGTACACAAAATCCATACGTCTATCCGTATTACTAATAAAATAACAAAAAGCTTATATTTCCACGAAAAACTTATATTTTCAGCAAACGTAGCACTACAAGGCGCCTGTCGCTGTGGTGCCTCATCAGGAGGCTTTTTGGTGCCGACAAACCGAAAGTCCAGTCCACGTGCACAGGATTTCGCTGCACGCTGGTACAATAGGGCGAACTGTTTCTTGTGTTGTCAGTGGATTAAATTATATTTATTAATTGTTTTTAATATTTTGAAATCATGTACTCTGCGAAAAACATCTTCACAATTTTTAAAAACAAAACCAGTGATATCGTGTTACAGATATAACTTATATACTGTCTGTATTAATGAATGTAAAATTTAGACTATTCTGTAAGAATGTGTTTCTTTTTTCTCTAACAAAACAAAATTGCTTTTCAGCGAATTATTTCTATAAATATAATACATCACCGAAATTACTTTACCACACTAAAACATCTCCCTTTATATTGATGAAATACTTCTTTTATATTTCCATGAAAACAATATCTTACAATATATAAATTTAAACATTAACCGTCTGCAAAATCGTATGGCCAGTTAATCAGTTAAAAAACCAAAAGCGCTTCAGCACGTAAGTCCCCGCTCTAATACAACGCTTAATAAACCGTACTTTCGGATGATTCTGAATGCCAAGGGCAGGAAAAATAGCTGCACTTGCCTCACAGTGCTATAGTATGCTGTACTTCTCCAGTAGCCCACACATATAAAGAGTGATTTTCTATTAGTGCATAGTGCGTACACATAAAATTTCTTATGTTTGTTTGCTTTTGAACACGCTACGTGGTGCAGCACCTAGTACCGCACGCACTGCTAGAATACAAGCAAGTAAATCAACATAATATTTGAATATATTATAAATAATATTTATTATATACCATATAAATATAGATAGACATAGGTGCAGAAATTTATTGTCCCTCATAATTTTGCTAAGCATCACACCCTGCACATATGGACCGCACGCCACTGCTTAAATAAGAAATCGGTTAAAATTCAATCTTATTTTCAACTTCCTGTTGGGTTTGTTAGAGGTGTATGAAAATTGGTATTGCTAATGCTATTATATTGGTAATGGACCGCTATTACAAGCGGTGGATCTGGTTAAGCCTAAATAATTGATAAATCTTAGAAGCCTCATGTTTAAGGTGGGTTTGTACCTGCCATATTGATTACTTCACTGATTGTTTGGCCGAATGGTTCAGGCGCTGATCTTCGTTTTCTGAGTTCATGGGTTCAAATCCCACTTGGGCAGGGATGTTCGTAGCTGTTCGGACTCGGCTTTACGCAGTAGGTCTTGGTCTCATTAGCTCTCCTGTTGCATAAAAAGTAGATCGTAGAGCTCCAAACCAAACCAAACCTTTTGTAAAAATTTTAAACCAGATAGCAACTTTTAACGTTCTACAGTTATTTATATTTATTCCACCTCAGTTTGGGACTGGCTTTGCCCGTGATTTGAGATAGTGTGTGATTAAAGTTCTTAAAACTCAATAAGGAGGGATCCTATGTGTGTTCAAATGTGGCTTAACACTAAACATACCATAACCAGTCAAATGACCGGTAATGGATATGCAAAAAACACGATAGGTAATGAATTAAAAATGCTT
>CM063510.1:103433023-103450523 GCA_032207245.1 Pardosa pseudoannulata | reverse complement strand
AGAACTTCAGAATATGCTGAAATCTTAATATTAGTGTTTCATTGGTGAACGAAACACTGATATTTAAACTCATTTTAAAAGTAAAATAATAGTTACATTTTAATTTACATTTTAAGTGTGCTTGAATAAAGAGGGGAAAGATAAAGAAGGTAAATAAGACAAATTATTTGAGAGAGGTACGTAGTATTATGCATTCAAGAAAATAAATTATGTCTATATCTTTAGAAAAAATTATGTGTTTTAATTGGAAAAACCAACTTAATTCAATTTTACTCAATTGAGTTTTTTAGTAGTAAAAGTTTAAAAAGTAGACCGTAGCACTCCAAATCAAACCAAACCAAACCAAACGTGTAACAATGAAGTATAGCACAGGCCTCGCTCGTACAACACTTTAATTAATCTGTATTATTCGATATTGTTGATTCATACGATTTTGGACATAACGTTCTATGCTATTCAAAATCAGGCAATTTGAAATTGAAGACTTACGAGCTTTTACCTGGTAAAAATTAACGGAATAGAATACCTGTTAATCTTTACCAGTAGTATTCGTGACTTTGTTTAATTCGAATTCTATGTTATTTGAGTGTTTTTACAATTTATAATCATTATATTCACTACTTTGCCGATAAAGTACTTTGTTATTCTAATAGTACCCGAATATTTAATATTCCCCTAACTATTTTTAATTTATTAATTTTATTTCGTCTTATACTGCAAGCGTCGTTGTTTACTTGCCTGTAAAAGTTGTTTCTCTGCAGTGCTTTCTAGCAGTAGGACGAGGCTTCAAAGAGGGCTGTTTTAAAACGGAGCAAAATGCATCGATTCATCCCTTCTTTTTCTTTTTTACTTGAATGGTGTTTATAATCCCCAACATTCAATACGTTGCGAACAATGAGTTAAATGAATGTTCTAGAGTATTATGAATTTGGCTATAATATGTTATTACAAGCCCATGAGTGGGTTGTGTAGTGGATTTGACATATTAAATTACAATAAAAGCCCTCAGTCATGCGGATTAAATGTATTAAATTTTTAATACTTTCTCAGCTTTTTTATAACAGTTGGACCAAAATAAATAGTATTCTTTGGATGCATTGAATTTCGTTTTATTTATATATCAAGAGGTTAAATTATAATAAAAGCCCTCAGTCATGCAGATTAAGTGTATTAATTTTTTACTATTTTTTTCAGCTTCTTCATAACAGTTGAACCAAATAGTATTCTTGGGATGCATTGAATTTCGTCTTATTTATATATCAAGAGGTTAAATTATAATAAAAGCCCTCAGTCATGCAGATTAAGTGCATTAATTTTTTACTATTTTTTTCAGCTTCTTCATAACAGTTGAACCAAATAGTATTCTTGGGATGCATTGAATTTCGTTTTATTTATATATCAAGAGGTTAAATTATAATAAAAGCCCTCAGTCATGCAGTTAAGTGTATTAAATTTTTACTATATTTTTAAGCTTCTTCATAACAGTTGAACCAAATTAAATAGTATTCTTCGGACGTATTGAATTTCGTTTTATTTATATATCAAGAGGTTAAATTATAATAAAATCCCTCAGTCATGCAGATTAAGTGTATTAATTTTTTTTCTATTTTTTCAGCTTCTTCATAACAGTTGAACCAAATAGTATTCTTGGGATACATTGAATTTCGTTTTATTTATATATCAAGAGGTTAAATTATAATAAAAGCCCTCAGTCATGCAGTTAAGTGTATTAAATTTTTACTATATTTTTAAGCTTCTTCATAACAGTTGAACCAAATAGTATTCTTGGGATACATTGAATTTCGTTTTTATATATCAAGAGGTTAAATTATAATAAAATCCCAATATGCAGATTAAGTGTATTAAAATACTATTTTTTAGCTTCTTATAACAGTTGAACAAATAAATAGTATTCTTAATTGAATTTCGTTTTATTTATATATCAAGAGGTTAAATTATAATAAAAGCCCCCAATCATGCAGTTAAGTGTATTAAATTTGTACTATTTTTTTAAGCTTCTTCATAACAGTTGAACCAAATAGTATTCTTACATTGAATTTCGTTTTATTATATCAAGAGGTTAAATTATAATAAAAACCTCAGTCATGCAGATAAGTGTATTAAAATTTTACTATTTTTTCTCAGCTTCTTCATAACAGTTGAAACAAATTAAATAGTATTCTTTTGCATTGAATTTCGTTTTATTTATATATCAAGAGGTTAAATTATAAAAAATAGTCTGCAGATTAAATTAATTTTTTTACTATTTTTTCAGCTTCTTCATAACAGTTGAACCAAATAGTATTCTTATGCATTGAATTTCGTATTTATATCTCAAGAGGTTAAATTATAATAAAAGTTAGTCATGCAGATTAAGTGTATTAATTTTTTTTCATTTTTTTCAGCTTTTCATACAGTTGAACCAAATAGTATTCTTTGCATTGAATTTTGTTTATTTATATCTCAAGATAAAATAATATAGCCCCAGTCATGCAATTAATGCATTAATTTTTTTTACTATTTTTTTCAGCTTCTTCATAACAGTTGAACCAAATAGTATTCTTGGGATGCATTGAATTTCGTCTTATTTATATATCAAGAGGTTAAAAATAATAAAACCCTCATCATGCAGATTAAGTGTATTAAATTTACTATTTTTTAGCTTTTCATAACAGTTGAAACAAATTAAATATTATTCTTGGGAACCTGAATTTTCGTATTTATAATCAGATTAAATTTAAACCTCAGTATGCAGATAAGTGTATAATTTTTTACTATTTTTCAGCTTCTTCATAACTAACCAAATAGTATTCTTGGGATGCATTGAATTGTTATTTATATCAAGATTAAGTTATAATAAAACTCTCAGTCATGAGATTAAATGCATTAATTTTTTACTATTTTTTCAGCTTCTTCATACAGTTGAAAAAATATCTTCGACATTGAATTGATTTAACTAAGAGGTTAAATTATAATAAAAGTTGTCATGCAGAAGTATTAAATTTTTTACTACTTTTTTTTAGCTTCTTCATAACAGTTTAACCAATTAAAAGTATTCTTATGCATTGAGTTTCGTTTATTTATACAAGATTAAAAAAAATAGTACAATTAAAATGACTAAAGACAATGCTTTAAAATAAGATGTCGTCATTAAAAATATAAGATATACGTTTTTTAAATTAAACAGAAATTTTATTAACTAGAATAAATACGTAAGTGAAAAGTAAATAATAAACTAAATAACAAATAAATCAAGAAAACTTTCGTAAACGACTGTTTCTACATAACATAACAAAACTAAAAAATTGTAATACATATTCCTTAGTTATACTGTATGAGTTAAATAGTAATCATATTTGAGCTCCATTAACAAAAGATATATACGTAATTATCTAAAGCATTTATTGTATAAATTTATATCTAATTAATATACCATATTTTTTACTGCATTTGATCATTAAAAAGTTTATAAATAATCATAGAAAAAAAAGAAATTAATTTTCATATTTATTGTTAATTTAGCATTGTACTTTCTATAAACAATATATTTTTGATTAATAAAATAAAAAATTACATTATAATAAAACAAACGAAATTTACCTGCGAATTAAAATTCTCTAAAATATAATATAAAATAATGGTAATGAACCACTAAATTATCAAAAAACATGTATAACTCTATACCACAAAATATTCGAATAGCACGCCAATTAAAAATCCCTTCTATGCGAATAAAAAGGATCCTGATTGGTGCTATCATTTCTTTTCTGCTGTAGGAACTGCATAGTTCATGTCTATGTAGTACCGTCAAAAACGGCTTTATTAGTATATATTTTATTGAAGCAGTATATAAGTACCCAGGATAAAAAAGGTTAAACAGAGATGAGTTGAAGCTAACTATTTAACCGGAACTTCGTGCAAGGGAGAGGAAAAAGAACCAAAAATACAGCATTAATTTTTTTTTATACTTTACTTACAGTTTTATGAGATAAACTGCCGCATTCGCTATACTTGACGTCATAGCTTCCGACGTGCTGATACACTATAGTTTGTCTATCTAACAAAATCGTGTGTGGTGTGTGAGAGAGAAAAAAAAAAGAAAGGGGCTCGACTTTCCTACGGAACAATTTTCATTTTTAATCTTTTCAGTTCTATCTTGTTGTTACCTACGGCTTCGAACCGTAATTTCTTCGTTCCGGTTCAACTAAAAAATAATATTATATCGGTTCAGTTCCGGTTTTCATTCCTCCAAAAAGTAACGGTTTTCGAATGAATAGTTTTATTTTATGCACATTCTTATTGGTACTAAAAACGTAATTCTATCATAAACAAAAAATGTCATTCTGTCAAAATTTAGAAGATTTTATTCTTTCTTTAACTAGTAAACTATGTGAATGGATACAATTAACCAGCATGTAAGGTATGATCGTGGAGCTGAGAATGGCGAGAATTGGCTTTGTTATCCATAATCAAAATCGCATTTGACAACTGAGGGACTATTTAAGTATTGGGTTCCCCTTGGCAAATTTGGAGAAAATATTGGAGATATTTACTAAAACACAAAGGTAATCCATCCAAACATTGTATTTCTTGCTTTTTCTGGCGAATTTAATTAATGCACAGCGCGCCATTCTAATAGACTTATATACTCTTACTTAACTGAAGAAAACGACTTAAAAACTCGACATTTATATTTATGGGCAATTAATCCCTTAACAGTTTACAAACGAAACAGCTCCAAATTATTAAAAATCAGCCATAGTGAACCATTAATGGTTTGTTATATCTAATTTTTTAAGCATTGCGCACTTTTAATATATAAGAAAAGAGTTACACAAGGAGAGTTGGATGCAAATATCATATAAATTGTAATATAGATACAGATTGTTTGGACACAGTGAGATCAGGAGAAAATGTTAGGCTACCATACATAAACATTATCGCCAAGTTGGCTAGGGAATCCAGTTCTTTAGTCAAGCCGACAACTGAACATTTAACTGAATTAAGTCTGCCTTCCACAGGCAGTTTCATGTGAAAAGTACTAGTGAACGTCAAAGCAGGAAATCGATGAGCAATGTACATAATGAGCAGGACGACAATCATATGGTTGATGTTAAATTAGAAAATAAATTAGAAAACTTCGGGTTGCCAATATGCAAAGAAACTTGCATATTTGGCGATGATAAGTATAGATAAAGAATCAAAATCAAGGATCGTCTTAAACTTCAGTAAAGCTGAATTTAAAAAGATAGTAAATTTACTTTTAGTGTCAAAATAAATATATATGGAATAACATGAGGAGGGGGGGGTCACAACAAAACTGTACTGGTACTATTGAAGAATATGGTGCCCCTTGGCAAATTTGGTGAAATTATTGGCAATGTTTACTGCAACACAAAGGTATTCCATCCAAAAAATATTGTATCTTGCTTAGGCGAATTTAATTAATGCACAGTGTAATAATTTATATACTTTTTCTTAATTAACCAAAATCAATAAAGTGACATTTACATTTATGGGCAATTAATCCCTTAACAGTTTAGAAAGCTAACAGCTCCAAATTATTAAAAATTAGCCATAGTGAACCTTTAATGGTTCATTATATCTAATATTTTAAAGCATTACTTGCATTTAATATATAAAAAATGGGCTGTACCAGGAGATCTGGATACAAATATAATATGAATTAAAATATAGATACAGATTGTTTGGACACGGCGAGTTTAGGAGAAAATGTTAGGCTACCATGCTCAGAGTTTTATCGCGAAGTTTGAGGGGAACCCATTCTTTAGTCAACCCATTATTACATTGCGATATAAAGTTGCTACAGAAAATCTTTAAATGCAAACTACTCATTAGTTAATGATCAAATATAGCAGATACACAAGTACTTTAAAACAAAGCTGAATATTACCCTATATCACCAATTTTAATAAATAAATGCTAACGGTATTAGCAAAATATATAATCGTAAACCATGGAGTGCAGAAGAAAATGTATAGAAAATGTTAATGTCCATTCTCTTTGACTTTAACATCGTTAACCTTTTCCTGCCCTATATGAAGACAGGCAAGGATTCTATTAGCACTGTAATAATCGGACTTACAGTAGTCAGTTAGAATTAATCATAGTGATTAAACTACTATTAAATCTAATCTGCTATGTCAACTATGTTTGTTGTACTTAATCATCAATCAGCTTTAACTGAAAGCATTGACAAAACACCTAACATATTTTGACATTCTTTAATATGGAATAAATGGATGCGTTAACGTTTGTCAGTTCGTTTACTTTTATCATTTAAGTGGTTTACGATGTTCTATAGTGTGCATAAGGTAAGGTAAAATTAAAAAAAATATATAATAAGCCTTTTGCTTTGTTTTAATGGAATGCTATTTTTACTGTTTCAAAACTGGAGTGAAAGAAAAATGTACCACTTGTTTAAGACTTTGATATTTTAGTCGGAGAAAAATATAATTTTCTATTTCCCAAAGCTGAAATTTGTACTTATATTTGCAGAGCATCTCAGGATTAAGAATCACGTATAAAGCGATTTCTCGCAGAAGGGCATATCTCATATTATGACAATTTTGGCTTTAATTTCAAACGAAAGGGCAGTTTATTGTTTGTCTATTGGCTGTTGTAAACATGAAAATGGATGGAAAGGGTATTATGATAGTTCGTGACGTTGCGACAAATTGATCTATAGGATGTACAGCAGATAATAATCTATGAGGGTTTAACATCAAAGCAAGATATCCCGCCAACGTGGAGATAAAACTGTAAGGATGGTAAAACTTTTTTTCTCATGATCTTTCCGTGTTTAAAGAATTTGTCTATATTATGATTTATATAAATTTGGTATGCGGCTCTCCTTGTGAAACCCTTTTACATATTAAATGAGCCTAAACCTATTTGTTATTAATTTTTTTTAAATTAATTAATTGGCTTCGGTGGACAACGGCAATTTTTCTAAAACTTCAAACTGGTTAAACTCATATTGTATCATTTCTGTCATATTTTTCATTCATTGGATGTCGTTTCTTATTGGTTTGCTGTTCCATTCTCTAATAGTTAATTATTGCTAAATTTTTTAATAACTTGGGACTATTAGGTTTGTAAGATATTGAATGATCAATTGCCCATAAATGTAAATGGCTGATTAGTAAAGGGTTTTAGTTAATTAATAGTATAAAATTGTATTATATTGGAATGCTCCACAAAGATAAAGTAGGTTTGAAACAATATAATTGAATTTTGTGACGCTGTCTGTCACTGTTTTGGGAATTCCAAGATCAAAAGTCCTGTCACATATAGCGAACCAAAGATGTGGATCGCCGAAGTTATACGGCGGAATTCTGACAGCACTGATTTCCATCATTCCGTTCTGATGCTGAGAGAAAAAAAACTAGAGTCCACTGCGGCAGAAGAAAAATGAAAGATGCTCCAGTTGGCGATAAATGAATTTCTAAAGAAGCCAAATACTGATGTCCCAGGTCACCATTGTGGAGAAATATCCTCCCTTTTATTCAATAACTGGCTATTATGATTTAGAAATGATGGAGGATCGCTTGGCATAAATTTCCATGGTGAAAATAATCCTAATAGTGATGGATGCAAGAAGATTTAAACTTCACAAACATTTATTAACACAACACATGCCATTTTCTTTCCCAACTGATATCTCTGGAATTTTTTCCTTACCTCTCTCTCGTACAGCTCGTTCATGCGCAAAAATAAATCTGCGCGTACATGCTGAGCGGAGGATATTGGCGTTGCCACAATACCAAAGGTTACTTTGTTCTGATGGAATACCTTTAAATCTCCTGAATACTGTTTAAAAAATTTACTCTTTTTCATTATTTCAGTGTTTTGTTTTGCAGAAAGAAATAAAAGTGAAATTAGGTAATGTTTTGTAAACACGCCAGTAATATTTCACCAAATTCGCCAAGAGGTAACTTAATCCGAAACAGCACCTCGATTAGTTATAATCTATGCAGATGAGACAATCTCCATGTTAAAATGAAAGAAATAATTTTGTCTATGCAGCAAAACACTTTTTTTTCTCTTTTGTCAAGTATACTCTCAAGCTTTTTCTCGTGTTTACAATTTTGTGATTGTTTATCTTCATATTCCATGATTATCCGTTCAATGATCATCCTCTCTCATATCACAGAGTCATTCCCATTTGGAAAACAATAGCAACTTCGCTCAAGTTAAACGAAATTTTTCACCAATATGGGTAAATTTTTGGATAAAATATTAAAAAAGAAAGGTAAAGAACCTTCAAAGTCTGGTAAAAAGTTAGCACAAAGAGTTGAAAAAAGCACGAAATTGAAGAGTTCCGACAGGGCGTTAAAGGTTAAATTAAGTCCAGAGGACAAGCCCAAATCAACTCGAATGACGAAGCACAAAAATGCATTCGATGCTCTCTTTCTTCACAAACTTCTGCAAGATGAATGCGAGGAGAAGGTAGATCCTTGTGCTAGTGTTTTCTTAGAAGGAGTTCTCCAGTACCTTGCAGCAGAGTTAATGGAGTTAAGTTATAACAAGGCCAAAACTAGGGCGCCAGATGCTAAGATCTGTATTATAACTTCAGATGACGTTAAATTGGCCATCCAAGACGACGATGAACTGAGTTACCTCATAAAAGTTGAAGAGAATACAACCAACTCCTGAGATGATTTTTAAGTTTTAATTAAATAGACAAATGAAAAGCTGCTAAAATTTCTGTGGTAGAGTTCTCAAAAAGAAAATTTTATAAGTGTGTTAAATTAATTCTTTTAGCGTTTTAAATTAAATTCTTTTACATTATATTATCTCTTGTTTTAGTAAAAGTTATTTAGGTTTAAACAAAATAAAAAATGCATCATTTTTTGGGGTCCCCTCATAAGTTATAGTGCATCTATGTAGCACTTGGTCTTAAGAAGTCTGTCCATCCCTGTCTTCAGGTACGTCGTTAACTGTGATATAGGATGTCACACATTGGCATCCGGATAGCACAAAAATCGAAACAAACTTTACGATTTTCATTCACATAAATGTATATTTTTTGATTTATAATTCACCACTTACAAATTTGACGTTTACGAAAATCAGAGATGTTATTAAACATAGCAGACATTGTGGTATGCAATTCTGACAGTAGGTCGCAATAATGCAAGATTAGATGACATAAAAGTAGATAGTTTATGAGGTAATAAGAGTACAGAGTTAAGTACTCTTTACGAGGCAAGGTCTGTCTGAGGTTTATGTGGTAGATAGTTTATGGCCTGTAATGGGTGTGGAGGATCTTGGTCTTAGATACGTTAGACAACGATTTCGTGTAGATGGCACTAAATTGCTACGATACAAATGAAGTTATAAAGCCTAATTTAGCTTTTGTCAAATAGATATTCATAACTGCTCACTTACATTTCGGTAGACCCGCCAAAGGTTATTCGTTAGAACCGATACGTTAGTACCGGTTTTACCGAATTAAAAATAAATTTGTTGTAGTTTTTTAATGCTGGACTGGTGAGCTGCGAGCTTTGAAATAAAAATTCAGTACTACGGATTGTATGGTAAAATGCCAATAAAGGCAAGTGCTCCTCATTTGAAATAAATAAATAGGTAAATGTGGTGGCTGAATTGCGTCGGTTTGCAATCGCTGATTGCAATGATTGAACTTTTCTGTTAACCGAGAATTGTGCAATTATGGCTGCTACTCACGGCTATCATCTCTACCACTAGATTATCTATTGACTTCATTAGAAGTACATTTCGGCACGTTGGTTATGTCGAAGATGGGAGCTTTTGCTACTTTGGAAGGGATTTTCGTCATAATGACTTAGCCAGTAGAAAAAATCAACTATTCCGATCGTTTAGAGTCCCTGTGAGTAACAGTCTATATTCCTTGAGATTCAGCATCGAATATAAATACACATTGTAAAGCTTTGCTGTATATTTCCCATATATGCGATGGTGAAAATTGTTTATCTGTTTATTTAAGTTGTTTAAAAATGTTTTAAGTTTATTTCTTGATATGTAAGCATTCTACAATCAAGGTGTAGCACTTTTGAAAATAGTGAATCATAATATGGCCTGATTTCCCAGAAATTTATTACAAGAATTATTTACTAAAAATTAGTGGAATGTATAGAAAATTTAGATCAAGCTTTTGTACTCAATCCCATTCTGGAAAATCACTAAAATTCTATTGGATGAATTCTTGAAATTTCATTGGTCCTCCCGAGGTTAAGGTAATCGCCCAGAAATACAAAACTTCTCATTCCATCTCTTATCGTCGCAGAGTTCGGATGTCTCTGGCCACAAAAACATTTTGTGTTTTCTATCCCTAAGCTTTATACTCTCCGTTTTTTTGTGTTATGAACTCACGAATCCACCACACTATTCCCTTCTTTCATCTTTTAGCTATTTTATTTTCTGTTCCATGTCTTTTTTATGCTTACTGTTACAAATATCTGGATTAGAGGACCCGGCCCAGGCAATCCAGTTCAACCATCATCTTGAAGGTCTTGAAGAAAATTTACAAGTGCCTTACTTATTGATATTCCTAGTGCATTTGCGATCTTTCCCCTAAACTATAGACATTAGATCATCACAAATCTTTACATACACAAAAAAATGTTTAACTAGAGTAAAAACGGGGGAGGGGAGAAGTTATGGAATTTTATAGGAAATGTCGTGTTCCCCTGTCGGTAAACATTTCGGAGTTCTCGAAGTGGGTGCCTCTCTCTTTAACACGCCATGTGCCCCTTTTGTGGTCCCGCATCCTCAGCAAATTATTTACCATCTCCTCGTTGCGCTTGGTCTATTTTTCAAGCGGCGTCACGACAATATTTGGACAGCGCGTCTTGCCCCGACAAGACGCGGCGCTTTTCGGGGACTAAACGGCCGTGAAGAATTCGCGTGGTTCGAAATACCCGGGGCACATAGAAAGTGAGATTTATGGTATCTCCATTAAGCCGATGAATCGAATCTACTTGGGGGAGGGGAGCAGACCCGTAGTGGAGATGAAAGGCATTAGAAAAGGGGGAGAGAACAGGAGGGGAAATATTACCATGAAAGAGCAGAGGGGAGGGAAGTTATAGGAAAGCTGCTGGCAGACGAAAGAACTCAGGAAGATGCTGGTTTTTCTGCAGCCCGTTCAATGCGCCCGGACAAATTATTGTGGTGACCAGTGGACAAAACCGTGGCAGTAGTAGCCTGGCTCAAGGGAGAAAGGCCTGAATGGTCATTCACGGCTGACGTTTTGAGTGCGGAGCATTTTGATGGATGCAGTTTGCTTTTGAAAACATTAAAAACGTATCAGAATCGATATGTCACACTCTGTGCGATTCTTCGCTTTGTGCGGATGCGGGCATGTGTGAAATGCGCGTACAAGAGCAGAATGATTCGACTAAAGTCACTGCGTTGCTACTGCCCATGCAAGTCACGTGCACAAAAAATTAGGCAAGCACATACACACACGAGCGTATATATGTATGTATGCACGTATGTTTGTATACATATATATATACACACGTATAAATGTATGTACGTATGTATGTATTTATATATACACACATACTACATACTCACACTGCACACTACACACATACACTACATACTCACACTGCACACTACACACACATGTATTTATGTATGTATTTATATATACAAATACACTACACACTACACATATACACTACACACACTACACGCATTACACACTACACACACAAATGTATACATATATGGAGGTGGGTAATGTCACTAAATTTGCTTTTTATACACTTTATTATTTTATACTAGGCAAAAAGCCTGTAAAAACAGATTAAAATATTGGCGCAATTGATAAATATATGCATACACCAGTACGGTATTGAAGAAACATTTCGTAGACAACCCATGTAGAAGTTCACTGACGGCTGTGTTTTCTTCCTTTCTTGATTCTTTTTGGAGCAAGCAGTGTACGGTTAATTGTATAGTTTCATATAGACAGTTACCTTGGCTACATTGCGTAAGATGAATTGAGAGGAATTGGTGAAGCCAACAACTCTACAAAATAAACATAAAAAATTTATTTTAGCGGTCGTTTTGTATAAATTGTGCAGTTGCTTTTTGCATTAGCTGGAATATTGTAACCATTTAGTATAATATATGAAGATCCAAATTTACAAAAGCTTAATCAGACCCATTGAGACCTGGGCAATGACAGAAAAAGTAAGCAATATCATTTCTGTTTTTGAAAGAAATATTTTGAGAAGTATTTTTGGTAGCATAAAACAATAATATCTAGAGAAGAAGAACTAACTTTGAACTCTATAAATCTTTTAAAGATCTAGGATTCAGACAATTAAATGGGCAGGACACCTGTGCAGAATGGACGAAAATCGTGTAATAAAAAGACCTTCGCGGCCAGACCATATGGCACCCGAAAAACAGAGAAACCTAAACTTAGGTGGCTCGAATGTTTGGAATCAGACTTAAGACTTTTAAAAATTACTAACTGGATGTCCATGGCCAAAGACAGAAGAGCTTGGAATTCGATTCTGAGGAAGGCAAGGGTCCATCCTGGGCTGTCTGGCCATTGAAGAAGAAGTAGTAGTATAATATATATATATATATATATATATATATATATATATTGCGTATAATACAGGTATTATATAAATAAGCACAAATGAACTAATTCGTACACACATGCAAGTTCATATTATATAGTCCGCTCTTCCACACATACACATAGGTATGTATCGCTTATAAACCGAGGTACGCTAATTTTCTTAAAAGCCACAGTAGCTCAGTCGCCGATGGTCTCGGGTTGTAAGTTCGAGGTTTGAGAAAGGCTAAAGATCCACTGTGTTTTTTAATGTAGTCTGGGACACGTAAAATGGGTTCGTGGTTGCAATGTCATTCAAGTACCCGAAGGATACATCTGGAGTTGGCAGGCCATTTTATTCGAGTCAGTAGCATTCTTTAAGCTAAACGTTCTCCTCGACTAAATGAATAACAGCTTCACAGCCACTAGAATACAAGGATATAGTACTCAAAGTGTTAATTGTTGCAATTAGAAGGTAATTTAAAAGTCATGTTGAAAAAGAAAATATTTTAAATAAGATTAACAATAATTTTATAAGCGGTCTTATATAAACTTGGATGAGAAGATGTTTAGTAAAAACATTTTAATTTTCGTTTATAAACGAATGTTTTAAAGCTTTGTTTTCCAAATACTTTTTATAAATGAACTTTATTTCAGGACACTTTTAAAATGTAATATCGATTTATTCTAGTCTCCGAAATATTCTTCTAAACACCTACTAACAAGATCTTTCCTAAACAGACAATCTAAATGTCACCTCTATATTAGAGGCGCAGGATGTTTAAAACTTGTTAGAATATAGAAACACTTCCTTTCATGACGTAGTTCTCTCGCTGGTTGTGTTTCGATTTGTATTTTTTGTAACCGTCATCGATATGACGTCATGTAATTTAATCGAAATCGTATATATTCAGGGAAAATTAACCAACGTAATTATGCTTATCTTAAAATAATTTTCTGGCGATTCTATCATTTCCTGGCAATCTTGGTAAATATCTTGGTGGTTTTTCCTATTAATTTGGCGACTTCGAACCACCAAACTTCCTGTTGCATAAGTGTTTAAAATAACTCGTGGTTGGCAATCAAAACTTCTGATTGTTTGGCCCATACAACTATAAAATCGAGATGTACGTTTTTTTCGGACAGAAAACCACGAGAGAAGTCGCCTCAATAAACTCTGTTCATTTTTATTCTACATTTTCTTTTGTTTCTTTGAGTTTTTCCAATCGACTACGATTCAAGCTACGACTGTCAAATTGTGTTCCCTTTGTGATGGGACAAATTCCTTAATAATATTTTGTTTTCTTATTCAAATACTGCATGATATAATGGTTTCATTGAAATACGACAAGAAACATCATAAGATCTCTTTTATTAAATTCTTATATATGCTTTCCGTTATCTTACCATACTCCAATCTAATCAGAAAAACTTATTATTTGTTCTTTTTAAAAGTTGCCACACCACAAAAGAAAAGTTAAAATAAAGCTAATGGCAAACGATAATAGTTTTAAAATAAATATTAAAACCATTGATGTACGCAACAACATATATTTATATGAGTGTATATATATATATATATATATATATATATATATATATATATATATATATATGTGTGTGTGTGTGTGTGTGTGTGTGTGTGTAATCCATTTATTATAAAACTCCTTCACAAGGAGAAAGCTCAACAACTAGCAATAATAAAAGTGCAATCGGGCTAACATTGAAGAACATGGCACCAGTCTAATTTACACTTTATTCCAGAGCGGCAACAACGCACATCTTTTCCTCTACACAACAGACAAAGGAAAGCCACAGAGTTCACTCTGATCAGACAGAGGTGCACCCAAGAGCGATGACAGAAAAGAATTTTCCCACGGTAAAAAACAACTTAATAAGAGAATTAAATGCAATATCAGCAAAACGCGAAACCATGTTCCGCCAACAGCTGGGAAACTGCTGAATAGACATAAAGTTTACAGTTTTATGACAGAAAGGAGTGTTACGTGGAAAATACTCCGTTGATTAAACTATTTAGAGGCTGGGAAAAAGATTTAAATGAATTAAAATGAAAGACAGAAGGTTTTTAAAGAAATATTAGAATTAATTAATTTTGATATATTACATATATATTGTTTGTTATATACAATATTATACATAAATTATATTATAAACTATATATATATATGTGTGTGTGTAATATTAAAATTCCTTATTTACATATTTTAATATTAAATTAATAACTTTTGTTCATAAACTGAGTTCAGGGTTTGCGCGGTAATTCTGATTTTCCCCTCCAGACACGCTATAGACTTAATTTAGCCTTTGTCTGTACTACTTTAGCCAATAGTTAGAGCGTTCTCTTTAAACATGGGTATTTTTTATCCCGTGATCAATTGTGCTTAGGGATTATTCGTAGTCTTTTTTTCTTAGGAATCCCTACTTGAAAAGTGTATGTGGGAGATCACATTGTCTGTGTGCACGAAGTTGTAAAGGAGTTTGCCGGTTGTACGGATTTCATGTTCCTTACCAGAAATAAACTGTGTTGTGATTTTGAACGAGTCTTGCCCATATTACACACACGCACACACACACGCACACACACACACACACACACACACACCACACACACACACACACACACACACACACACACATATATATATATATATATATATATATATATATATATATATATATGTATATTATTGTTTTATTTCACACCAGTGTTGTCTGTATAGTTGTTTTTATGTCAAAAGCAATAAATGTCTTTTATTCTATTCTAAAGATCTGCTCTCTTCTGCAACTCGTACTAAAAAGCCTTGAACTTTAGGCTGTCAGAATTGCTGTGACCGGAATGCAGGTGATTTGGCACTCACTCAGAGTGTTAATTGTTACTATCAGAGATCAACTTAAAGGTCCCCTTGTAAAAAAAAATCATAAAGGTCTTACATAAACTTAGATGGGATTAGGAAACGTCATTCGTCCGGTCTTATATTCTAAGTACCAGGGGCATGATTCTGGGTGCCCTTTCAATCCGCTCTAAACAAGAGCCAAACAGAGCTCTAATCCCCGCCCGCGAATGCCCTGCCGTATAAAAAAAGTCACCCCGCCGACGGGGGAAGGGGGGAGGTCCTACAATAAATGTTACACAGTGGCATTTATTTGCGCCCTCACCTGCGTGAAAGGCGGCGTGACAAATCAGATCGGGTGACAGGTATAGAGTCCCTACCCCCCTCTCCACGGGTGGCCCCCCACTTTTTGTTTGGACGGTCTGATAGACCGTGAAAATAGAGGGGTGGAGAACTCGATTCTCGACCCCCTCTCTCGCTACTTCCGTAGGCAACGCGAAAATTACGAATTGTGTGAAGCGAAATTTTGTAATTTCTCCCCATTTGCTGCTTTTTTTTATTACAAATTTGATTTAAGGGAACAGGAGACTTTCAAAATAAATCTGTACTGTTTATGATTAATCTGCTTGAAAATTTAATACTCTATTACCAACAGCTTCTGCTTTTTCCCTTCTAAATTATGAGGACCCACTCTGCGTGAGCAAAATTAGTCACGTCCGTAGCATTCCTCAAGTTAAGCGTGTTTTTCGGGTGGTGCTAAATGAGCAGCATCATCGCAGCCGAGATCAGATGATCTCTGTATAACACTAGGATAGTTGTCTATTCTGCCTGCTACACTGAAAAAAAATAATGGAAATTGTAATTTAATGATTAAGGTTCAAAAAGATATTTAGGATATAAAGGATATTTAGGTTCAATTTGATATGTAAATTTACTTTATTATTTCTACATTTCAAACGTTTTCTTATGATAAATTAAATTTTGTAAACATTTTTTAAAAAATAATATTATTTAAATGACAAAACTAAATAGATTTTTTAATGTCAGAGTCTTATGTAATAAACTTTTAAAAACTGTATTCTAAAACTAACGCAATATTTTGTTTTTACTACTAGCACAGAAAAAAAGAGTCATAAGGATTTTTCTTTTAAATATATTTTTTTCGGAATCAGCTCTAGTATTTATTTAAGCAAAAGAAAATTTAAAATGTATCACGTTTACAAAATATGAAAAATGTGCTTATAATTTAATCAAATTATTGAAAACATTTCGAATCTTGTAAAAAAACTGAACTGTTCCGCGATTTCAGTGTTTATTCCATGGAGTTGCTAAATATTGCAGCAAATACGTTTTACAGGCAAGTACAATACAGTAGTTTGGTTTGGTTTGGTTTGGAGTGCTACGGTCTACTTTTTGCAACACGAGGGCTAATTAAACCGGGACCTACAGTTTAAAACCGATTCCGAACGGTTACGAACGTCCATGCCACAGTGGGATTAGAACCCACGAACTCCGGTATCGAAGACTAGCACCCTAACCTATCGGCCATCTTTCGGCCACAATACAGTAGAACCTCGATTATCGGAAGTAATTGGGACCGAACTTACTTCGGATAATCGAAAGTTTCGTATAATCGAGAATTCATCGATAATCATCTAGTTTAATAGTATCGTCATTGAATTATTATTATGATTATTTAAATGCTAAATAAATTAAAATTATAAATGAAAATAAATTTATTTCTAAAATAAAAACTTACAATGGTTTGAATGGAAGCTTCATCTGGTGTAAATTGGCCATCCTTTGCCTTGTAGCTCAATCCAGAAGTTTTCTTAAATCATGAGTTCAGAAGAATCACACTTTTCCTCTTATTTCAACCAAAGAAGTCCTTTTAAGAAACACTAAAAAATATCATTGTTACTGATCTTATTTACTCCGGAATCATTCTCATCTTCATCATCATGTTCTTCTTCTTTTGGAGAATTTCGGACTTCTGCTATTAATTACTCAAAATTGAACCACCGGAAGCCTGCATCTTCCCCATCACAATTCAACCCATCTG
>CM063510.1:103413023-103428023 GCA_032207245.1 Pardosa pseudoannulata | reverse complement strand
TTTCGTTATATTTTATGGTATAACTGCACTTTTGCTTTCCAGATTCAAGTAATTGATTTATTTTATTTTATTTATTTTTTAAAGCTATGACGATGTTTTCTTCTCGCTTTGGTTTAGCCAGATTTACTGATTCTAAATTTTGCTGCTGTAGTCAACTGCCTATTTAGTCTACCACCTAAGGCTGTCCTTGGTCGTCCTTTAGTTAACACGGAACTAGAACAGTCCAATATGGCTAATATCCAGCCACTTTACTACAATCCTGCTCAACAAATTACTCTTTTCTAGGTAACGTTATATGGTTGGCAGTTAGTCCATGGGCTAACTATTCACCTTCGTAAAAATACCAATAGTTCAGAATCTTAAAAAGTTAAAACCACAAGTAATTGACCCAGACGACTTGCCATTAATGTAGATTTAAGTATTGAAACATAGAATATTCGTACTCTTCACAGCAGTGGAACATTGGGAAATTTCCTTATGTTGTTGACAAATACAGAATCGACCCCCACTCAGTTGACTTGATGATGTTGAGGAAGATTTAAAAACATTCTCAACTGGAAGGTTATCAACTGGAAACACAAAGCATCTGATAGACTCCGATGGATAAAATCTAGTTAGGATGACCGTGGCTTGCTCTAGACTGTAATGCCAAGAAGAAGATAATGTAATATACATTTTAAGTAGAACTAAATTTGCAAAATGATATTTTCCTTTGATTTTCCTATAATAAGGGAGCTATAAGGTTAGCAGCGTTGGTTCAGGAGAAAATACTTCCGGCTTTGAAGTAACAAGTTTAATTCAGACTTGTTGCCTTCCTTAACAAGGTGAATAACGCTCATTCCATTCTAATTACGCAGTATTCGATAGAGTGGCGCTAATCCTATGAAACCCATCCCGAGCCAGGTGTTTCGAATTCTCTTCCCGGTGCTGAGGCGAGTGAACACCCCTTTGCGAGCATTTTAAAATGGCTCTCTGTCAGGCAGAAATTTGCCGACAAAGATGGCACCGGGACTTTTGTTCTGACTGGTTAGATAGAGGGAGGGATGAAAGCAGGTGTCCGGGCTTTTTTTCACTGGCAGAATCGTCATTCCGCTTTTTATGCAGACATGCCCGTCCAAGTTTTAAACTTTTGAATGAAATTACGTCTGTTCCAGCGACTCTGTAGTCCCTATCACTGAATCACCATAACCTTCTCCTTTTCCCTCGCATTCGCAAAACTTGTATGGTCAAACAAATTTCATACAAAGATTTTTTTAGTATATATACTGTTGGCTGAATATGCAGAAAATCAAACGAAGAAGCAGACGTAGAAGAAATAAAACTTTTTTTTAATAAACGACACATCTTTTAACATATACATCCACTCTGTAGTTTGCAGCACACTTAAAGAAAGAAAAAGACGAACAGGCAAATACGGACTGATCCTAATGATTCACATGCGGTCCTTTTTATAGGTTGAACAACCATTGAGAATAAAGAAATAATACACACATTTTCGGCCGAAACTAAAATGAGTGACGTCATACTTTCCAATATATACGTAATACGCGTTTTTTTTTATTTAGTTATAGTAAAGAATACGATTAACAAAATAATTAATTTTTGGAAGAGAATCACCAGGAAGCGTTCTTGATAGATATTATTATAAAAGATGGACAAATAATGGGCGGAATAAGTCTATTAGTAACGAAACATAATAACATTTTATATATCTAATTATGGCGTCTTTGCCATTTTTTTTAAACTTTTCACACTGTAGAAGTGAACTAAACAGAGAGAAATAAATATGCAAGAAGAAAAATTTCCAAACGGTTAGCTATTAATATAAAGGAATGACAGTTCAAATCACTATTTTATTAACATGAAATATAAGGGCAACTCGAAAGTTTAATTACGGCGCCTTCGCCATTTTTCTTAAATGGTTCACACTGTCATGAATTTAACAGAAAGAGATAAATACGTAAGAAGAAAGAGTTTTTCATGGTTGGAATATTATTATAAAGGATGGACAAATGACGGTCGGAAACACTCTTTTATGAAATTGAAATTTAGTGACATATCGAATAGTTAATTATGACGCCTTCGCCATTTTTCTTAAATAATTCACACTGTCGGGGATTTAAAAGAAAGAGTTCCTCATGGGTGGACCTGTTATTATAAAGGATGGACAAATGACGGTCGGAATCACTCTTTTATAAAATTGAAATTTAGTAACATATAGAATATTTAATTATGACGCCTTCACAATTTTTCTTAAACGTTTCACACTGCCGTGAATTTAACAGAAAGATATATGCGTAAGAAGAAAGAGTTTTTCACGGTTGGGATATTATTATAAAGGATGGATAAATGACGGTCGGAATCACTCTTTTAGGAAATTGAAACTTAATGACATATTGAATATTTAATTATGGTACCTTCGCCTTTTTTTTAAACGTTTCACACTGCCGTGAATTTAACAGAAAGATACGTAAGAAGAAAGAGTTTCTCACGTATGGACTGTTACTATAAAGGATGGATAAATGACAGTCGGAATCACTCTTTTATGAAATTGAAATTTAGCGACATATCGAATATTTAATTATGAGGCCTTCGCCATTTTTCTTAAACGTTTCACAGTGTCGTGAGTTTAACAGAGGAAAAGCTAAATACGTAATAAGGAAGGGTTTTCATTTACGTAAGAAGAAAGAATTCATATTTTTCATTTTGATCGGTATCTCTTTACACATTCTCCCTAAAAAGTATTTTTACGTTAGCAGAGAGAGGAGATAGTTTGCGAAATATCGATAAGAAGATCACCGTTACTTCTTTAATTTACATATCTTAAGTTTAGAAGAAAATTAAATTTAAATAAAACGTGTTATTCGTTTTATGACAATGAGTTGTTTTGCCTTAAAATTAATAATCTCACCGAAAATGTAGTCTATGTACTTCTATGTTAGTGTATTGCAAGGATTAATTGCCAAATAGAAACATTTTATTTTATTAATTTATATATTTTTAATTATATGTTTACTATTATAAGTTTATTATAAGTTTATGAAGAACATTAAATTTAAATAAAGTGTGTTACTTATGAAAATTATTTTTTTTTCGAAATTATGTTATATTATTTCGAAATTATGTTATATGTTATAATTTTGTTTATTAGTATGTAACATAATTTAAATTTAAACATAAATTATCACATGCCTAAAACATAATTTAAATTTAATTGGAAATATAAACTTTATTTTTAAATTTTAATTGCTGCTAATCTTAATCAAACTTGAACCACGGTTGTATGATATCGTAGAAAAAGTCGTGGTAGTTGACATAACTCTCTAAAAAATAATTTTTGAAATAATGAACTTGGAAACAGTATGTAATGTTAACTAGTCAAGTTCTCTAAAGTTCAACTTTCGTTCAAGTTCATTGAATGAAACTTGAATTTTAAGGAACTTAAATAATTAACATTACATACTGTAGGTATGTAATATAATTTAAAAAAAGTTTAAATTTATTGCAGGGTTAAAAGAAACTAATTACATATATTTTAATGAAAACTAGATACAGTACTTCATATGTAAATACAGTGGACTCCGCTTAATTTGATCGCGTTATTGTTATCAATCGCTTATTGTTATCGAAATTCCTTCGTCCCAATTTTCTCTATTCGCTTAAACATAAAAAAAAATAAAAAAAAAATAAATAAAAATTTTAAATCGTTATGACAGTTTACCAAAAATGAGTCAGCGCAATGATGCAGCACAGTTAAACATTTCACCTCCTAGGAACTGGAGGACTCTACCGCGAACGCTGTGCACGCGCGAATGTTTTGGGTGGAGTTTTTTCCCTACCCAAGACATTTTTTTGACAATAACACTACACATTTTAAAGCATTTGGACAGAAAAAGTTGACAGTTAATAAAACATAATAGTAATAATAAATTGTCTTACTTAGGTATATATGCGGACAATTTGTGCCCAGTAAAATATGTCATGTAATTTTTAAAGAAATATGATCCATTATTTTAAATTTATGGTCATTAAAGAAATCAGTTAATGAAAGATTTTATTTTGATATTTGTTTATATCTTAACGATACAAATTATTTTATTTTGATTACATTTTTATATTTATATTACATTTTGTAAATAGTAAATAGAATTATAAAAAGAAAAGACAAACATCACAAACGTTAAAATAGAATAGTTTTAGTGAATGCGAAACGTGAAATCTGGAATGTTATTTCATCAAAATTTGGATCCATATCACTTGTAGCAATTCTTAATACCGAGTGTAGATTTTCGTTAGTAATTTGTGATCGATATTTATTTTTCGTGTAAATCATTAACGAAAAAGTTCTTTCACAAATATATGTTGTATACTACGCATACAAATACTGTTGATTTCAACAAAATCGCATATAAGAGATTAAAAAAATTTCATGCAGGATTTTTCAACGGGCCGGATAAAGTAAGCAAAATGGCCGGATCCGGTCCTCTGGCCGGCTTTTGCCCACCTCTGATTTAGACTCTCACAAAATAAAAAGCTACGTTTAAATGACAGTTAGAGTAGAGTCCCTTTAACAGTGACTGAAATTTATCATTACAGCTATTACATTGTGATATCCCAAATGGATTCAGTCCGTAAAAAAAAATGACGAGGGAACATTTTACGCAATTATCTTACAAAATAAAAGAAAAAGCTATCGATTTTCTAGAAAACTCATACAGAGAGATAAAAAACGAGGGGGTGTTCGAAATTGGTCTTTGTTCTGAAATCTGCTACATGGGCATTCTCGCAACACCATATGGGCAGTTTTCACCTTCCGCGCCGCCTGAGCAAACATGCAAAGAGCCCAGGCTAGCGTGTCGCGCAACAGGTGGAATTTTCGTGACCAGAGCCGATGCCCATCTGTGACTTTTTGACTTGATGCGAAATAGCGCCAGATTGTGTGTCGCGTTCATTTCTGTGGGGGAGGGGGTACCCCTTTTGTTGACATTTCGTAACGAATTTATATAGGAAGATTGTTATGTAGGAACAAACAGATAAATGCATGAGAAAACTCGCCAACAGTGGCAGTTACACGTTAGATGAGCTATACAGATAAAACTGCACTTCAAAGCTGGGAAAATAATCCCTACCCTGTGAACAGACGGATAGATTGTTTAAATAGCTGACACACAAAAAAAGGCAATGGTGTAAAGAAATGGATGAATTGAAATACGTTTGATAAACGATTGAGATGAATAAAAACTGTTAAAAGCATCGTATAACGGCGACAGATGCAAGTATTTTGTTAATGTATAGTTATGGAGTTTTAATGGTCTTTTATACTTTTTAAAAAGATTGGTTCAAAATTGTTTGGCAACATATCAACGGTCAGAGCTCTATTCTTGTCTTGTTAAAAACTTTGTATTATTGAAAACGAAATTTGTTTCTCGGGGCACACAATTTTATTTATGACAACGATGTTTTTGCTTTAAATTGTTTGTAAGAAACGTTAAGGTTTGGTTTGGTTTGGAGCGTTCCATTGGAGGTTTCCATTTTTGCTACACGAGGGCTAACCTTACAGCTGTGACGCCTTCAATGTTCTTGAATGAAGAAGCAGCGTGAAGAAGGATCACAGACTTAACAGAATTGGAAATCACTTTTATTTTCTGGAGTAAATAATTGCTATATACAAAGGGATTCTAATATCCCTAAAACATTCGAAATGTAAAGGATTGTTGCTTGGATAACATATCCACGATGATCACAGTCGTAAAAGAGAATTAAATATTCTCACACGATGGGGAGCCTTTTCCAGGGTGCAACACGAACCCAATCTATCCCCCGTTTTGTGTAAGAGACCCTGCCGTTCCTTATAATAGCGGACGTTACGAGTCTCCCGAACGTAATTGCTAAAAAGATGGCTTCAATCAAAATTCGCGGAAGCCTCCACGAGGTCAACGCACCTACGTAAAAAAGGTCAAAAATCCTCGAGTCACAAAATTCTAGGCTTTTTATACCTGGGGGTCAGTTACGGTCTCGCCAACCGTTTTCTGGTCAGTTACGATTCCAGTTACCTGAGAACTCCAGCTAAGGTTACAGCTAGTTAATTTGTCGAATTCTCATTCACAAGCTGTCCCTTTCCCGAATTCTCGAGGCAATGCTATTACCACGACCGATCAGGGCTTGACGCCTATTCAACCGAACTTCAATATCCGAGACACTTCGTAGCCGCGCTGTTGTACTTTGGACAAGCAGATGGGACCCAGCTCGACTGATTTCGGTTGTTAGTGTTCTAAACAAGGGGCTCTTCACACTGCTCGCAGCCGATTACGAACGGTTATGAACACCCATACCACAGTAGGATTCGAACCCATGAATCCAGTACTGAAGATCAGTGTCCTAACCGCTGGCCATCATTCGGCTCGAGGAACATTAACGTTCTTAAATTAGAATTAAAAATTTGGTCTCTAGTACAAACGAACAAAATTAACATTTCTGAAAACTAGATATAGTTATTTGCGATAAAAAAGGAGCTCTCATAATTTTGAATATTTGCTTTATTTTATGTACTTAATTCAGTACACGAAATTTCATGAAACTGAAAAGTTTGCAATATAATGCGCACAAACTAAAAAACATGAAATCTGAGAAAAATAAAATATTTGAAAGTTATGTATCAACTTGACATATGATGCAAATTATTTTATTCAACATAATTTAAACTTCATTTTAGATATGGTAGTTGTTGTTGCTAATACCACTTAGACGATCCAAACACATGGGCCAGAGGCAGCACGAATTAAGGCGAAGGGGTACATCTTTCGTCTGACGAGCTCCGCTAGGATGGAAGAACATCTTAGCTCAAGTGGTTCCTCGTAATTAAGAAGCAGAAGACCCCACGCTTTTAGGCTTGGCCTGCCATTACTACAGGTGCCGTTTGAGAACTTGAGATTGTGACCACGAATATATTTTGAGTGCTCCAGTCACCTTTAACGAACACGGCGGATCTTAGGACGGCTCGGGCGCCGAAACCGCAACCCTCCAGTTACGAGACCTATGCCTTTGCGGACTGAGCTACCGCGAAGATTAGGTATGGTAAAAAGTAATAGTGTTAAAATTTACAGAAATGTTTAATGTTAAAAATATAAAATATTTCAGAAATCGAAAATTTTGAATACTTAATAGTTCCGAGGATTTTTAACTCTAGAACGCTATCTTTATGCCTCTGAGACATTTTGCTATTAAAATGACAGACCAATAAAAGCTGAAAATGACTTTAATGTGCAATAAATCATTTTTTTTAATGAAAGAGTATCTATTACGCTTTTCTTTACTTTAAAGTAAATTTTTAATAGTTCGACAAAAACGGTATAATGTTCTAGAGTTACAAGATATGACGTGGTTTAGTGATCAGCATACAGGGCTGAAAATATCTAGTTTGAACATAAAGATGATCCAAATGGTGAAAATCCTCCTGCAGGGCATCACGAATGCCTTACACCTTTACGGTATCGATGACACAGGTAGTTAAAACAACATAAAAAGTGTCACCATTTCTTTCATCATTCTAATGCAGGGTTTTACAAACATCGTCTGCATTATTTTCATACATTTTATCACTGAAGTATTACGTAAATAATTTTCTTTTATATTTGGCTTAAATAATTGATTAGGTACATATGTGATAATTTTAAATTTAATCATCGATTATTTTTTGTTGCAATGAAAATTTTATCACCGGTATTAACAACAAATTCTTTTCATAAAAGTCTAGGAGTCTATTTTACGGACGAATAAATATCTAGTGTTTAAGTTATACATCTTTGAAAATTAAGAAGTTTGTTCGTTTGTGTGTTTATTTTTTATACATAACCACACGGTTTGACTAAATGAATTCAATGTGATTCTAAACTGCATTCACAGTATCGGGAGACTTTAGAGGAGTATGAAGATAAACAAATTATTGAGAGTGTACCAGATAATTCTCAGCCAAAAAACAAACCATTTTTTTATCTGCCTCATAGGGTACTTTACAATTCTGGAAAATTAAAAGTTTTACTGATCCCGTCATATGACGGGCTAAATGCTAGTATAAGCATGACCAACCCGCGGCCCATTTAAGAACTTTTTACTGACCAATTGAAGTTTTCAACTGTATATATTGTTTCAGTTATTTTAACTATATACAGTTGAAACATAGAAATGTAGTTATTAATGTTTGCAATAATAATTATTACATATTATGTACGTTAAGACTTGATAGTAACCAACGTAAACCTGGTGTTTGAGTAGGGTTGGACAGGTTACGTTGAAATTTGAGTGTTCTAGAATATTATGTCAATCGTTCATTACTTATACAACCAGCTGACTTGCGTCACGTGCACGTCCTCTATCCGACCAGTCAGTGGAAGTTGTATGGAAAGAAAGTTATAGATTATATTTATGGCTATTGTGAAGTTATCATTAATTGCAAAGGAATAGTTAAGATATTGTCTATTTAGAAAACGCAAGCTATCGGTGTGTTTGAAATTCTAACTTCCATTATCTACGATGCTCGTAGACTACATTTTCCATTGATTTTAACAAAATCTCTAGTAAAATACAAAAACAAATCTCACATTAATTTTAAAATAATACATGTGGTAGTGCTTGTGAATAAACTACAATATATATTTACTAGCATATAGCCCATCATATGACGGGATTAGTAAAATTTTTAATATTCCAGAACTGTTAAGTACCCAATGAGGCAGGTAACTTTTTTTTGAGAACTATCTGGTTCACTCTCAATATTTTATTTATCGTCATACTCCTCTAGAGTCTCCCGATCCTGTAATGCAGTTTAGAATCACATTGAATTCATTTAGTCAAACCGTGTGGTTATGTATAATAAACAAACACACAAAAGAACAAACTTCTTAATTTCCAAAGATATATAAATTAAAAGTTAGATATTTATTAGTCCGTGAAATAGACTCCTAGACTTATATGAAAAGAATTTCTTGTTAATACAGGTGGTAAAAGTTTCATTGCAACAAAAAAATAATCGATGATTAAATTTAAAATTATCACGTATGTACCTAATCTATTATTTAAGCCAAATATAAAAGAAAATCATTTACGTAATATCTAAGTTCAGTGATAAAAGATATTAAAATAGTGTAGACGATATTTAAATAGTTCAAAATATGAAATGATTAAATGAGATGAATATTTAAAGGAATGACGTCACAATGCGAGAATTTATTAAGTGAGTAAAGTTAAGTACCTATTTATTATGTGATAAATTGATAAATCTAATCGCCTGCTCTTAGTCGGTGAAAATAGGGCTTGAAGTAATGACATTAAACTCTCGAAAAGGGTTGGGAAGTTTGGATTTCGAACGTTTTAAAGACGACAGTATTTTTGCTGTGATATGAAGCATATTTATACAAATTTATTTTAGAATCGGATCGATAGTTTAGGAGAAGATAAACTTTATTCTCTTTGAATGGATGCCTCTATCCATTCCAGGTCCAACCGCTTCATAAATTGGAGGACAGACGGACAGATAACTTAAGCTATTATTATATAGGGGATAGTATAAATATAATAATAATATTTTAACTCTCATGATTAGGGAGGATAGTTTGGTTTGGTTTGGTTTGGAGTGCTACGGTCTACTTTTTGCAACACGAGGGCTAATGAGACCGGGACCTACTGCTTAAAGCCGATTCTGAACGGTTACGAACATCCATGCCACAGTGGGATTCGAAATGATTAGGGAATAAGATAAAGTGTTAGGGGTGATTATAAACATAGTATAGTTAATGTTTATTGTTGTTGTAGTTATGATATATGTATAACACAACTTTTATGTACAGTCGCAGCTGGCACTGTAAAAATGCATATTTTGAATACTGCACGAAAATAAAATATTTTGATTTTTGTTTGTTTTTGGAGTGCTACGGTCTACTTTTAGCAACACGAGGGCTAATAAGACCGGGACCTACTGCTTCAAGCCGATTCCGAAAGGTGACGAACATACATACCGTAGTGGGATTCGAACCCACGAACTACGGTTCCGAAGGCCAGCACCCTAACCATTCGGCCATCGTTCGGCATAAAATATTTTGAATAATTTGTTTTATTTTTAAATGTGCGGCCCACCTCAATTCAGTAAATTGTTTTTTGGCCCACCAACCGATTGGGGTTGGGCACGACTGTGTAGTACATAGTATTTTGGTTTTGGGTTCAGAACCCACCGGACACTCCTTGTAAATACTCCTTTACTTCCGGTATGTAACTTCTCAACTCAATTAACATGACAGGCAGATAGCTTACCCAAAAATCACAAAAGCGCGCTAAAACTAAATAGCCTTCCCCTTTGCTGTACAAAAGTTTTACTCCAGTAATATTAGTACAAGACATAAAAAAGTACATTTATTAATTTAATATCCCGGTTTTTTTTCGATATGAGCTATCTCCTAAAAGATGCTCCTTCGAGTCCTGGGCGTTTCCGGTCTAGACAGAGTTCTCCGTAACCAGTCACGTGACTCGGCTACACACCAAGTTCCGTTCCCAATTCACTGTTCGTAATTTCCGTAAACGTCTCACTAATTTTTTTTCTCATTTCATTTCTGAGCTGCTCTTTATTATTTTCCTCCGACTCAATCTGTGTCTCATTAGGGAAGGTTCTACTATTTGTACAGCCCCGCATAAAAATGTAAAATGCCGTCACCTTCTTCTTACACGGTAAAACTATTAAATAAATAAATTGTTGATAGATACAAACTTATAAAACTTCTTGGAAATGAAAATAAAGGGGATAACAAAATAAAAGCACATAATTTTTTTTAGAAAAAAATCATAAAATAAACCAAAAAACAATATAACCATGAGTTGCCGAAATGAAGTTTTGTATGCACTAGTCGCATTTATTGTCGTAATAAAAACATGAATAAAATAATGAAAAACTTCGACTTTTAACCCCTATATAATAATAGCGTAAGTTATATGTCCGTCTGTCCTCGAATTGATGAAGCGGTTGGACCTGGAATGGATAGAGGCATCCGTATTGGATTCTTGATGAGTTATTGTTAGCAAAATTTAACCGAGTAATGTTTATCTCCTCCTAAACTATCGATCCAATTATAAAATAAATTGGTATAAATATGCTTCATATCACAGGGAAAAATACTGTCGTCTTTAAAACGTTCGAAATTCACCCCTTCCCGCCTTTTCGAGCGTTTAATGCCCTTATATGAAGTCCTATTTTCTCCGGTTAAGAGCAGGCGATTAAATTTATTACATAATAAAGAGGTAAAAATAACTTTTCTTTCTAGCATTATGATAATAGCCTAAGTTATCTGTTCGTCTGTCCTCGAAAGCGGTTGGACCGGGAATGGATAGAAGCATCCATATTAGATTCTTGATGAGTTAGAGTTAGCAAAATTGAAATCAAGTCTTTAAAACGTTCGAAATCCACCACTTCCCCCCTTTTCGAGCTTTTAATGCCATTATTTCAAGCTCTGTTGTCCCCGGTTAAGAGCAGGTGATTAAATTTATCAATTTATCCCATAATAAATAGGTAAAAGAAACATTTCTTTTAGCATTATGATGCTCTTCCTTTAACCATCTCATTTAATAATTTCTTATTTTAAATTATTTAAATATTGTCTGCATAATTTTCATATGTTTTATCACTGTACTTAGATATTACGTGCATAATTTTCTTTTATATTTAGCTTAAATAAGAGATTAGGTACATATGTGATAATTTTAAATTTAACCATCGATTATTTTTTGTTGCACTGATAATTTTGCTACCGGTATTGACAACAAATTATATCTACCTCCAGGGTGTAATGGAAATGATATTTTCATTCCTTTACTTCCAATAATTACTGTGGAAAAAAATTTGGGAAGAACTTAACGATAATTTCGACGTAGCTGAGAAAACTTTGAATTATCTTTCTAAATGAATTCAACGTGATTCTTAACTGCATTCCCAGTATCAGGAGACTTTAGAGGAGCATGAAGATAAATTATTGAGCATATGCCAGATAATTTTCAGCCAAAAAACAAGCCATTGTTTTTAACTTGCCTCATAGGGTACTTTACAATTCTGGAAAATTAAAAATTTTACTGATCCCGTCATATGACGGGCTATATGCTAGTTTTTATAATATAAAACCAATAACAGAAAAGTAGTCACATAGACCGTATTCTTATCAAAAATGGAAAGCTTTCTATGGATTGGTCTGGAACTCTACGGTTTCCTGCTTTGCTACACGAGGGCTAACGAGACGGGAACCTTCTGCTTCAGGCCGATTCCAAATGGCTTCGAGCATCCATGCCATAGTGGAATTCGAACTCGCAAACTCTGGTACCGAAGAACAATGTCCCACCGATTAGGCCACTGTTCGGCTTATAGAGAATGACAAAGATTCAAACTACAGGTTTGGTTTGGTCTGATTTGCAGAGCTACTGTCTACTCTTTTTTTGCGATTCGAACTCGCAAACTCTGGTACCAAAGAACAGTGCCCCACCCATTAGGCCAATGTTCGGCTTATAGAGAATGACAAAGATTCAAACTACAGGTTTGGTTTGGTCTGGTTTGCAGAGCTACTGTCTACTCTTTTTTTGCGATTCGAACTCGCAAACTCTGGTACCAAAGAACAGTGCCCCACCGATTAGGCCAGTGTTTGGCTTAACGAGAATGACAAAGATTCAAACTACAGGTTTGGTTTGGTCTGGTTTGGAGTACTACGGTCGACTGTTTTGCTCACGAGGGCTAATGAGACCGAGACTTATTGCTTAAAACAGATTTCGAACGACTACGAACATCTCTGCCAGCAGAGTGTTTCGAAATCGCGAACTGCGGTACCAAAAAGCACCTTCTACCACTCGGCCGTTACTTTAGACTTAATTGCATAGTCAAAACCCCCAAATATGAATACTTCATAGTAAAATATGTGGTTTAATTTCAGTTTTCATTTCCCCGCAGATTCCTTTTAGCTCAAGGACCTACTTATAGAGGGAAAGAAAGTCATCAGGACTGGACCCTACCTAAAATATTTTTTTATGCATTACAATATTTTTTAAAACTTATTATTAAAATTTGTGCACATCACTTAATTCTATTGCAAGTACTGAAAGATCGTTTTCAACCAGGAAAAAATGAAAACATTTCTTCGCAATAGAACTGGTCACAAGAGATATCACAAAAGATTGGTAAATTTTTGGTGCATACAGGTATGATTAAATCCAGATGAGAGTATAACATGCTGGGTTTAAAAGTTAGACAATTAATTGACTACAATAAAGCGATAGTTCATAAATTACTGATTACGCGATACTGTGTTTGAATTCGTTCTGATTCCTACGAGGTATGTAGGTTTGTAAAAGAAAAATGAAATAATATGTCATAATCCTTTCTCTATATTTTTCTTAATTTTCTTAGCTATTCATTAAAGAAATTCATAAAAGGTTTATTAATATATTTAATGAGTAATGTAATTTAATGAGAATATTAATAAAATCACTTTAGTTTAAATTCGTCAGGTCAATACTGGAACGTAAATTAAATATGCTTCACTATTTGCTTAATAGTAAATCTTGTAAAATCTTAGTGTAAAATAAAAGGCACAATGAGTTTGTAAATATATCAGTCAAAATGCAATGAAATTAAGTTCACTGTTGCTGATTCGTTTATGACGTATTTATGTATGTATGCAAAACTATAGATATATAAGATTTTTGTATATGTTACGGTGAAAGACCGAAATCTGGAGAATGTCGACTTTCATCGGTGAATGTAAACATCCACGTAGTCGTTTGGTGTATGTCCGAAATATTTGCTAAATGCCCTTATTTCTTACTTACACCGGTAAATGTCGACATTCACCATACACTAATGGTGAATGTTGAACATGCCGGATATTTATATTTTCTTCTCCGTAATTCAGTCAAATCTATAGTACTAGCACATGTAACTGTTGAACATAAAACAAACCGAACACTCTTAGAACAGAAAATCGTATCAATAGTTAACTTAATTATCTGATTGAAGTTATACTATCTTATTTGTTGCAACAATTTAAACAGTTATAGCAATTTGAATTGCAGGAGAGTCCCTTACATTTACAATGGTATTTAGTAATGAAACATTTCTTTTTGCAATGTCAGAGTTTTTATGCATGTCCTCCCCTTTTCGAATTAGTTGCAGCGGCTTCTCATCTTTATTCACGGACGTCATGACATTTCATGAGAAGAAATCTCATCTATGGAGAGTAACCTTTTTTATAAAATATAAACTGAATACGGGTATAAAGCTGCTTGAAGGTACCAGTTTTGCTTACTAATTTATAAAAGTCGAAATCTTCTATTTCAATAACAACTGCCAATACATTTCGGGCATCTGTACGACCACAGAGTCAACATAAAGGACTGGTATTCGCACAATGTCATCAATTTGAGCAGGAAGAAATTTTCTTTTTGAGATTTGTAACATTTTCGTTGCATGCATTGGAAGATTATCTTTTTCGGCCGTTCTTTTAATAGAAATAAACGTCTGATTTTTAGTCAGGGTTTGATAGAAGGTATAAGAGGTTGAAGCTCTTCTTTGATATTTTTCTTTGGAATGGACACAAGGACTTTGGAGTATTCCTTTATTGAATGTGCTATTTTGACATATATCATTATATGTTTTAATAATAAAGTATGATTTAAAAATGTAACAAAAATATTTTTTTTCAACATTCACCACCACTGCATAGGGATTGTCGACATACACCGGTGATAGTCAGAATATATAAGAATATAATAAAATATTCGGTCTTTCACCGAGGTATTTGGTGTATATCGACATTCTCCAATTTCGGCCATTCACAAAAACATATATATGTATATACTTTACACAAATGTGTGTGTGTGCGTGTGATTAATATCTTTTATTATAAGATTGAAAGTTTACTCTGATTTGGATTAAGACTTTGGACCTTCTCTTAAAAAAACTGGCTACTTTCCTGCTTCAGTTAT
>CM063510.1:103383023-103403023 GCA_032207245.1 Pardosa pseudoannulata | reverse complement strand
AAAAGGGTGCCCATCTTTCCCGGACTTGAGAAGCAAAAAAGTGGACATTAACACTCCAAGCCAAACTCAAGAACTTATCTTATTTGGCTCATTTAGAAGGTAAACTAATAGCCGAAACATGTGGCACACTAGACTTAAATGTAGAGTGGAGGGTTCAAAATCTATGGTAATTTTCTAGTCAGTTGATAATTATTTTATATTCATAGTCTCGTCCATTTTGCTTTTTAACCCAACCACCGACCACCTTTTTCCCTTTCAAAACAGTCACCCTTTTCGTAAATTCCAGACGGAACTTACCGTACCATACTAGAGTTGCAGGTTTTAAAGTTGTCAGGCTACTTTTAAGTTATTTTCCTTGCAAGGTAAAGGAGTTCCGTTACGCAAAATTAGTTTCATTTATTATCGCTTTGCAATATTTTTTTTCCTCAAAAGTGTGTTATACGAGTGCGAACGAGAAGGGGTCGACAGGTCCAACAGGAATTCGCTGTCGAACCCCCGTCAACGCGTCCGTTCAGTGGGTTAATCGAAAGAATAACTGAGTGGATTTAATATATACTGGTCGGCTGACTTGAACAGATTAAAAAGGAGGAAGAAAAAAAAAAAAAAAAAAAACCTAGCAGCGAACGGGATATAACAAACACACCAGCCTATCTTTTATATTTTAAAAGCCCATTTTTTTTTTTTGTTTTTTTTTCTCTCTCAAATTTCAAGAGACTAGAGCCTGAATAAAATTTCTAAATACAGTGAAACCTCAATAAAGATAACGTTTAGAGCTAAAAAAAATATCACTACATATTTTGAGCATTTGACACATCCACGTATTTACTTAGTGTGCCATGTAATTAAGAGATCTAAATTTATGTAAATAACTCTATTACTAATTAATAAACAATAAAGGTCACTTTAGCATCTTAATGATAAAAAAATATTGTTGGACAACAATTCCATTATCACTGGACTTTTTCTTGCGTACCGAATTTAAAGGAAGTATATCTTAGCTGATAAATATATATCGTATAGGCGATTATTATTTTGTTTAGAGGAAATACAATGACTATATGAATTATCTTTTTTAGGATTTGATAGCCATAAGTTATGGAAAAATTATGTTAACTTTATCTGTATATCTCGTATTCTAGATTGGGGATTTCACGTTCTGGAAGGTGGGGTTGTTTACCAAGAAAAAGAAGAATTAGATTATATTTTTACTATTTTATTAAATTATCCTTATAAAAATTTTAGACTAAAAAGTTGTTACTTTTGTACAAATTTCAAAATCCATTCAAAATGCATGAATCCTGTATGACCACAATAAAACATTATGATAAACAGGTTTATCATTATAGACAATATCGCTGTACACAAGTTTCTGTGCTTGATTACTTTTTGGCTTGCTTTAATTGTGGAAAAAATAGATATATATAATTTTTCCCACGTTCTTAGAAAAATTATCTTTATCTCTATCTTTAGATTTATAAAATCTTTAGATTAATTAGAATTCAAAGTTCATTAAATTGAATGTGCTAATTATTTTAAAGGGTAATTCTCTCCTCTACTGTAAAATACAACTAAACTTATTTCAAATCACAATACCATTTACAATATGCTCATGGGATGTTCCGAAATCTATTTTCTAATTTTAAAGCGTGAGAAAAAAAAGAATTCGATTCTGATGTGTCCAACAAAAGCAAAATCATTTTTATTTGCTTAACCCGTAGATTTTGTCACCAAGCAGGTGGCAACATATGCCAAAACAAATACCTAAAATCCACATTCGGATGCTTTTCGTCTGTCGGAACCGAGCGATGCACTTCACGAGGAACACTCAGCTCCGAAAAGAGGAAGAGAGAGAGGAAAAAAAACTGGTGATCAAAGGGTTAAAACGGGAACAGATGGAAAATGGAAGGAAACCCCCGGGACAGGTACTTGTATAGGACTAGGGCACGAAAAAAATCTAGGTTATGATTTGTGGAGAATATGGAGGGGGATGAATTGGCTACTTTGGAGTTGGTAAGTGATTCGTGATACGTAGAAACGTTTTTCGAGTATCTACCGTGAAAGGGTTAAGTTATGAGCAGCACGTGTCTGTGAAAAGGCGAATTCCGGTTGGAAAGGGTTGCACTTTCAGAGTGTTACATGCATTAGGAATGGTTTGAAGCCTTCATAGAAATATACAGTGTATGATACTGAAAAAAAAATTTCCTTTTGAAAATAACCAAACTTGTCCCCTTTTGTTCAGTATACAAAATTTTCTAGTGGATTGATTATGTTATCAGCTTCGCTACCTTGACCATTCTGACCCTTTTACAAATCTACTACAGTTTTTATTAATTTAAGAACAGAAATCCATGTCATGTCTTGCAAGCGATCTTCCACAAGTCAAAATATTTATGTGTATAAAAATGCTCCGAATTATGGCCAAATTGTTAGGGCTCCTATATGGCTTCGAATCGCAATGGGGCATGGATGTTCATAGCCGTTCTGAATTGCCTTTAAGCAATAGGTCCCGGTCTCATCAGCCCTCGTACACCGTCCCGTACCGTTCCAAACCATACCATACCATACCTTACCTTATTTAAATAGATGAAAAACTTTACCCCATTTACCTGTCCAAATTTTGGAGAGCTAAGGTCAATTTTTTTTTACTCACGAGTGCTAATGAGATCGGGACCTACTGCTTAAAGGCACTTCCGAACGGCTGCGAACATCCATGCCAACAGCGGGGTTCGAACCCGCGAACTGGGCACCGAAGAGCAACTTTCTGCCATTCGGCCATCAGTTAGCTTTGGGAGACGGGGAGAAAAATTTTAGTCAGCGTACACTCACTTAAATAGGATGTTAGACAGTTGGGAAAATAGATATGAAAGAGTAAGAAGGGGGAAAAGGAGAAATTTAAAGAGATATTAAGTGTAATAATTTCTCTCTCTCTCTTTCACTATATATATATATATATATATATATATATATATATATATATATATATATAGATATATATACACACACACATATATATATATATATAGATATATATACACACACACATATATATATATAGATATATATACACACACACATATATATATATATAGATATATACACACACACATATATATATATATATAGATATATATACACACACACATATATATATATATATGTATATATATACATATATATATATATACATATATATATATATATATACATATATATACATATATATACATATATATATATATATATATATATAAATATATATAAATATATATATACATATATATATATATATATATATATACATATATAAATATATATATATATATATATATATATATATATATATATATATATATATATACATATATATAACATATATATATATATATATATATATATATATATATATATATATATATATATATATATATATATACATATACCTAGATGTAATCAAGATATGCGCCAAGATGGGATAAATGTTGTAGGAAAAGAACCACCAGCTGGAAAATTTCGGAGGCAGGGCTCGAAGGCGATAAAGGACCAATAAAATAGAGGCATCTTTTGTCAATGATCAAATTTTCTTTTCGTCCTAGCCAACATCACCTCTTTATAAGAAGAAATAGTCAGTACAGATATAGTGCGGTTGAAGAGACAGTGCATGTTTTTTAAATTTGGTTCGAGATCATCGACCGAGCATCGACAAAAATGTTTCTGACTAATTGCACGTTTTCCGATTCTGGTTTCCTGTGCCGATGTCTCCCAGGCATCTTCTTGTAAGTTAGTGTGTCATAAACTTTACATAGATCCAACAATCAGGGCCTAATTAAAGCACGAGCAGATTGGGCCTAGGCCCTGCTGCCCCTAAAATTTGGTACTTAATTATTGAATTTTAAATAATTTAATTAACAAAATTTGAAAATGTTTTTTGTTCATTCTTCAAGTAATATTTCGTGAAACCTTATTCAGAAATTAAATAAAAAATTTTTAAAATGTTGACAATTTTATCTAAAACACACTCTAGTTTACTTATTTACATCACTGCAGTCATTTTTTTACTCATTACTTACTCCGTGGTTCTGAGTAAAGAAAAAAAATTTTTTTTGTAAGAAAAAAAAATTTTTTTTGCCTTGAAAGAGGGGTGGGACCCGTAAAACTACCAGAAACTGGTCCCAACTTTGCTTTGATTGGGCCCTGCCATCAATTATGCATAAAAATGTGCTGGCAAACTGGAAAATTTTACAAAACTACTTTTGAAAGCAGAAAATTAATAAATTTTATATTTTAAATAAACTGTTAATTTAGAGTTATATTTCTGGCCATCTTATAAAATATGTAAAAAAAAATTTTTTTAATATGTAATTCCTTACTACTAATCACAATTTTTAATTTTCTTTAAGTATTTTCATTAATGCTAATTTTTATATTTTGTTTTAAATTTTCTTTACGCGACACAATGCAATAAGGTCGCATAGGGATTCTTTTCTGTTGGGTAAAATCTTTCTAACAGTTTGACAACAATAGGCTGAAAGCGGGATACTTTATTGAGATTCTTGTACTAATTCCATAAATATAAGATAAAAAAAAAAGATCGTTATTCATTTGGAGTTCTTAGAAAAAAATTCTCTCTAAAGATTAGAAAAAGTAACTTTTTGGAAATATGTAAGCGTAAGAACGATATATCAAGATTTTGCTGTTTAGATTTTCTGTCCTTTTTTTTTATTATTCAGCTCTGCAAGTTTCGTTCGAATCATGAATTTCATTTCCCTCTAATCCCTGCTGCGAAAACAGCGGGAATCCAACCCTCGAAAGTCACAACGAGGGGGTGATCTTTTGAGTTGTTCGTTCGAAATCACGCCCCTGACGAACGTGATATTTAACTTCCATTCCGCCCATCCAAAGAACAAGGAAATTCCAAAAAGGAAGAAAGGTCGGGAAAAAAAGCGCGGCGCGTGCCGACGAGAAAGAGAGAACGATCATTAGCCGACCCCCCCTTCCCCCTGGTCACGTGACCTGCGACCCCTCCCCTGAAACAAAAATCGTTCAGCTAATGTGAGTCACATATGGGTGAACATCAAAAAATAAATAGAACATTTGGAGGGAGCTAGTTTTTTTTTTTTATATTTGTTCTGGAGTTTGTATGAAGGGGGGTCAAGTGACGTAGAACAAATTGTGAAGCGTAAAATTAGTATCCTCAGGGGGTCTAGAGGAATAAAAAGTGATTTTGCTGCAGAAGTTCTGTTTATATTAAGAGAACAAACGGGCAAATTCCCCTCGAGGTTTAATACCTAGAGATTAACAGTAATGAAAGGTATTTGTAAAACGTATTTGAAAATCGGCTCTTGAAAATAATCAAAACGAAGTTTCAGTTATTGTTCAAAGTAAAATATCTGTTCTACATCTCTTGGATGACACAATACACTCATATTATAGGAAGGGGGTTAAGAAGAAAATGATATTCAGAAAGATCGAAACACGAGAATGAAGTGGTAATTATTAGGCAGAGTTTAATTACAAGTTAAAACTGAAGAAAAAGTAATTGTTATTACTTTTTGCTTGTGAATTATGTTTTCTGCTTATTTACCATAAATAGAATCTAATCCCCTATATAATAATAGCCTAAGTTATCTGTCTGTCTGCTCTCGAATTTATGAAGCGGTTGTACCTGGAATGGAAAGAGGCATCCATATTGGATTCTTGGTGAGTTAGGGTTAGTAATGTTCGAAATCCACCCCTTTTCTAGCATTTAATGCCATTATTTCAAGCCCTATTTTTCGGTCTAAGAGCAGGCGATTAAATTTATCATTTTGTCACATAATAAATAGGTAAAAAAAAAAACATTTTTCTAGCATTATGACGTCATTCCATCTCATTTAATCATTTCTTATTTTAAACTAGCATATAGCCCGTCATATGACGGGATCAGTAAAATTTCTAATTTTCCAAAATTCTAAAGTACCTTATGCGGCAGGTAAAAAAAATGGTTTGTTGTTTGGCTGAGAATTATCTTGCAACAAAAAATAATCGATGATTCAATTTAAAATTATCACATATGTACTTAATCTATTATTTAAGCCAAATATAAAAGAAAATTATTTACGTAATATCTAAGTTCAGTGATAAAACGTAAGAAAATAAGGCATAATTTAAATAATTTAAAATAAGAAATGATTCAATATGAGATGGTTAAAGGAATGACGTCATAATGATAGAAAAATGTTATTTTTACCTATTTATTATGGGATAATTTGATAAATTTAATCGGCTGCTGTTAACCGGGGAAAATAGGAGTTGAAATAATGGCCTTAAAAGCTCAAAAAGAGGGGAAGGGGTGGATTTCGAACGTTTTAAAGAAGGCAGTATTTTTTGGTGTGATATGAAGTATATTTATACCAATTTATTTTAGAATCGGATCTATAGTTTGGGAGAAGATAAACATTACTCTCTTTGAATTTTGCTAACTATGGATGCCTCTATCCATTCCAGGTCTAACCGCTTCATAAAATCGAGGACAGACGTACAGATAACTTAGGCTATTATTATATAGGGGATTATTTAAATATCGTCAGTATTATTTTTATACGTTTATCACTGAACTTAGATATTACGTAAATAATTTTCTTTTATACTTGGCTTCAATAATAAATTAGGTACATATGTGATCGTTTTAAATTTAAATATCGATCATTTTTGTTGCAATGAAAATTTTATCACCGGTATTAATAACAAATTCTATCTACCTCCAGGGTGTAGTGGAAATGATATTTTCATTCCTCTACTTCCATTATTTATTGTGGAAAAAAAATGCGGGAAGAACTTAACGATAATTTCGAAGTAGCTAAGAAAACTTTGAATTATCTTTCTAAATGAATTCAACGTGATTCTAAACTGCATTCACAGTATCGGGAGACTTAAGATGAAGTAGGACGATTATTGAACAAATTATTCAGCAGATAATTTTCAGCCAAAAAACAAACCTTTTTTTTCCGGCCTTATAGGGTACTTTACAATTCTGGAAAATTAACATTTTACTGATCCCTTCATATGACCGGTTATATGCTAGTAATTATATAAATGTAAACAAATAAGCTTAGTGGTTAACACGCAAGGCTAGAATCCTAAGGGGCCGGGAAGCATTGGCAGGCGTCTGAAGTATCTGTGTTTATTCTGAGAACATGCAGTATAATTCTGTGTGTCTGGATGACCTCTACAGTGACGTAAGCAGAATTTTTTTCGGAGTGTCTAAAGCAGAGATGGACAAACGTTTTCGGTCGCGGGCCAAAAATTGAGAGAAAATAAGTTTGGCGGAACAAGATGAATTTTTCTAAAATTTTAAAAACAATGTACAAGTACCTAAAGGCTTAAATACGTTAATGAGATGAATGAAATTGCGATTTCATTTTTAAAAGTTCCTTATACTGAGGTTCGAAGTGAGATGTACTGATTTTAAGGAACGATGCTAAATGCTCATCTGTCAGTCTACTTCTGAAATTATTCTTTCTAAGGTTCAAAGTTGAAAACACTTGTTCACATATAAGAAGCAAATATACCGCTGATCTTCTGGGCGTGAGATAATAAATTTGGGATATAATATTTAAGCAAAGTAGAAAAGGAGATGGATATATAATGTATAAATATATATTTCTTTTAATTTGCCTCGGACCGGCAACTTAAAATTCTATCCGTGGGCCGGATAAAACCTTCCGGTGGGCCGTAGTTTGCCCATCTCTGGTCTAAAGACTTAATCCAAAGTACAGTAAACTTCATTATATATACACATACAAAGTACATACATGCATACACACATAAATCTTATGCCTACTTCCATTTTTTGCATGCATACGTAAATAGTCATAAAAAGGATCAGTAACACTGTACTTAATTTCTTTGTTTCTGGAAAAATCAACATAGAATCTGTAATTTAACCTCTAAATTTTTACCAGTCTTAAATGTGCCTGGTGGATTCCGGAGCATATTTAATTTACGCTCCAGTATTTAGCAGACAAATTTAAACATAAGTGATGCTATGAATAACTAGGATAATAAAAATATATTGAGAAAGAAATTGTGAAATATATTTTAATTTTAATTTTATAAAATTACATATCTTATATGAAAACAAAATACCATAATTAGTAATTTATTAACTACAGTTACGTAGTAGTAAATTCATTCTTCTAGCTTCTAAAGCCAGCTTTTTCAAACCTTTGTAGTTATGCCCGTATGCACCGAAGTAGTGCTAAATTTGTCAATCTCTTGTGACAAGTTCTAAAGCGAAGAAATTATTTTACTCTTTTCATGGTTGAAGACGATCTTTCAACATGTGCAGTGAAAACTAGTAATGTGAACACATTTTAATAAATTTTAAAGATTTTACTAAGTTTTCTAAAGTTTGATAGCTAGTAAGACTACATTCTTATCCTGAACTATTTAAATGAACCCAATTGGCCCAAAACACCATTTTTGGCCGAAGCAGACCAAAAGAATTTTACAACTTCGAAATATTGTCGCTTATAAGGTGAACTCTCAAAGTCTTTGTGGCCGAGTGGTTATGGCGTCAGACTGTTGTTCGGGAGGTCCCCTGATCGAATCCTGGCAGGGCCACTGAAGCTAATTTAATTTAATTTACGTTATATCTAGAAAGGACTAGAATATTCTTGGATTTACTGGAAAGGTTTTCCAGAATATTCTAAGTTGGTATAAAAGAGCGAGTATCTCAGTTTGTTTATCCTTCTCTTGTGAGCTAAATAAATAGCTTTGCCTTCCCGTTATTTGTGTACCTCGTCTGTTTCCCTAACATCAACGTGACAGTGTAAAAGAGGTTTTGTGGAAAAATAACAAGATTATCGAGAAAGCCAGTGTAGATAATAAACTAATGTAACATCATATGAACAAGCTTAATGTGTATATTTTATGTTTTTTTTTTAACTTATAGAAAGGACTAGAATATTCCTTAAATTACTGGAATGGTTTTCCAGAATATTCTACGTTGGTATAAAAGAGCGATAGTTCAGTTTCAGTTAATTCTAAGAATGTTATCCCTCTGTTGTGTGCTAAATGAATAGCTTTGCTTTTCCCTATTTGTGTTCCTCGTCTTTTCCCTAACATCAAAGCGACGATATAAAAAAGGTTTATGCGCAAAAATAACAAGATTATCAAGAAAAAACAATGTAGATAATAATATACTAATGTAAAGTCATATGAACTAGCTAAATGTGTATATTTTATATGTTTTTCTTAATTTATGAAATGTTAATTTTCGTTTTTTTCTTATTTATTTTTTAAACACATCTATTGTTTTTAGAAATTTACGTATTCTTACAATGATAAGAATTAGTAAAATTCCGAATAAGGAAATGTTTAAAAATATATACCATGGTTAAATAAATATTTAATGGAACTGGTTAAGTTTTATGATTCCTGTATGATTTATATTGTAACGTACTGGAGATATGGTAGGCGAAGCCGTCAATGAAACAGGCTAGAAAACTGTTTAATCTAGACTAAATATTTTATTTAGGTGAATAAATTATGTACAGCTATGTATAGATTCAGTAGATTTCTGAATATTCTGGGATCTCGTGCTGAGATGACATTCACACAATAAGGATGCGTGGGATACCGGATACAGTATGGCTAGGGCTTCTAATCACTGGAATTGTTCGCTAATTAGTGCCGGTAATAAACGCTGACACTATCACCTCCGGGCTGACGATTTGTACAGTCGGCTTTCACACCAAGGTTCGAAAGTTCAGAGTGCGTATCACGCTGGGGTTCGTGAAGGAAAACTCGGGATGCAAGACGATCCAAATTGAGAGCAAGGGTCACTCTCGGCTACCTACTTCTATGCACGAAGTAAAAAATAAATAGCAAAATAACGGGAATGGGATTCCCAAGTCGAAGGTCGACTTCTTAGCAAACAGAGACGCTGGCGGTCTCTAATCAAGCAAACTCCAGAATAGGAGATACGAGCGGTTCCTCTCGAGCTACAAAAGCTCTCTCAGGAAGAAGCCTCAAGAAGAAAAAGCCCCGTCTTGGCACCGCCACTCTTCTTTTATAGCGGTCCCGGTTCCCCTAACTCGATTCTTCGGGAAACTTCCAGAAGCAGGATGATGCAATCTTGCGGTCACTTCCCGCCTGAATCAGCTGTTTCGTTTCCATATGTGGCCGAAAAGCCGTCTTCAGATCAGCCGACCCAAACAACTTAATTGCCTTTTTCGCTACCGCTAATGGGCGCACATGTGCACTGTAATTATTTACAATCATTTCACAGAGTCTTTCCACTCAACAGTCTCACAAAGCCTCAGACGCGCTGGCTCTAGCACACGGACAGTTTTTCAATTAAGTATACACTTGTATTGTTAGACCACCCATTTCTACCTGCCGCTAATCGTAATTGTCCGCGGCGAAAGGTCCCCTTCCGCTCCTCTTCTTTAGGGTCATGTAACGGATCATTACAATATGTATACTTTAATTCTACATCTTATAATTTCGATCCGCTACATGTAATTCAGATGTATTCCTAACTGACGAATAAATTTCAAAAATAGTTTTTTCCTTGATTATTACATATGGCTATAACACATAGCATTTCAGAAATATGAACCTTTACTTCAAATTTTTCATTGGATGCATTTTTCATTAAAACTACTCTATGTTAACTAAGACAAGAGCTGATGTTTGAACAATGAAATCACATCACGACCGTCAGTAACAAAACCTTCTCCCTTGCACCTTAAACTCGCTAGAGAATAACATTTTCCCTCAACTTTAGTGATTCGGGCGTTAAAGATACAACTCACGCCAAAATATATTTCTAAGTATATTTATTTTCAAAATATAATTTTTAATCTTCAGTGAATTTCAATGCAGATTTCATCCCTCGAGAGGCTGAAGCATACAGTATCTTATTACATAGAATAACAATGGGATTTTTATTTAGATGAAATCCTCTTATCTTATTTAGGATACTTCCTCCCTACATTTAAAATTCAACACCCGTTAGAACACTGGTAATTCAACACTGAGAAAATAATTTTCAAATCAAAAACCGATTATTTAGTAATCTTGTTCAAAAGAAGAAAAATTTTCCTAGTGTTTAATAGCGAACTGTATATGATTATAGCAGCCATTTTTTAAATATTTTATTTATATTTCTTATTTGTAATTTGATTTTTGTGAATTTATTCAGTAGGATAGATATTTTTGGTGTTAATGCTGCATTTGAAAACAGAACAAAGAATGAGCAGAGAGGTTTTATTATTTTTATATCTAGGCTTAACTCTTGCATGGGCTCATATTTAAAGTTTTAGACTTTTTCTGATGCTTCATTTATCTCGGCTAAAGCTATAGTTATGAATGTAGTAGTTCAAATATTTGTTGAAATACAAATTAAGAAATTTTTAGTCTTTGGATAAGAGGAGTTACTGATCTCTACATTTTCTTCTAAATCATATTTTCAGTGTAATAAAAAATTTGACAAAGATCAGCCCTAAATAACTCGTTGCTAAACATGTTCAGATATGTTGCCTGCCTTTATTAGATTATTTACCACTACTGCTTTTTCATTCCCAAAGTACTATAACAAAATAATACTATTTTTTTTAAACTTGTACTGCAAGAACTTTATTTCAATTTAGATTGCCTTACTATTGAAAATGTACATCTGTAAAAGTGTAAAGTGGTTCATTTTGTTCTTTTGAGTTGGTTTGGTTTGGACAGCTACGGTCCACAGTTTTGCTACCTGAGGGCTAATGAGAACGGGATCTACTATTTGAACATCCATGTCAACTGTGGGAGTGGAACCTATGAACTCCGGTACCCAAAAGCAGCACTCTACAATTCGGCCAACGTTTGGCTTTATTTTTTTAGACTCAAATGAATTGTTTGTTTGTTTGGTTTGGAGCGCTACCGTCTACCGTTTTGTACAAGAGGGCTAAAAATACACTATTTCAGGAGAGAAACCAGCATACAGGTATTTAGTTTTCTTTTGGTAATTTAAAGGTTACCGTGGTGTATGGGGAAATGCTTGGTGAGTTATCCCCAGACATTCAATGTATATGCCTAAGAAACTTCTAGAAGATAGTAGAACCAATACATTTCAGAATGTACTACATACTTACTTTAGATTTTACTGGTCTGGATTTTTCCCATGTACCAGGGTCGTTTCTTTAATAAATCAACTCGTTGCTGGTACCAAAGTGATGAGGACAGTGTTGAACACCTTATTTATTATTGTGACTTAGTTAACAATATTAGGCAAAAGTATTTTCCAAATAATTATATAGCTGTGAACTTAATTTATGTAACTCGCCTAAGTCTAGGCGAGGTCTTTTGAATATTATGGAATTTTTTGTTAAATTGTCCATCGAGGGCTAATCTGTAGTATTTCTGTATTTGTTACTTCTTGATTTGCTGGATATCGATTATTGTAATTATTTTATCTTTTTGTATTCGATGTAATCCTTCCTGGTTTTTTAAGGAAAATAAATGGAAAAAAGAAAAAAGGAAAAAAAAAAGACATAGTCTTGTCTTGAACACTGGAAAGGCTTTTTGTTTTGGCGGTTTCGCTTCCCGGTTTGTTTTAGATTGTAATTGGTTTTGCTTTTGTTTTGGTTGTTTGGTATTGGTGCAGGTTGTTGTCCTGGCGACTTGGCATTATTTCTCGTATGGCGCAAGCTAGGACAGGTTAATAAGTGACTTACTTTAGAAACAGTAAAAGAGGCTTGGCTTTCAGTTGGGGTCAATGCAGCTCGAGCTGAGGGACAGAGCGGATTTCATTGTGACTGATAACTTGTAAATTTTTGTTTATTTAGCATATCCTGAAGTTTTATGTTTGACCCGCAACAACATAAGTTAATTGAAAATTAAAATTTTCGAGGCCTATTCAAAAAAATTTAAGTTCGTATTTCTTATTCAAAGTACATACATTTGATAAGCACTGAATTAAAGTACACACTTTTCTTATTTTTGTAGCTATTATTTATCTGTACAAAAAATATAAAATACCTTTACTAAATTTTCGGTTTTACTGTTATCGTTTCGACTGGAACCTAAACCGAAGAAAACATAATGGGAACAGTTGAGATAAAAACCTTGAACTTTGCTATCAATTAATCTGATAAAATATTGGAATTGGCAAGAAACTAGAACAAGAAAACTGCATTAATAAGTGTATTTATATGAAGAAGTTTATGAAAGAATTTATTTTGTCATGAACGTAGTTTTTCCCTAATTACAAATTTCAATAACTAGTTAAAAGCCTTGAAATTTCCCCAGACCGATGAAGAACACAAATTTAAGGTTACTCTTAATTTCTTTGGAGTATGTAGCTTATACGAGCTAGATTTTGAAAATCCCTAATTTCACGGGATATAATGATGGGTAATGCGACTAAATATAAAAGCATGGGGCGCTCAGCATATTACAATTAAATATCACATTAGTATTTTAATATAAATATTCCCTTATACAATTATATGGGAATATATATATATATATATATTAACACATTGTATAAGGGTACATTTCGCAGCGGAATTGTACCGGCAGGGGGCATTTTGCGCCTACATTTAGTTATTCAGTTAAATCTCAATAGATCGAAAATTATCTAATTTTCCATCCGTCGCATCGACTGATGTAAAAAATTTGTTTTTATTTGTCTAAATTTTTCCAGAATCTATGTAGTAGACAAGAACATTCAGCTTCGTTTTCCTGTATATACCGTTATTTTTGTACCCACAAACAAACCATGTTGTTACACTAACCCATACTAGTACGTGTTCCGCGCTCAAGTATCAATCGTCAGAAAACGTACTAGTACGTGTCCCTCATACAATGTGTTAAAATACAATAAATTACCATTTATTAAGAAAGGATTACAATTTTCATATAGGACCTATTCACACACGTACTCTTTCATGCGTTGCTTTAAAATTATTTTCTACTTTTTACTGCATTTTTTATCGCTTTAGTGTTAAGTAAAAGTAATATTGAAAAAAAAATATGTTATTTTATTTTCGACTTTTTTAATCTCAAATGTTGTAATAAATTTTCAGCCGTCATTTTCCCCATTTACATTAAATCAGTTATCAAACCTTTTTCACAGTATTTTTTTATTGTATACACTTTACATTCTCAAAAAGATAGACTATGAAGACTATATATATTTTTTAATTTTTATTGCATTTTGTTTATCGCTTTTGTGTTAAAAAAGTAATTTTTTTAAAATTACTTTTAATGTTATTTTTATTTTCGACTTTTTTAGTCTCAGATTTAGTAATCATTTTTCATCTGTAATTTTTTCCATTTATATTAAATCAATTATCAAATATTTAAATTTTGCACAGCATTTTTTTTATTGAGTATAGACACTACATTTTTAAAAAGATAGACTATGAAGTGTTTCAATCAACTAGTAAAGGTCTACTCATCAAAAGTATTCATTATCATACTGTCAAACACAAAAAAAAATTGACTAATTTTGTGCTATTTAATTAAAATCTATACAGTAAATCATAAACATGCCAAACACAGTAAAATATTCCGAACGATGGCCGGATGGTAGAGCGCTGCTCTTTGGAACCAGAGTTCGCTGCCTCAAATCCCGCTGCAGGCTTGGATGTTTGTAGCCGTTCGGAATCAGTTTTAAGCTATACGTCCCGGTCTCATTAGCCCTCGTGTGCAAAACAGTAGACCGTAGCGCTACAAACCAAACATTAAAATATTCTTTAAAAATATAACAATATTTTAGTTATGGCGCTTGCAAATAGATGGCGATACTAGTTTCAAATCTTTACCTTTGGGATTTTAAGTACCCAGAATGACTTGTTGTCTTTACCAAACTATTATTTTTCCTCCAATGGAATGTTTTATAATTGAATATTGTATTGTCACCGGAAGTGAACCAATGTGCAAAATTTCAGATTTCTAGCTAGCCAAAAAGATAGTTAAAAATTGATTACAAAATTTTAACTGACACAGAACATAGTCTATGTTTTCTCTGACATAGAAGTTAAATATTTGTATCTGAAATTTAAAAAATATCCGTCGTATTTTTAACAGATGCTAATCTTAAAAACCAAAACTAGAAAAAAAGTCTTTAGAGTTTTAATTTCTTAAAAAAAAATTCCTCTTTAAGTTAAATCGTATACACAAATACATTTTGAAATATTGCAGTTGTAAATTTTTCACGCATATCTAGAAAAGTTAGAACTATATTTGAGTTAATAAAATTCTACATTTTGACAATATTTGGGGTACTATGTCTCCTTACAAATAAAATCCATTAGATTTAAAATGAATGCCGAAAATTTTATGGTAAAGTTTATTTATACTATGAATCGATAATTAATATAACAGGATATAACAGACAAGAAATACAGCATGGTACTCGTAGTAGAAATAGAGTCATGACAAACTTCCCACACGATTGGAAAATTATTTACTTGTTTGAAACTATTGCTCTCATCAAAAATTGAAACTTTACATGTTCATATTGCTGAAAATAAATTCTTAGTTAACATGCATTTCTGTTATGTACCACTTATGTAAGATCAAACTGTTAATATTTATTTTAAATATGACATTTCGCCCTAACACCTACTAGCAAGAAAAATCTGTGACACCGCTGACACATATCGTTACTGATGAAGAAATTAATATTTCCCATCTTTTATAAGGGCTAAAGCAGAATGAAAAGCTTTTCTCTTCATTAATTAAAAGACAATATCAACTAAAGAAAATTGTACGTTTTCTCGTTCATGCAGTCCTTCCTTCCTTCCTCAGTGGCATGACAGCCCAGGATGGCCTTAGGCTTCTCTAGAATTCCATACCAGGCAGTCCTATCTTTGGCTCTGGATTTCCAATTTGAAATTTTCAAGGATCTTGTGTCTTTCTCAATGCAGTCTAACCATCTAAGTTTTGGTCGTCCTCTCATTCGGGTTCCTATTGGTTTGGCCGTAAAAACTTTTTTTGTGGATCTATTGTCATTAAGTCGAAATAGGAGTTCGGCCCATTTTAATCTTTGTAAACTAATAAAATTAATTATATCTGGGTTTTTATATGCTCTATATAATTCAATATTTGTTCTTCTTCTCCATATACCATTTACATTAATTCCCCCCAAAATACTTCTCAATATTTTTCTCTCAAAAACTGCTAGGGTTACCTTATCTCTTTCTGTCAATGCCCAGGTTTCAGCTGAGTAAGTCAAAACAGGTCTTATTAGGCATTTATACTATATTATTTTAGTCAATCTTTTAATGTACTTAGACTTTAAATATTTCTTTAATCCAAAAAAACATCGATTAGCAGCAGTAATTCTGCTATGAATTTCAACAGATATATTATTTTGTGTATTAATTTCCGAACCTAGGTATATAAACTGCTTTACAGTCTCAAATCTATAACTGCCTATTTCTAAGAAGGAGCGATTATATTCTGATTTTAAACAAGGCATATATTTGGTTTTTAGTTTCATTAATGCTCAAATTCATCTTTTTGGCCTCAGTTTCCTGAGAACTAAATGCTTGTTTTAGTGCAACTAATGTCCGGGCTATAATATCAATATCATCTGCATATGCAAGCAATTGTACAGATTTGTTGAAAATGGTTCTTCTAGAGTTTAAATTTGCATCTCTAACTATTTCATGCAGTCAGATGACTAAAAAAAATACTCCCAGAAATAACATGATTTTTCTCCCCGTTGTGCCTGTATAAAAAGTAGTTGTCTAAAAAGTAGTTGCTGCACCTGTCTATATTTCCGATGCCACCTATGAGCCCTTTTAGCTGCCCTTTCCTCCCATTTAAATCCCCTCTCTCGATCTCCAGCGGAGTGAGTACACTCCGGAGCGGGGAAAGGACTCTCACTTTTCTATCTATGCACTCATAACACTTCCTCCGCTAGACTTCCATAATACGCGAAATCTGCACTGGATAATCCTCTCCTAATTGCTCGGGGTTTAAGCGCGGGGCAGATCCATCTGGTTTATTCTTTCTAAAAAAAGAGAGAGAGGGTGGAAAGGATCTCTTGGACCTCTCCCCCTAGAGGGAGATATTGAACATCGAGTGAGCACGAAATTCGAAATTGAATAAATAGTAAGGGACTTGAATAACATTATAGTATTGAATACTATTGAATAGTGTCTCATACCTTCTAATAGAGTCTTGGTGCATGCTGAAACTGTATTTCTTTTGATTGAGTATAAATCTTTAAATGCTTAACTTAAACCCATTTGTCCGTGTTCGACACAGGTGAAATTCCAAATAAATATGTAATCAAATCATTTACACTTTGTTGGTATAGCAATTTTTTTATAGCTTTTAGCCCTCTTCCCACTCCCTAATCACACCACAACTGAAATTGCAAAAAATAACTTACATTTATAAATTTGCTTTCTGTCAAAAAAAAAAAATAATAATAATAATAATTTTTTACCAATTTTTCCGAAAACTTAAAAAAAAAAAAAATTGGTTAAAGGGGTTAATAAAACTTTACAAAATTTGGGAGATATGGAAGATCAGTTTCAAATCTAATGAAATAATGCAATAATTCGTCTTGATTATTGTCAAATGTCACGAAAATTATGAAAATATAGAATTTCATTAGCTCAAATTATAGTTTTAACTTTTCTACATATGAGTGAAAAATTTTCGTCTTTAATATTTCAAACAGTATTCGTATATATACTTTCACTGAAAGAGAATTTTTTTTTTTAAATAAGTTAAAATTTAAATGACTTTTTTCTTTATTTGTTTTATCCCGAATTCCATACGTTAAAATACAAAGGATTTTTTTTTATTTCAGATACAAGTGTTGCTTGATTGATTATAATAGATTTAATTTTTGTAGAGGTTTTTTAAATATGTATAGAATATAATCATGTAATTAGAAATAAGTTGCTTGAATGATTTTAATGGATTTAATTTTTATAAAGGTTTTAATATGCACAGAATGTAAGCATGTAATTAGCAATAAGTTGCTTGATTGATTATAATGGATTTAATTTTTATAAAGGTTTTTTAATATGTATAGAATATAAGAATGTAATTAGCAATAAGTTGCTTGTTTGATTATAATGAATTTGATTTTTATAGAGGTTTTTTAAGATATATAGAATATAAACCTGTAATTAGCAATAAGTTGCTTGATTGACTGTAATGAAAAATGTAGAGCAATTAATACAGGAAAATTCTAAACAACATATTAATGTCTGCAATATAACTTAATTTAAAATGTAAGCATTAATCAATCAACTTAAAGTAATCTCAAAACTGCATTCTATAAAATGAATAATAACACATACATCCTTTTACTATAAGTTCCCTGATTAGTCATTAAATGTTTAATTATTTGAATGATATTAATTCTTTCTGTAGCTAATACCATTATTATTTCGATTTGGTTTTGGTGTGGGGAACTACGATTTGATGTTATGCTACATGAGGACTAATGAAACCTGGACTCACTGCATAAAGTCGATTTTGAGCGATTACGAACATCCATACCAACAGTGGGATTCGAACCCGCGAAATAAGTTACCGAAGAGCAGCACCCTAAAAATTTGACCATCGTTCGGTAGCTAAACGATTGTATGAAAAAAATTATTTCTATTTAATGAATAGATAGTTATTTAATTTTATAGATTTTTATACAAGATGCAATATTAAATTCGGCCTAATATTAAGCAAACGTTACAAAGCGTTTTAATAAATTATTCATTTACAGTTTTAAAACTTTGCATTGATATAAAAGGAACCATAAGTAAATTAAGCAAGTTAATTTTTTCTTAAAATCAGATTTTTGAAAAATTCATTCGTTTTAAATATTTTGTTAGTTTTTAAAATGCTCTTCACAGTTTTCAAAAATTTTGTGCTACGAGATGAAGAAAAAAAAAACTTATTCGTCAGACATTTATAAAAGGAATTGCATCTTTCTGTTTGTTTTTACCTCATGGTTGATACTCATATCATAAATTGTAATCATTGAAATAATTTATCCAGAATCCTATTTATCAAAATTTTCTATGCGAAAGCATGATTCTGTATGTTTAATACTATATATTCCTTATCTCTTCCGTACTATATTTGGTTTAACAGTATACGTTTAAACCATACAATTTTAAACAAAGAAAATATTTTCAAGTTATTTGTTTAAAATAAGTACAAGTTTTCCATGTATGTAGTCTATAGAATCAAAGATATAAAATAAGTTCTTCGTTTTAACATTGCAAAATTGAGAAATTTTGTTTTTGAAGCTGTAAGCATTAGGTTCAGAATTATGCCTTTTAAAGTTTACAATCTAGGATACTAAAATAGAATATCTAATAGTATAGATGGCTGGTATTCTTTTCATATTTGCTTGGAAAACGTTTATTTTGTCCTATTTATGTGAAGGAGACGTAATTCATTTATATTTATAAATACCTATTAAAAATTACGAATATCTGTATAATATAGAGTGAGACCTGCTTAAGAAGCTTATCAAAGGACCAAAAGATTAAAACTTCTTTAAACGGAAAAACTGGAAAAAACTCATTAAAAAAAAACAATTTAGTCTAGAAGTAATTAATTTTTTCACCCCTAAATGTGTTCTGACAGATGTACAGTGCTATTTTACAGTTAAAAATAAATTTAACGTCGAAACTGTAGAAAAAAAAAATTATTGAATCATTATAAGTTTATACTGGTTTAAATAATGCTTTTATAAAAAGCGGATAAACTTCTTAAACGGGAGCGTTTTAAGCGGATGCCACTATTTATGAAAATGACATCTGATTACGTTGTTATATCTATATTGGGACTGTGCAACGAATTGCTTGATTAACAAGCCCATAAAATCTATATATATACTGGACGACCCGACAGACGTTGTCCTGTTTCAACGCTGAAAATTCAAAAATTATAAAATGTTTTTAAACAAATTATAAGCTGGACCGTTTTGATGAAAGAGTGAGGAAAAATAGTATTTTAAAAATATTTGACACCACCACGCGTGCAGTTAC
>CM063510.1:103370523-103378023 GCA_032207245.1 Pardosa pseudoannulata | reverse complement strand
GTGCTGAAGAATATTTGCAGATGCAAAAAATGGTTCATTTCTTACCTGTTGAAAACTCTAGATATTAATTCTAACTGTAAAATACCGATATGTAAAACGCATACAAAATATATAGAAAAAAGGATTTTCGCAAACTGCGCCTGAACTGTGTAAAAACCATTGACTGGTAAGAAACTAAATATTTCCATTAAAGTTAATTATAAATTTACGATATATACTTTTCGATATTGCAATACCTTGCTATGGTTTGGTTTGGAGCTCTACGGTTTACGTTTATGCAACTCGAGGGCTAATGAGACCGGGACCTACTGCTTAAAGACGATTCCGAACGGCTACGAACATCCATGCCAGAGTGGGATTCGAACCCGCGAACTCCGGTACCTAAGGTCAGAGCCCTAACCATTCTCTTGCTCTGTTTTGTGAATTATTATAATAATTTAATATATATAAATAAAAAAATATCTTTGCGTATAAATACAGTGTACGTTTTGAATAACAACAAGGATTTATATTAATCGGAGTAAATTTATTCTAACCCGTGGTTTTAGGTAAACTGAAACTCCCACGGTTCTAGTGTTAATATCTGTATAATAACAGCCTAAATTATCTGTCCGTCTGTCCTCGAATTTATGAAATGGTTGGACCTGGAATGGATAGAGGCATACATATTGGATTCTTGATGAGTTAGTGTTGAAGCATAATGAAGAGCCGCAGATCGCAAAACACCTTTTATTAAAGACACCAAAATAATAATAATGAAAAAGATGATAATAATAAAATACGAGGTACATTGGGCTTTTATAGTTTTATAAAGATCCTGAGCCCAGCCAATCAAATTACAGGCACAAGACAAAACTAATCAAACACAACCAATGAAAACACAAAAGGATCAACTCAAGAAAACCTCGTACGTCCGAGAAAGCTATTACTTAAATAATAATAAGCAGCCAAAACACTAAGTCGCCAAGTATGAGTGCGATTACATATTTCAACAGTTAGGGTAGAAAATTCAAAGCGAGTAAAGTTAAAATTTTGATATGCTTAATTTTAAATTCAAATAAGAACATTTAACCAGGGCTTCGAACCGTAATTTTTTTTGTTCCGGTTTTCGTTCCGGTTCAACTAAAAAATTAATATCGGTTCAGTTCCGGTTTTCGCTCCGCCAAAAATAACGGTTTTCGGTTCAGTTCCGGTTTTTGCTCCGCCAAAAATAACTGTTTTCGTTTCAGTTCCAAATGAATAATTTCATTTTATGTATATTCTTATTTTTACTAAAAATATAATTCTATCATAAACAAAAAATGTAATTCTATCAAAATTTAGAAGATTTTATTCTTTTTTTAATTGGTACACTATGTGAATTGATACAAACAGCAGGCCTAATGAAATACTACTATTACGAAACATTTGAATCGCCGCCATTACCAAACACCCATTTGATGCGCAGAAGATTTGATAGAGGCTTCATGCTACGTCACTTAGGGCCTCTCCTGTCTATTTACTCCTCCCTGATCTAAACAGTCTATACAAACATTCGTGGATGATCGCATGCTGAGATGTGAAAAATAAAATATAACTTGATATTTTTCTTAAAAAATCATCTATACGTCTAGTTTAATCAACTGAATTAAATATATCTTCTACAAGTAGTTTCATGCGAAACTGAAACAGAAAAATACTAGTGAATATCAAAATAGGAAATCGAGAAGCAGTATACATGTAATGATAATTATAAAGTTGACGTTAAATTAGAAAATATTGATAAGTTGGTAACAGTAACAAAATGACTGAAAGATATATCGAACCGAAATAAACCGATATTTTTTTCGGTTCAGTTCCGGTTCGAAGCCCTGCATTTAACAGTAATAAATTAAAAAAAAAGATAAAGATAGAGTATTAGAGAATTTGCTGTTTTATCATGTGGTATATTTTTTGTTAAAAAGTTTTTAAAATGCGAGCTGTCTGAAAGGAATTTTTATTTTTCCCCTGGATTTACATTAAGTGGTTTGATTTGGAGCGCTATGGTTTATTTTTTTTTGCAACAAGACGGCTAATGAGACCGGGACCTACTGTGTAAAACCTATTCCGAACATCCGTATCCCAGTGAGATTAGAACCCATGAACTCCGAAACCGAAGATCAGCGCCCTAACCATTCCGCCATCGTTCCGCTTAATAATGAATGAAGTAATCAATATAGCAAGTACAAACCCACCTTAAACATGAGGCTCTTAGATTTATCAATTATTTATGCTTGACCAGATCCACCGCTAGTAATAACTGGTCAATTCCCTATATGATAATAGCCTAAGTTATATGTCCGTCTGTCCTCGAAGTGGTTGGACCTGGAATGGATAGAGGCATCTACATTGGATTCTTCTTGAGTTAGCGTTAGCAAAATTCAAAGCGAGTAAAGTTAAAATTTTGATATGCTTATCCTTAAACGCAAATAAGAACATTTAACAGTCATAAATTTATAAAAAGGTAAAGATAGCATCTTAAAGAATTTGCTGTTTTATCATGTGGTATATTTTTTGTTCAAAACTTTTTAAAATGCGATCTTATTAAAGGGAATTTTTATTTTTCCTTTCAATTAACATTGAGTGGTTTGATTTGGAGCGCTATGGTCTACTTTTTTTGCAATTCGAGGGCTAATGAGACCGGGACGTACTGAGACACCAAGTCTCCAGTACGTCTCAGTCGCCAGTACGTGCGTAAAGTCAATTCTGAACATCCCTGCCCAAGTAGGATTCGAACCCATGAACTCCGAAACAGAAGATCAGCGCCCTAACCATTCCGCCATTGTTCCGCTTAATAATGAGTGAAGTAATCAATATGGCAAGTATAAACCCACCTTAAACATGAGGCTTCTAAGATTTATCAATTATTTAGGCTTGACCAGATCCATCGCTAGTAATAACTGGCCAATTCCCTATATGATAATAGCCTAAGTTATCTGTCCGCCTGTCCTCGAATTTATGAAGCGGTTGGACCTGGAATGGATACAAGCATCCATATTGGATTCTTGATGAGTTAGGGTCAGCAAAATTCAAAGCGAGTAAAATTTATCTTCTCCCAAACCTTCGATCCGATTCTAAAATAAATTGGTATAAATATGCTTCATATCACAGCAAAAAATACTGTCGTCGCTAAAACTTCCGAAATCCACCCCTTCTCCTTTTTAGCGTTTAATGCCCTTATTTCAAGCCGTATTTTACCGGATTAAGAACAGACGGTTAAATTTATCAATTTCTCACATACTAAATAGGTAAAAATAACATTGCTTTCCTGCATTATGTCGTCATTACTTTAACCATCTCATTTAATCATTTCTTACTTTAAATTATTTAAACATCGTCTGCATTATTTTCATACGTTTTATCACTGAACTTAGATATTAAGTAAATATTCTTTTACATTTGGCTTAAATAATAGATTAGGTACATATGCGATAACTTTAAATTTAATCATCGTTTATTTTTTGTTACAATGAGAATTTTATCACCGGTATTGCCAACAAACTCTTTTCATAAAAGCCTAGGAGTAAAAAATACTGTCTCTTTAAAATGTTAGAAATCTAACCCTTCCCCTCTTTTCGAGCGTTTAATGCCATTATTTCAAGCCCTGTTTTTCCCGGTTAAGAGCAGGCGATTAAATTTATCAATTTATCGTATAATAAATAGGTAAAATACCATTTTTTTTTCTAGCGTTATTACGTTATTCCTTTAACCATCTCATTTAATCATTTCTTATTTTAAATTATTTAAATATCATCTGCATTATTTTTATACGTTTTATCACCGACCTTAGATATTACGTGAATACTTTTGATTGATATTTGGCTTAAATAATAGATTTGGTACATATGGGAAAATTTTAAATTTAATCATCCATTATTTTTTGTTATAATAAAAAGTTTTATCACAAGTATTAACAACAAATTCTTTTCACAAAAGTCTAGGAGTCTATTTCATGGACTAATAAATATCTAGCGCTTGAGTTATATATCTTTGAAAATTAAGAAGTTTGTTCGTTTGTTTTTTACACATAACCACACGGTTTGACTGAATGAATTCAATGTGATTCTAAACTGGCGTCACAGTATCGGGAGACTTTCTAATTTTCTTTTAAATTTGGCTTAACAATAGATTAAGTACATATGTGATAGTTTTAAATATAATCATCGATTATTTTTTGTAACAAGATAATTCTCAGCCCCCCCCCCCAAAAAAAAAAATTATCTGCCTCATAAGGCACTTTACAATTCTGGAAAATTCAAACTTTTACTGATCCCGTCATATGACGGGCTATATGCTAGTTTATAATAAAAACGCCAACATACAGATAAAAAATGGGAAGGAAAAATATCAATTTTTAAAATGACACTCTCCTCAAATTAGATGAAATACAAGATTATCTCTCGACTATGAAAAGGCTACTGAAACGCTCCAAAGCTGGAACAGCCAACCGTAACGTCCAGGTCCATTCTGCAAGCAGGATTTGATTGTTTCCCTTCATTATTCCACATATTCATTTTTTATATTCGCCTTAACATCCCCTTATCTAGTAACTTTTTACCACTGTATTTACAAGATAATTGCACGAAGCACCGTAAAGATTGTCTGCTACAGATAACTACTGAAGACATTATTTAAACGTTTCAGAAATTGAAAAACGACAAACGACAAGAGAAGCTGCTTTGTCAACGGGAAACTTTCTTCTACATCATCAATTATGGGACAAAGGTGCGTAGACGTTTTTCAAACTAATTTATTCGTTCGAGGCTACGGGTATTTTCTAGCACTTCAGGCTTTATAACTTTGTTTATTTTAAGAATTTTTAAGGTACGAGTAGATTTATTTTAAGTATAGATAATCATAATTCATGTAAAACATGTCAGCATCGCAAAAGTACCACAATTTATTTGTGCGGGAAGTGCACAGTACATCGTCAATTAGATTATTTTAAAATTTTCTACACTATAAAAGAGTTTTAGTATTCCAAACTATTTTTAACACTTCGCGTGCGGGCAACGTATTTTTACGTTTTTTGCAGTCTGTCGCTGGAGCGCGGGTCACGTAAAAATACGTATTTAGTAGATTAGTGGTGGATACCCGCTAACCACCACAAATCTACTAAATACGTATAATTATATGCATGTGTGACATTATATGCGTGTTGTTTGCGTTGCTATGCATTTTTTCTTTCCACAAGTTATGATTGTCGAGTAACTCGGTCTTTTGTTGCGTTATTTCGTCTTCCATCGAATTCCTAGCTCCAGAACGTACAAGTCGTGTTTTGTCAATTTGAAGCTTGGTTTTTTTATTGTTGAATACAAAATTGATAAAATGAGCCGTTGTGACAAAGATAGTGATGAAGAAATATGCGCTGACAGATTATCGGACTTTAATTTTAAAAATCGTTTATTTTCATGATTTCGTAAAAATATTGTTTTTTTTGTTAAATAATTATACATTATATATTAAAGTGGAAAATAAAAAAGTTTCGTTCATAAAAACAAACTAGTTTTCGATTTACAGCGATTTTTCTGAATAACTAAACTTTCGCGCAATTCACGAAAAAACGCCTGGTGCACGCGTAAGTTGGCGATGAAGTATACCCGCATGCCAAGTGCTAAAAAACTATCTTCTAAGGGCATACACTTCCTATTAAAATAAATATTTATACATTGATATTTTAATAATAACAAATTAAATTTTTATGTGTGGCAATGCAGTTAAGTAATAGAGAAAAATTTTAAAAATAATTTTTTATTTATGAATACATTAAATTTAAATTTTTTTTTATTTTCTAAAAATTTTAATAATAAAAAATAATTATTTCTACGCAACTAGTAAATATTTTAGCAACTAATGAGAATATAATTTATTTCAATTAAACTTGTAGAATTGAAAAAGGGAATTAACCGAATTGGCTTTTCAACGACTCATAATTCTTTTGTAGATTTTTGATAAAGATGAGTCAACGCGCTTACGTGTTTAGTTTTAAACACTATATTTTTTTATGTGTTTGGTTACCTTAGTGATTGTTTTTAAATGTACTTAACAAAAATGTTTGTGAAAATTACGTCTATTTATTACCTTGGCACATAATAGGTTACAGTAATTTGAAGCTATTTCTTTCCCCCTGCCAATTTTTGAATATTGAAAATAGTTAAATTTTTGAAATAAAAAAAGTAGCACACTAAATTGTGAGTTTCAGTTCGGTTCGGTTTGGAGTGCTACGGTCTACTTTTTGCAACACGAGGGCTTATGAGACCAGGACCTACAGCTTAAAGGGGATTCCGAACGGCTAGGAACATCCATGCCACAGTGGGATTCGAACCCACGAACTCCGGTACCGAAGGCCAGCACCCTAACCAAACTCCATCATTTAGCCTAATTTGTGAGGTAGGTTTGATTGCGAGTTTTTACACCCTAAATTCTGGACAATCACACGCGTGCCATAACATAATACACATACTAAATGATTGTGTATATGTTTGCTGTCAAACAAAGCAATCAATTCTACTAAACTATCTAAAATCCCATATTAAATTTCAAATAGATAGTATTTCATTTTCAAAATATCCTATACATTTATATACATTTCTGAACTGAAAACCACCCATAAAAAGTTAGATCAAATATTTTAATTAGATTTATTTTAGTTGTATTCAAATGTTATTTCACAAACATTTTTATAGTAAGAAATAATAATTTTTAAAAAATCTCAGAAATGTACTGAGGGAAGAACACAGAAAAATAGTATTTCATTATAACCAATATTATCAGACAAAAAAAAAAAATCTAATTTTTAATCCAAAAATTTCTACTTTCGAGAGAGTATGGTATCGCACCGCAGTTACACGAAAATTGATCAGAAAAAGTTTTTTTACGGATTTCCTTATATCGCTTGCGAAAATATATTCACTCATTTTGATTTTCCGGAAGTGATGTAATTTTTTATTCTTGTATATACTATCATATAGCCCGTCATATGACGGCATCAGTAAAATTTTTAATTTTTCAGAATTGTTACGTACCCTATGAGGCAGGTAAAATAATGGTTTGTTTTTTGTCTAAGAATTATCTAGTATAATAATTTCAAGAATTTGTTTATATTTACTGACCTTATGTTAATTGTCAACTTAATTTATCTTGTTATATTACGTAATAGGATAGAGAGCAGGGGTTTTAATAATGAGAGTGATTATTTGGCGGTAAATATGAATGATGTCCAAAATTTAGAGAATCGATTGCAAACCGTGTGGTTATGTATAAAAAACAAGCACACAAACAAACTTCTTAATTTTCAAAGATATATAACTTAAACGCTAGATATTTATTAGTCCTTGAAATAGACTCCTAGACTTTTATGAAAATAATTTGTTGTTAATACCGGTGATAAAATTTTCATTGCAACAAAAAATAATCGATGATTAAACTTATCACATATGTGCCTAATCTATTATTTAAGCCAAATATAAAAGAAAATTATTT
>CM063510.1:103275523-103360523 GCA_032207245.1 Pardosa pseudoannulata | reverse complement strand
CTAGATATCTGTGTTTTTTATATTTTATTATAGTACTCACTTTTTATATTTAGCCAATTTGCAATTCATCGTTTTTGAGTTTTGCTTGTTACTTATTGCAGTGAATCTAAAAAAATTATTTGATTTAAAGTGTTCAAGTATGTTATATTTTTACATTTTTATATTCGTAGTTTCTCATAATAACTATAAATGTGTTTTTATTCTTTGAATTCATGGTGCGTTATTTCAAAAATAGTAAGTGAATGTTTACAATACAAGGAATATCTAATTTGATTAATTAAGAGAATTTTCATAGAATAGGTAATGTTTTCATTTTAAGTATGAAATTTGATTGAAATTTAAGATATAATGCAGTTTTACGTCTAAATTCCTAATGTGAATTAAATACAGGATAGTTAAAACTTACAAATGAACAATGTTTCGAAGAGTAGTTCAGTTTGATTTTCAGTGTGGAATTAACTTTTTTTTTCTAATATTTAACTCCGGAGAGACCCTCTGCAAAGTCAAGGGATAGCTTAGGCGAGTCCTTTGTCGTTTTGTTCTTCAGCTTTCTCTAGGTCATGAACGGTCATTCCGTCATCGCCTTCGAGGCAAGCCCCTTCCACTCTCCGAGATATTTTTGAAGTTCAATCTGATTATTGTGTTTCGGGTTTTTTCACACTGAAGATGAGTAACGTTTGTAGCTGATCAAGATGTGGGAAACTGTTACCCGCATACCTGTGATCTTTGGTAGAGAAAAAAGAAATAAAAGGTTTCAAAATGTTGTTCACAAATATAATGTCGGAGAGCCCTGTCACAAAAACAATAGGTAGTCGCCTCCCACTGAGGGATGAACCTTTTGTCGTTTTGTGTGAGCACCCTCGGGGTCACTAACAATTTTCACGTTGGTCACCACAGAGGACAGCCATTTTCCTTCTCCAAAGTTTATTTCAGTAAAATTTTAATAAAGCATAATTTGAACATTTTGAGTTAAGTTTTGCTTAGGAAAAATATTGAATTTCATAATGATAAACTTTCTTAAATACTTGTTTACTGTAAACCTTCACTTGAGTGTGTTATTTTGTTTTTGTTTATATTCTTTGCATATTATCTTTTCATTGTTTAGTTGTTTAAATATTGATTCTGTATAGAGATTTTGTGATGGTGCAGGAGAGTCAGAGGAACGGTATAACTTGATAGATTTAAATTTTGATGTGATGGTGTGGAATTACTTATGATGAGTTACAGACCAAGCTTCTGACTCTGTAACCCTGATGTCTCCAATTCTGACACACTAGAAAGACAGTTCTGACTCTTCTACACTAAATTTATTCGTTTAATGTTACAATTTCTTGTAAAAAATTTTGATAATCATATATTTGTACTATTATAAGTTGTGAAAATGTCACCCATCAGCGAGACGATTTTCTCTTTTTTCGGGGGGGATCTGTAATATATCAAAATTATTTAACTTTAATATTTCTTCAAAAACCTCCTCTCTCCTATTTTAATTCATCTAGATATTTTTTATCAGCCTCTAAATGGTTTGGTCAATGAAGTATTTTCCACTTAACATTCCTTTCTGTCATAAAGCTGTGAAGTTTCTGTCTATACAGCAATTTCCCAGGTGTGGCGGAACATGTGTTCGTGTTTTGCTGATAGTGCATTTAATTCGCTTAGTAAGTTGTTTTGTTGTGGGAAAAATTTCTTGTTGTCAGCGCTCTTGGGGGGCACTTGTCTCTGAACAGAGTGAACTCTGTGGCTTTTTATTGTAAATTTCTGAGAAGGAGAGATGTGTCGTGTTGCCGCTCTGAAATAAAGTTTTAAGTTAGACTTCTGAGTTCTCTTGAATGGGGTTCTGATCAGTTCTTGCTCAGATATAACACCTCGGGAAGTATTCAGTGATCCGTGAGGTTTCACAGTAACTTTGAAGGGACCAAGAGATGTACACTTACTTAATGCATAGGCTTGTTTTTCCCCACCAGCTTCGACCAGAAGGTCTCCAGACCGGAGCTTTTTGATAGACTTTAGAGTACCTATAGAGGTCTCTAGTGTTTTCGATATCAGGAATGGCGAGACAGTTTCAAATGACCCATCACATTTTTGGATAATGAAGTACCTTTTGTAGTATTATATAGCATCAATAATGATCAGTGTAACACTTATTGAAAAAGTGAAAACAGTTTCTAATTTCTATACAACGAAAAGTTTTTTTACGTCAAATAAATAAATAAAACACGCTTATTTTTTCTACCGTGCCACAATCTACGGCTCTACTGCATTACTACTTACAGCTGTATTTTATTTTAATTCTTATATTATTAAAAATCCCAATTGAGTAAAATGAATACAAACTGCGATTGATATGAATTCAATTGCTCTCAATAGATGCGAAAATTATACTAACCAACAGCAGCGTCTTCGCATTTTCGGTACAAAACAAGAGAAGCGATATTGTTCTTCTCCGCATTTTTGGCATATAACAAGTGAATCGCGATAGCGCTTCGCCGCACTCAAACGGTGAAAGAAGTAGACCATATCCAGTCCAAAACTTTATATTGTTCTTATGTTTGTATTTAAATCCTTTGGGGACACAAATCGTTAATTTTATTCACCTTGTCCGAGTTTGCTTTGCATACTTCCTGTAAAAAATATTCTCATAAAAGTGTCTTTTTAATTTCCTAACTTGTGGCCGTTTCCTAACAATTTGGATTTAGTTAGCTCCTTTATTTTTTTACATGTTCTTTAAAACATTCATTTTTGTCCAGCTGTCACAAAAATTCTTGCCTTCCCTATTTTACTCCTCTCCATACGTCTTTTAACCCTTAATTTAACAAGATGTTTTTTCAAATATCGATTAAAAATATATTTAAATAAATTATAATAACAATAATAATAATAATAATTTATATAATAATAATAATATATAATATATTTAATATATGTTATCGATAAAATATATATTTATTATAAAGATTTTATTTATTTGATTGTTCTTTGTCGCGGTCTTAGCCAAATTAAGTGCTAAAGCTTAAAGGAAATTTCTGTTTTTCTGGCATGTATTACGTTATATATTCTAAAAATTAATTTAAATTTTGATATCAATACAACCTTTCACTTGGGAACCTTAAATATCCAGACCGAAGGCTGTACATGAAGCTGAGAGTATTGTATAAAATTCGACATTAAATACATCTAAAATTCCATATACAATGTTGTTCAATATGTGTGAGAAAATGTATAAAAAAATAATAAAATTATAAACTAGACAGAAATTTTTATCTAAAAATTAAATTATTATTAAACTAGCATATAGCCCGTCATATGACGGAATCATTAAATTTTTTTATTTTCCAGAATTGTAAATTACCCTATGAGAAGGTAAAAAAAAAATGGTTTGTTTTTTGGCTGAGAATTATTTGGTATACGCTCAATAATTTGTTTATCTTTACTGATAGCATGTTAGTTGCCAACCGTACTTTATGTTGTCATATTACGTGATAGTATGGACAGCAGAAGTTTTAATATTGACAGTGATTATTTGGAGGTATATATGAATGATGTCCAGTATTTAGCGAATCGATTGCAAACCGTGTGGTTATGTATAAAAAACAAACACACAAACGAGCAAACCTCTTAATTTGTTGTTAATACAGATAAAATCTTCATTGCAACAAAAAATAATCGATGATTAAATTTAAAATTATCACATAGGTACCAAACCTATTATTTAATCCAAGTATAAAAGAAAGTTATTTAAGTAATATATAAGTTCAGGGATAAAACATATGAAAATAATGCAGACGATATTTAAATAATTTAAAATAAGAAAGGGTTAAATGAGATGGTTAAAGGAATAACGTCATAATACTAGAAAAAAATGGTGTTAACATCTACTTATAAAAAGTGATAAATTGATGAATTTAATTATCGCCTGCTCTTAACCGAGGAAAATAAGGCTTGAAATAATGACATGAAACGCTCAAAAAGGGGGGGGGGAGAGATGGATTTCGAACGTTTTTTAACTTGCTTTGAATTTTGCTAACCATAACTTATCAAGAATCCAATATGGATGCCTGTATCCATTCCGGGTCTAACCGTTTCATAAATTCGAGGACAGACGGACAGATAACTTAGGCTATTATTATATAGGGTTTGTGTATGTAGTTTTAAAAATTATTTTCGAAAAATTTTTTTTTATATTAATGTTGAAATGCAATACATTAAACTTCAGAATTTTGGAAGAGGGACACAAGACCATTGAGACCTCCAACGTAGCTATGGTGAAGGCCCTGTAAATTTCATATACTTTTGAAGAAAATCATAAGGTTCCACCAGAAGGTCATACTGTTTCAAGGTTAACCTTGAGTCTTGAAAATTTGAAGACCACTAGTATAAAATGATGGAAGGTTGGATTTGATAGACACATCTGTTACACAATCTAAATTTATAATAAGATCCCTATTATAAGCGTAGTGTTGAATACTCCGACCTCCTTTAAACGTATCAAATCGTGTGTCAACCCCCTACCCGGGCACTTGAGTTACAGCATCCATTGCGCAGTCGCCATTGAAAGCAATTTTTGCAAGCGGCAAACTTTCAAAAAACTCCCACGCTTTGCATTTCCTATGCTTAATATGGGATCGATTGAATGGCGACGCGTTTTCAACACAAGAGCGGGGACCTATGCTCAAGTGGATCCTCGAACTCTGCGCGCCGAATGACAGTTTAGGGCAACAGTGACATTCCCTGCCAAGATAAGGGCCCTCAAACTCCCTTTTTTTCGCTCCCCCCCTTTTTTTTTCGGAAAGATGAAGTTTAATACTCTATGGATAGGTTGTGAACGAAAGTTCTGGCGTTAAGAAGTGTTCATCTTAATCACCATGTGATAGTTCTCGTTAAAATTACTTGCCAAATTATGAAACATAGCATCTCAGATTCAGTCACAAGCTCGTTATTGGACAGCAAGTTCTGGCGTTAAGAAGTTTTCCTTAATGACCATGCCATAGTTCTCGTTAAAATTACGTGCCAAATTAGGAAACGTAGCATCTCAGATTCAGTCACAACCTCTTTATTTGACAGCAAGTTCTTTTGTTAAGAAGTTTTCCTTAATGACCATGTCATAGTTCTCGTTAAAATTACTTGCCAAATTATGAAACGTAGCATCTCAGATTCAGTCACAAGCTCGTTATTGGACAGCAAGTTCTGGCGTTAAGAAGTTTTCCTTAATGACCATGCCATAGTTCTCGTTAAAATTACTTGCCAAATTAGGAAACGTAGCATCTCAGATTCAGTCACAATCTCTTTATTTGACAGCAAGTTCTTTTGTTAAGAAGTTTTCCTTAATGACCATGTCATAGTTCTCGTTAAAATTACTTGCCAAATTATGAAACGTAGCATCTCAGATTCAGTCACAAGCTCGTTATTTGACAGTAAATTCTGGAGTTAAGAAGTGTTTAACGTAATGACTATGTCATAGTTCTCGCTAAAATTACTCATTAAATTATGAAACATGTCACCTCCGGTTCGGTCACAAGCTCGTCATTGGACAGTTTCACATAACGAATAAAAGGGAAACTTACGATGCAGTACCGCATAATGGATAGCCGTTTGAATAATATTTACATATAAATAACTTTTTTCTACTAATATTTAAAAAGCAAGTTTCAAAGACAAATAGAAAATTAGTTTATCTAAAAGAATAAATATCGGATTTACTATTTAACATAATTTATCTTTTTTTCTGTTTAACTGTAACCTAGTTTAACCATGTCTAACTGTAGCCTAGACTGCAGTGCGGCTGCCAAATTTATTGACGTTCAGATCAGGCAAGGAACAAAATGTGACGTAAAAAAATGGCAGACGTAAATAACATTGTGAGGAACTGTCTATTTAAATGATATTAAGTTTTTAAAATTCAGTGGTTCTATAATAAGCCATTAGCATTAAAATTTTAGACAAATGGAAGACTTAAAATTTTTTTACTTATTCTCTTGTCATTCACCAGCTGTGAATATTTCTCCCTCAAATGCAAAACGCCTGTAGATTTATTTTACCTGTCATAACGGTAGCGATACAAAGAAGGAAACTTCCCATTATTCGTGAGTAGGTTTGGTTTGGTTTGAAGCGCTACAGTCAACAGTTTTTCTCACAAGGGCTAATGAGAACGGTACCTTTCTGAATGGAGACCATTCTGAATGGCTACGATCATCCAAGCTTGCAGCGGGAATTGAATCCCCGAACTTCACTGCTGGAAAGCAGCGCTCTACCATTCCGCGAGTTCGTTAGTAATTTAAGTGCAGTAAATTGAGAAGGAGGGGGAAATCTTACGGTTCCGATTGGAAAGATCAAATTCAGCTTGGTAATAAGTCAGAAAAAAGATATGAATTCAAATATTAGGAAAATGCACCTAATTAAATAAGTTACATTTACAACATATGGATTAAATAAAAAAAGGTTAATATTAAACTCATATATATAGTTCCTATCCCTATTAATATCACCACCACCAAATATTAACAGCTTTTTACTTTTACCACTTTTTTACAGGAAAACTTTTCAGTATCTCAATTGATTATTTTCAGGAATGGCAACTCTTACGTGAATATTCGGAACATTTTTTGTAAAATTTTTATGGCAATACTGATTTTGTGGATGGAAAACTCCGGTACTGATAGGCAACACTCTTCTTGCTCGGCAATTGTTCAGCTCTTACGCCTATACAGTGTGAAAAATTTATTTATATCAAACCATAATCAATAAAAAGCTTTTAGAAATGTATTTTATGATATGTTGAAGTTAAAAAATTATATTAAATACCTATGGATTCACATAGGATTCTCTCAGATAGGATATACCAGTTTAGCAAAATCCCTAAATGTTTAAAAGACATTTCATACCAATAGAAAGAATATAAAACTTGGCTTTGGACACGTCTGTCCGGCGCAACATCACACAAATCAGGCAGACGTAAATAACATTATCCCCACTGGGTCCTGATAATTTAGAAACAGGGACCAACACAGAGAATTCCCTAGCTTGTCGTACCACCTCCAGATATACCATTTGAACTGCGACCACAAAACATTTTAAGTACCTCAGCTGCCTTTAATGAGCATGGCAGATCTTTAGCCTTGACTCACAGCTTTCCGGTTATGGGATAGACCCTTTTGACGGCTGAACTTCTGGAGTTTCTAAATCAGATAATAAAAATAATAAATAGGGTAATAATAATAATAGGGCAATAGCTGAATAAATAGATCACGGCCTTTCGATACAGGAGTATGTGGGTTCGAATCCCACTGCTGAAAGGAATCTTCTCATATATTAGGAATTGGTTTTGAGCAATACATACTGGTCTAATTAGCTCTCGTTTTGTAAAGCATTGACAGAAGTGATCCAAACCAAATAAACGTATGGAATACATGTGTAATCGTGATATGGTAGAGATATCAGTGTCGTAAGTAAGAAATAATTGAGAAAAACGTATTACCAGCATTCTATATTTAAGGCCTTAATGGGAAATAGATATATATGGGGGGTGTTTTTCCGTAACATTGTAATAGCTGGTATTGAAAAAAATTGCATTTACGTTTGAAGACTTACGTTTTCAAGCCCTCGTGCTAAAACATAAAAACGCATGAATTTATAATACTTATATCGATTGAATGAATGACATTTATAAATGGTTGAACATAAGTTGACAGGCTGCTGCATTTATTGCATAGATTTTATCATTATGCTGATATGAAAAAGTATTTTAAAGCGTAAGGATAGTACAAGAAGAAAAGCTGCGATCAACCAAAGCACCTTAATACACAATTTATTTTCTTTCTTTCTTTTTTTTAACTGCCGGCCAAAAGAAATCAATTTTTTAATGTAAAAAACACAATTTAGAACGTTGAATTTAGAAAATATATATATATATTTTATACTTGAATAAGTAAGTGTTATACTTACAATCCCATGTAAATGATAAATATCAATAAAACGATTGTTTTTTTCTTTCACATTGTTATTTTCAATTCTCGATTGCTTCCAAGTGTGGAAAATTATAGAAACATAAAGTACAACGCCACTCGATTTGAGTGTGCACAGTTTGGCCAGTTTAGCACGCTCGAGTTAAATCGAGCTTGCACGTTAAGGGGTTAAGGTTCAAGCTAGCCTTAAAATATATTCAAAAACTTAATACGCAGTTTTAGCATAGGCGACATGTATAAAGAGTTACTCAACGCTTAAATATCCAAAATGCTCTTTTTTTTTTAAATCTCAACATGGTATAGAAAAAGCTCTGTATAAGATTAGTTGTATAACTCGATCTAATATATTCAGTCATATTTTATCTCAAAGTTCTGGACATCAAATGTAAGATAAAAATAACACCTTCCAAGTAATGTCTATGAAAGAGGAGAAAGCGCAAAAAAAGTTCTATACTAATGTTACTAGAGGACTTACTTATAGACACAACCATTTTATGAAAAATGAAAATGAAAGTAAAATTATATAAAGAATTATGGACAGGACTGAAGAAGGAAAAAGTAATATCTTAAGAGTAAAACTATAATTTAAGGTTCATTGTAAATAAAACAATGCAAAAAATTTCCTTATATTATGGTCACAGATTTCACAACTAATATTGTGCAATATTTATCTATGAGTACTTAATAACAAGGTACTTCTTTCATGCTGAATATTGAATTTTTTTAGAGTTTTCCTTTCAAATTCATTATTATTATTTTCACATAAAGACTTATCTTTCCACAAAGTAGGAACGGGCTCGTGTCACTACTTTAGACGCAAAACAATCCTAAGTTTACCTCTCTTATTCAATCGTGTCTAATTTTCTCCGAAGAAATACAGAATTAATTTCTATTTCTACCGTTTAGTTACTGATGAGTCGTTTTGGGTAAATCACTCCCTCCCCCCTCTACCCAGAAGAGAGACGGGGGTTGAAAGTTGTGGACCCTCGTATCCGGAAAGGAAGGAAAGAAAGTCTTTGCTGAAGAGTTCTCTAGAGCTGCCCTTCAACTTTGTCACGCAATTCTGCCATCGTTTTACGTCTTTGTCGTGCAATGGCAAACATACACTCGTAATGGGGAGTACTCGAGGTGACGTTTTTCAGATGGGACGTCGACGTATTCCCTTTCTTCGTCATCCTTTTCCTACTTTGGAGGGTGCTCTTCGATTTCGAAGATTCTACCCCTCTTTTTCCCCTCTACTCAAGTCTGCAGCAAGGACCCAGACGTACTCATGGCCATTTTCTCAATAGAAATATTTTGGGGCAAACAAAAACAGGTCGCGAGCTCCTCAAAAGGTTTCTCGGTGCATATAAAGGGGCCAAAGTATGCCATTTCTAATAAGTATTTACTGTTTACTTTCTCTGAATCAAAGAAATATTCTTTTACTCGTCTTCTTTGTCCCCGTACTTTTACTTCGAGGAAAAACTTCCACTGCATTCATATTGCATTATGCCCCATAAGAGCTGCTTTGTCCTCCTAAAAGTTTCTTCCAGCAGGCAATTTGCCTCTCTCCGAATTCTTTAATTTGCTTATATGAATCTCGACGAAGAATAAAGCATTTATAGAACAGATTTCAGATCGACGACAGTAATAGAATGCTTGCCTATTCTTCAATAGCTCCTTTCTTAAATGCTTCGCACCACTATTCACATGTTGCTTCTCATACATGTCCAAGCTCATGTATTCTTTCATTTGCACAGCACACCTAGTTCTGCATCTTCAGTAAAATTCATTTCAGTACTGAAGATTTTCATGACATTTTACGAACACGAGTGTATTTGCAGAACTGTGTGCTGGCAAAAGAAAAATATGTTGTTTGGAAATTTTCTTAACAAACATTAAGAGAAAATATGTACTTTAGAGAATATTACTTTCACCTGCTTTAATATTTTGCAAGCTTAAATTTTGTTAACTAAACTAAATCTCAATAGACTCGAGAAATTATTTAATTTTTTAACTGACTTTTTCGATTTATACGAAATATATAAACAAATAAAATTGAAAAAAAAGAAAAAAAAAAATTTATATATATATATATATATATATATATATATATATGTATATAAATTATATATGTGTATATAATATTTATATATATATATTGTATATATATATATATATATATTTATATATATATGTATATATATATATATTTATATTATATATATATATATTTATAAAAAAATGTATTTTTGTATATATATATATGTGTATATATGTAAATTGTAAATTGTATTTTTTATATATTAAATGAAAATTTTTTTTATGTATAGTTGTATTTTTTTTTGTATATATAGAATGTGAAAAATATATATGTATATTATAGCATATATATATATAATATATATAAATCAATATATATGTAAATTTATATGATAATATATGTATATATATAGAAAGATAAATATATGATATATATATGTTTTATATAGATAAAAAAAAATAGATATAAGTAAATGTTAGATTTATATTATATATGTATATAAATATATATTTTATATAAATTGTTTATATAAAAATATATGTGTATAAATATATATTTATATATATATAAATATATATGATATATGAAATAAAAAAGTATATATATTTATAAAAAAGATATATATGTAATATGTATATTATATATAATATGTATATATATATATATAAAAAATAATATAAAAAAGTTACATATATGAATAAAGAAAGTATATATATAAAAAGTAAAAATAAATATTAAATAGATATGTAAATAAATAAGTATATTATGTTTATTATTTATACATTATTGATATAATCTAATATATAGATATATAGATAATGTAAACTATATATGTAATATAAAATAGTTATATATATGTATATATATGTATAAATGTATATATATATGTATTTAGTTATATGAACTATATGTATATATGTATATAGTTTATATGTATATATGTATATATATATATATGTATAAGTATATATAGTATATATGTATATATATTATATGTATATATGTATATAATAAGTATATATGATATGTATATATGTATATATATATTATGTATATATGTAAATATATTTATAGTATAATAAATATATGTATTATATGTTTATAATATTATATGTATATATGTGTATATATATATATATATAAATAGATGAATATATAAATGTATAGTAAAATATTATGTATATATGTTATATATTTTTATATAGAAACTAAGACAAACACGTTGTTAGATAACGTTAAATAAATACTTTATTCTAGTATGATAGTAAAAGACATGTTCCCTCGTATATATCGTCAAAAAAATTAAAATACGATTCCCCCGAAAATATACCAAACATAAAAATATAAAACAAACGACTCCCGTATAAATAATCAAGTATCAATATAAAAGTAAATGTTAACAAAACTACACAATATACCATAACATGTAACAATACATACATAACAACATCATAATACACAATGAAAAAAATATTTAAAAAATAAAATATACAGAAAAAATTAAAATAATAAATAATAATAAAACACAAAAAAAATTCCACATAACCTACACAACGTATAATATAAAAATATCCAACCCCATAAAAATTTAAATCCAAAGTTATAAAAAAATCAACAAAAAATTATAAAAAAAAAAATAACAAGAATGATGCAAAAAACAACAAAAAAAACAACAATCTTAAACACCCCATTTGTACAACCTGTTGATTTAATCCCTAACAAATATAATTTGTTTTAATGAATTTTTATAGATCTTAATATAGTGCGAAAGAAACAGAGAAGCAGGTATGAGTCTAATTACAGAAGTATAGTGAGATGGATAAAGATTAATTGTTTCGGCCTCGTTTTCCAGAAATAAGAAATTTTTGTACTAAAAAAAGAATGTTACATAACGTACTGTACGTGAATAGTAACAAATCGTCAGAAAACTACTAGTCTGAGGCTCAAGTATCAATCGTCAGAAAGTACTAGTACGTGTTGTAATAAAATTGTTAACAAAGGAAATCAAACACATTCATTAAAAACACTAACAGGCAAACGCACGTTGTGTCCAGAAGAAAAAAATGAATACATCTTCAAATGAAAAAAAAAATTAATTGATAAATTTGATCACATTCGAAAAAATGATATAATATCCCTTGATATCTTCATCTGTTACACTCATTCTGAAATTGCAGAAGCTAGGGAAGGGGGAAGGAAAATCCTCGTTCTCTCTTTAAACCACAGCTCAACAAAAACAATCTTCATTTACCGGGGGGCGAAAAGCGGATCTGTACAGCTTTCTCGTTGAACGAAAGATTCGTGATGTTCCGGGGCACTGCAGGTGGACATTGCCCATTGTTTCTGCTGAACACCCCACGCCTGCAGGTACGGCCCCTTGTAATTGCCGACACCTGTTGATTATAGGGGATGTGGCTGGAAAGGAATACAATGCCAGCAGCTTTGTCTTTCGAATTTTTGGGTGCGAGTAATTCGATTGTGTTTATCGCTCACGATGATCTGGTAGGTAGACAGGGCTGTATCATTTCTTAATCGAGTTGCGGCCCGGAATGATTTGTGTATTGGCACATGTCTAATTAGGAGAATTAGGAGATGGAGATAAGGAAGACGGAAATCTTGTTTCGGTGCTGTTCGTGAGGAAAAAGAACATAAGGATACTGCAACTTCTTTTGTTGATGCGGAGAAAAAAAAAGATAACTTGTTAAACTTCCAAAAATGTTAACAGAAGTTCGAACATTCGTATTGTGAGCGTAGTAAACCTTTGCTCAAGTCTACGGGTTAAATAAAATTGCGATTGTTTCAGTAGATTTGGGCCTAAACACAATTAAAATATACCTATTACGAATGACAAAATCATACTACATTGAAAACAATGTTTTCATGGAGGAAAAAAATCTTCCATTGAGATAAATAAAAATTTTCTTGTGATTGGTTGACCAACAGAGATGATATGATCATCTTGAGCTATTTCTACAAGAACGTACAATACTACAAGAGCGTAAAGAGAAATTTTTTCATAGTTTACCTCACTTCAACTAATCTCAAAATTAATACAACATTCATACTAGAGGCTTTCGCTATTAATTAGGTAAAATTATCACAAAATAAATGATCTGTTTTAAATCAAACTTTTATTTAGACAATACTCAGTCGCTTTCTCGAAGCGAAGAACACACTCTCAGTTTACACACTTATATTACAAACATAAAAAACAAATTTTACTGTGGCGGTTTTTACAAATCAGAATTGTGCCAAGCTATATTGGCGGGTTTTTTCAAAACAAAATCAACAATTCCATGAAACCCAAAAGAGTTTCATACATGTATAAAAACACTTAAAATGAATATCTATTATAAAATAATTCACTTGACTTATACAATAAACAAATATAAACAAATACTTAGAATAGTACAACTAAATTGAAAAAAGAAAATATCCTTTTTTTTTTTTTACAAAATACTCATTAAAAATGCAGTTTCTACACAAATCAATATTTGTATTATATGTATATAAAAAATTATTATTTTCAATTTAACGTTTACTAATTTTTTATCACTGATACATAATGGCATAATTCAATTCGTCAATTTAAAAATACAAGAGGAATTATCCAAATCAGCTATAAACAGGATGGTAGATCATAAATTTAAGCTAACAATTTTTTCCCTAAAATAGAAGGCCATCAACAAATAAAGAAAAACGAATTTGTTTTGGATCATTTTCAGAATTTTTAAGCTGTATATTTTACTTTCACAAAAGAGTTCTATACATTTAGCTAATATTTTATGCACATTATATTTGATTAATTCATTGTACATTATTTAGTAAACCTGTTCATCTTTCATCCAATACTATTATTTTTAATTTCCGATCGCATATTTACAATGTCGTTTGTCATGCGTCCTGAAAATAACATTATTTGATATTGAGAACTCTGCAAATTATAAGCAAAACAATTTGAAATGGATTGTTTTTTTCTAAAAACAATTTCTCCACTATACTGCATCCTCATAACAAAATAGATTATTACAAAAGCATCCTAAAATGTGCTGAAGTTTCAAGCTTTCATGCAAAATTTTTACAGGGTTATCCAAAAACATTAGTTTTTCTTTAATTTGTTGACGGTTTTTCGGAAAAAATTCTTAGCTGAAATATAGGACGTCTACCATCTTGTTTAAGATTTCAGGATAATTCCTGTGCATCTTTCTAGATATTCAGCAAAAATGTCTAAAATCGCAAGTGACGTCATCATAATATAATATATGTATACAGCAATCCTTAAAAGTAAATTTAAAAGTAAATGCGTGGTTTGGGGTACACAACCATTTTTAATTAATAGGTCGTAATACTTTGTAAACTCATTTTTGAGATGTGATTTTATTGAAAATGAGAAGACTATTTTTTTATATATTTCCGATTTCATACGTGTGATACGAGCTGTTATTTCAAACCTGTCTTGCTTCTTTTTTTTTCTCCCTTCCCTGAATAACATCTTGAATAAAACTCTCTCGTCCCTCCACTTATCAGCACTTATATTCAAAATTTATATATATTTTCACACCTTCCAGTTCCTTCTTTTCATTCAAGAATCTCATCCTTGATGTTCTTTTGGAGGGCATGCACGCGAACGAAAATCCCAACACACTCCAATATACTTTAGCCTGAGAGGGGTAAAATAAATCCATTTCCACTGATTTTAAGCCTTGAATGGGAGCTCTTATACAGAATGTAGACGAATACTCAGGAGGACTTTTGCCCACAATAGATGGTGAGTAAAAGAAAATATCTCCTCTCTGGAGTGATTCTCGTCGAGGTTTCCTATACGGAGAGCAGAAAGTGTGAATTATGTACTTTAAACATGGTTCGCTTTAACCACTGAGGACTTTAATACAAAGAAAAATACATGAGTAAATATTTAAAAAAAATAGCTTGTATGTAGCAGCATAAGTATATGGTACGTAAGGATTCCTCATGCAAAATATAATATGTTTACTTAGTGAATTATGTACTTTAAACATGGTTCGCTTTAACCACTGAGGACTTTAATACAAAGAAAAATACATGAGTAAATATTAAAAAAAAAAAAAAAATAGCTTGTATGTAGCAGCATAAGTATATGGCACGTAAGGATTCTTCTTGCAGATTATAATATGTTTACTTAGTGAATTATGTACTTTAAACATGGTTCACTTTAACCACCGATTACTTTAATACAAAGAAAAATACGTGAGTAAATATTAAAAAAATATCTTATATGTAGCAGTATAAGTATATGGCATGTAAGGATTCCTCCTGCACAATATACTATGTTTACTTAGTGATATATATATATATATATATATATATATATATGTGTGTTTACTTAGTGAATTATGTAATTTCACATGGCTCTCTTTAACGACTGATTACTTTAATGCAAAGAAAAATACACGAGTAAATGTTAAAAAAATAGTTTGTATGTAGCAGTATAAGTATATGATATGTAAGGATTCCTCTTCCAAAATATATGATTACTTAGTGAATTATGTACTTTAAACATGATTCACTTTAACCACTGATTAATTTAATACAAAGAAAAATACATGAGCAAATATTAAAAAAAAAAATAGCTTGTATGTAGCAGCATAAATATATGGCCCATAAGGATTCCTCTTGGAAAATATAATATGTTTACTTAGTGAATTTTGTACTTTAAACATGGTTCGCTTTAACCATTGATGACTTTAATGCAAAGAAAAATGCATGAGTAAATATTAAAAAAATAGATTTATGTAGCAGCATAAGTATATGGCACGTAAGGATTCCTCTTGCAAAATAAGTATAATATGTTTACTTAGTGAATTATGTACTTTAAACGTGGTTAGCTTTAACCACTGATTACTTTAATATAAAAAAATACATGAGTAAGTGTTAAAAAAATATCTTGTATGTAGCTGCATAAGTATATGGCACGTAAGGATTCCTCTTGCAAAATATAATATGTGTACTTAGTAAATTATGTACTTTAAACGTGGTTCGCTTTAACCACTTATTACTTTAATGCAAAGAAAAATACATGAGTAAATGTTAAAAAAATAGTTTGTATGTAGCAGTATAAGTATATAGTATGTAAGGATTCCTCTTCCAAAATATATGATTACTTAGTGAATTATGTACTTTAAACATGTTTCACTTTAACCACTGATTACTTTAATACAAAGAAAAATACATAAGTAAATATTAAAAAAAAAAAAATAGCTTGTATGCAGCAACATAAATATATGGCCCGTAAGGATTCCTCTTGGAAAATATAATATGTTTGCTTAGTGAATTATGTACTTTAAACACGGTTCGCTTTAACCACTGATTACTTTAATGCAAAGAAAAATACATGAGAAAATATAAAAAAAATAGCTTGTATTTAGCAGCATCAGTATATGGCACTTAAGGATTCCTCTTGCAAAATATAATGTGTACTTAGTAAATTATGTACTTTAAACGTGGTTCGCTTTAACCACTGATTACTTTAATATAAAAAAAATACATCAGTAAGTGTTAAAAAAATATCTTGTATGTAGCTGCATAAGTATATGGCACGTAAGGATTCATCTTGAAAATATAATATGTTTACATAGTGAATTATGTACTTTAAACAGGGTTCACTTTAACCACTGATGACTTTAATACAAAGAAAAATACATTAGTAAATATTAAAAAAAATAGCTTGTATGTAGCAGCATAAGTATATGGTACGTAAGGATTCCTCTTGCAAAATAAGTATTATATGTTTACTTAGTGAATTATGTACTTTAAACGTGGTTAGCTTTAACCACTGGTTACTTTAATATAAAAAATAATACATGAGTAAATATTAAAGAAATAGCTTAATTAAAATTAATATTAGATTTCACAGCAATGATATATAACGAATCATTTTTAAATTAACACCCAGGGGTGAATCTTTCATATTATTTCATTGGGAACCTTCACGGTTTTTTCCGCGATATTTGCAATACGTAATGTACTTTCAATACTGTACTTTCAATCGAATAAAACTAGCGTACATAATTCATAAAATGACAAATTTGGGAGGGGGGAATACTCCGAAGTGTTCTTGACAGAGGTACAAAGCATATTATTATTAGGAATGTAACAAACATCCGGCCAACATACTGCATCCGGCATATCCAGTCACTATACCGTATAATGGGCAGTAGCCGGATATTACAATTATCCAGCAGTACATCAGGCTAAAAATTCTACACCGAGGAATAAGATAAATATAACAGAAAACAATGGTAAGTGTTAAACAATATACTACATGAAACCATGCGTATAAGTATTTTGGAGCATTATGTAAAAGAAAGATTAAAAAAATTTTATGGAAAAAAATTAGGTTTATTTATACATTTCATTACAAAAAATCATTTAAGTCTCAACTTCAAAATTGTGTTTTTACATCTGAGAACACAAAATATAAAACTTGCTGTTTTGAAGGATAGAAGAATAAAGACAATTTACTAAAAAAAAAGGTGGGAATATGTTTTTGAAATTTTTCAGACACAAACATAAGAACCATTAAAGAACTATCCAAAATGCTTTTGTTCAGATTTGATTTTTCTAATTAAATAATGTCGGTTTGAGATATTCAGTACTTAAACTTAAAATAAAGAAAAAAAATTTAAAATAAATTATAGTACAAACAGTTAACTAATTAAAAAATGTAAAAGGTGAGAAAAATACTACAGTTTGGTCTCAAAAATAAAGTACATACAGCTGATTTATTTAAAATAAATTTAAAAAGAAAAAGTGAGAAACGTACTGACATCAGGCCGATATCCGGCTGAAACTCTGGCCAGATATTTGGTATCCGTTATCCGGCCAAATTGGCATCCGTTGCATCCCTAATTAATTTAATATTTTCTGCTTTTTCTTTTAAATTCTTATTCCTAAAGTTGTTTTATTATTTTTAAAATAAATGTTTACTATTTTTTCAACTTTTTATGACTTAAACTTTCTTCTCGTAATGTAATAATAGCGTAAGTTATCTGTCTGTCTGTCCTCGAATTTATGAAGCGGTTGGACCTGGTATGGATATAGCATCCATATTGGATTTTTGATGAGTTAGGGTTAGCAAAATTCAAAGCGAGTAAAGTTTATCTTTTCCTAAACTATAGATCCGATTCTAAAATAAATTGGTATGAATAAGAGTCGTATCACAGCGAAAAATACTGTCATATTTAAAACGTTCGAAATCCACCTCGTCCCCCTTTTCGAGCGTTTATGCCATTATATCAAGCCCTATTTTAGGAGCAGGCAATTAAATTTATCAATTTATCACATAATAAATAGGTAAAAATAACAATTTTCTAGCATTATGACATCATTCCTTTAACTATCTCATTTAATCATTTCTTATATTAAATTATTTAAATATCGTCTGCATTATTTTCATACGTTTTATCACTGAACTTAGATATGACGTCAATAATTTTCTTTTATATTTGGCTTAAATAATAGATTAGGTACATATGTGATAATTTTAATCTATTACTTTTGTAGAAAGATAATTCTCAGCCAAAAAACAAGCCATTTTTTAACCTGCCTCATAGGGTACCTTTACAATTCTGGAAAATTAAAAATTTTACTGATCCCGTCATGTGACGGGCTGTATGCTAGTTATTATATAAGATGTTCTACCTTTTATTTTGCGAAACAGACCCAAAAGGTAAATCGCTTACCAATTCGGAAAAATTGTCAGGAACACATTATTGCTGACATCGGAAATGTTTTTCTTTTTCTCAGGTAAAACTTAATAATTCCAATTGTTTAAAACAAAACTTTCGTAGCTGGCATGTTTCCTTAAATTGTGTAGTCACCGCTATCAAGATAATCTTTATTATTCGAACCTTGAGCACTGCAGCAGTGATTATTCCCCACTCCAGATCGGGCAGTCAAAGAAAGCCTTATTTTCCTTTCTTTCTTATGATATTTTTGGTTGACTTCCTAAATCCATCCGCTTATATGCTTACCCAAACTTGAGAACATACATATTTTCGCATATCCCCGGAAGAATCGGCATTCACCGGGCTCATCTAATTCATACGCAAGCATGCGAATATTATGAGAAGGGCTTTCATAAGACTGGCTTAAGTTCCCTCTTACAAGACCAGCCATCTTCAGATATGTTTACTGGGCACACACATTTTTCGAGACGAACGGGGACCTGGCCTATAATGGTGTCCCATTGTGATCGCCGGACAAAGAGCACATCAAGAGGTGATGACGAGGGTCTGTCATTGCCTTCTGTTTGCTTGCTGACTTTCGGAGGAAGGGGCTGCCTTTTCGGCTCAATCGCTGTATCAATAAAGGGCTATAATCTGTTAGTGCGTTGACAAAACTATGACCTTAACTGTTTGATATATTTGAGACGGACTTTTTTGGATGCTAATAAAAGGTTATCGATAATTGCTGCTGAGCAGGTGGTAGAATATTTAATTTTTTTCCCTTTTCATTTCACGTTAGGTGTCAGGTGAAATGATACTTGGATTTAAGAGGTTTTAATCTAGTGAACAAACCAAGCCAGTTGCCAGCCACGTGTGTCCCATTAAAAAGGCCTGTTCGTACGTACGTGCATCAACCAGTAAAGTTTTTTGATTTGATCCTCACTGTTTGCAATCTATGATTTAGATACAGAGAGGATACATTTTAAAATGTTATGTTATAAATGATGTAAGTTTGTAATGAATAAAAATAAAATAAATTCAATCTAATAAAACCGAGTTACGAAACCCTCATTTTAAAGTATTTTAAGCCCACAAAATTTTCTTCTACTTTAAGTTTAGAGACTTAACCTGATGAACCATTTGTTTAATACATCTTTTAAATAATAAATCTATAAAAATAAAATTATAGACATCTGGCACGATATGCTTTAAACATTGAAATGAACTGCAAAAGAAAGTTAATGAGACTGCAGATGTTTTTAGCCATATTGATAAAAACATTGCAGTTCACGTAAAAGAAAATTTCCTTAGAATGGTCAATACTTCCAACTATGCAAAAAGATTTCTGTTTGCAATGAAAGAATGCAAGATCTAGTTGATGCTTCTATCAAATAGAGTGATTAGACTGACTTACTGTATAGTCCCAAAAGAGAAAAATAAAAAGTCATTCAAACAGAAGATGAACAGGCAGGGCGTTTCTTTCATACCGTAGTTCTTGGGTTCAGTGTCGTAGCAAGCATAACTGGTGCTTGGGGCAATAAGCCTTTTTGACTCCCTTCTATTCTAAAAACACCTAGTAATATAGCATACAGAATAAACTGTTTAGCTCTCCTCTGCGAATTGCGAACGAGACACGATAGATCTCCTTGTGAACTCGCCTATCTTCGCCACTCTCTGGGTTCGAATTCTACATCAGGCAGGATGTTTGTCAATAATCAGCTTTAAGCGGTAGATCCTGGTCTAATTCACCTTAGTGTTACAAATAATTGACCGTAGCACTGTAAACCGCTAACAAATGATTCAAACATATGATCAAATATAAAACCTTGGGAAAAATTGACAAATAACTTTGTTTCCAAGTCCTTTGTTATTGTCGAAAATAAAAGATACTAATTACAGAATGAGGAAGAAAACTTATTTTATACCTGCTTATAAATAACGTGCAAAAACAGTTTCTTTTATGAATTTTTGAAATGTCTTACAAAATAACATCAATTGCTGTGTCTTGTAATCGTTTTTAGGGGGGGGGGGGATTTACATGGTAGGAAAATTAAATAAACTTAAAAAACTTAAAAAATAAATTTAATTTTTCTAGAACTAAAATCTATATTTAGGAATACTGAAATATTGTATCAAACGATTACCACGACGTATAACCATTTGTAAAGTTTCATCAGAGCCGAACGAGGGCCGAATGGCCTCCTGGTCTTCGGTACAGGAGTTCGTGAGTTCGAATCCCACTGGTGGCATGGATGTTCGAAGACGTTCAGAATCGGCTGTAAGCAGTAAATCCCTGTTGTATTAGCCCTCGTGAGTAAAACAGTAGACCGTAGCGCTCCAAACCAAACCAAAAATCCATGTTACAAAGTTAAGGGGTTCGAATCCAACCACACGCATGGACGTTCATAGACGAAATAGGCTTTAAGTAGTAGGTCCAGTTCTAATCTTAAGTGATTAGATCTAGTAAATGAAGCTGTATATACTAGTTCTCTTATACAAGCCTTCCTTTTTTTTTTAAACAGTTTTTCGGAATTGATTAATTATATAAACTTTAACTCTTACCAAGCGGGTATGTATGGTATATGTATATGTATGTGTGTGTGTGTGGTTTTGTCAACACTTTTTGTTTTCATTCCTATCTCTGCTTAAGTACACTGTTAATATACTTATTTTCTAATGTTTCGAAAATAATAAAATAAATGTTTTAGTTAAAGTTACTCATGATCTCTTCTGTTGGCCTGCCAGTATTTAGTATTTCAGGTATCTTCCGAAGTAAGCTATGTTTGCATTATTTAAACCAGTGGTCTGAAAGCATTTAAGATTTACTACACCTAACCAACTGTATGATCTTTTGGTGGAACACTTACCTATCCCCAAAAGCATATGTAAGTTTAATGTTAGTTACATTATAACATAGGTTCTGGTAGTAATAATGGGAATAAAGAATAGTTAACCCATTAACGCCCAGCGTCCTCATTTGAGGACAGTCAAAAAATGGTTTGTAGAGTTTTTGTTTTCTTGAAACGATTCTTCCTTTTTAACAGCTCTTTCTATCCTTCATCTATCTCTATAAGTCACATTCGGCATCAATCCTTTTATTTTCTTTCAAGCTCTTAACGAATATTACGATCTTTCCTTTCTTCTTACTAGTTCTCAATATTCCTTCTTTTTTTTTTTCTAATAAGTTTTCATTTCTCTTTTCAGCTTTTTTTATGTATATGTATATTCTTTCTTTTTTTTTTATCTTTTTTTTTCTTTTTTTCTTCACTTTTTCTTATTTTCTTTTTCTCACTTGATCTCTTCTGTTTTACCTTTAATTTCATAATTTTTAGTTTTTTCAGTTTCCTTCTTTCATTTCTCTTTTTTTTTCTATTTTATTATAATAGTTAACCCTTATTCTCATTACCTCATGTAAGAGATTTACCTGTTTTCTTCCTTTTTAACAAAAACAGATATTAATATTATGAATAATCTCCCTAGTTTTCAAATATGATCTTATCTATAATTTTGTCATTTCAATCGGCATTTTATGATTTTCAAGCTTAGAATAGGAAGTATTACGACCGGTATTCTGAACGTATACCGGTCAAAATCATGGCGAATAGCCATATCTGTAATAAGTCATCTCTTTTCAGTACTTTTTTCATATATGATAGCAAATAAATCTCTTATCACGAAGTTTTCCTTTTTTTTTAAAGACATCTTATTATGTTTTAAAATGACACCTCCTTATTAATGATGACTTGATGTCATAGTTAAAGGTATTTAAATTTCATATTTAGTTTTACTTCCAGGTTCTTAGTTCTATAATAGCTTCTATGTTAGGTATTTACTAATATATAGTCATCAGAAATACCCGGGCGTTAATGGGTTAAGAGATTTACCTGGTATCACATGTAAATATAATGCTATAAAATGAAATTTCGTATCAAGATAAAGCTATATGTCAGAATTTCAGTCGATGTACTTGCCGCAAAAGTAAATTTTTGCGCAATGCTCGAAAAAATCCTAAAATGTCGATCCAAATCACAAAATTATTACCAATATCAGGTAGTGAAAAATTTGGGCGGTTGTTTATAGGATTGCAATATACCGCATCAAACAGAAAAATACATTCTGAGGAATCATAAAAATTTTACAAAATAAATATTCTAATAGTCCTACTGAGTATTAATAGATTAAAAAGCACCTTTTCCGGGCGTTAATGGGTTAAGCAACTGATGCAGCAAAATTTGTATAATGCTATTTTACGTAAATAATAACATAACTCGTGTTACATGTGTGACCAAATCTTAGATCTTTGCTTCTATGGACTGTAAATCTGTGACTGAGAAAAGTGTAGGTACAAAACCTAACTCTATAGATGATAGCATCAGGCATATTTTGTACTCCTCATTAAGCTTGTTACAATATTTCTTTTTTGTTACCACATACATTGAAAATTATTTTTCACATAAATATGTTGTTATATGTCAAAATAGTAATGGTTGTACTGGGTATTTTTTGTCACCAACAAAGCCATGAACAGAATGTTTAGAGCACAACCAGGACAGAATGTTCACTGTCGTTCCCTTCATAAATTCGAGGACGTGCAGATAATTTAAGCTATTAGTATGTAGGGGGATATTTTCATGTCCGAATCAAATCATATCAATAGTTTTGTTTGCCAATTTTCCATATACTACGAGTTCTGACTCGAGGGCTTGGCTCAGGTAGTTCTGTAATACCTGCATCCTGTGGTCCGTCTTTCTATACGAGCTTCAAAATATACTCCAACTTATGAATTTTTAGCGAAAATGGCAGATAAAGCCGCTTTTATTTGTTCTCCGTTCTTTACTTGCGTTATGATCGATGGTTGACGGCCGGCTTTATTTGGGCGAAATGGACTCGAAGCGGGCTTCAGTCGTGCAGGGGGCGTTTTCGAGAAGCAACCTGCGCCTGCGTGGCTACCTGCGGCAAAGTTGTCTCGCGCCTCCGAGCAGGGAGCGGGATTCTCCTCTTTTCAGCTCCTGACAATCCCAATCATATCTGCTCCGACAGGGGGGATGGTCCAGCGCTGTTTTCCTTCCATTGTGCGAGCATTTCATCCTCGGACGCCCTCCCGCCGATCCTATTCACCTCTCGCAGTGGGAGACCTCTCGCATCTGCGTAATGAAACTATTATCAATGTACAGAGGAAAAATATAATTTTTTCGCTCCTTTTTTTAAAAGCGAGGTTTTTTTTTATATTCATTTCGAACGCGAACGTGTAAATGAATAGAGATGTAAGGTGATTATATATATAACGCGGGATATGAAAAGAGGGATGGCGTAAGTGAATTTTCCGAGATGTCCCGTTGATTTCGCAGATGTTAGGGTGGGGAGTAAAACATGTGCTTATGCAAAACTGTGAGTCCGCACGAAATTTTAACTCAAAACGAAACGTACGGGGGAAAGATGCTTAAAATCAGGGCTACCAACCAGAACTGAACGAAAACTGGAAAAAAACTGTTATTTTGGACGGAACGAAAACCGAAACTGAACCGAAAAAAATATTAGTTTATTTCGGTTTGATATGAGTTCAGTCATTTTGTTACTGTAACCACGAAATTTTAGCTCAAAACGTTAAGCACGGTGGGAAAGATGCTTAAAATCAGGGCCTCGAACCAGAACTGAACAGAAAACCGGAAAAAACCGTTATTTTGGACTGAACGAAAACCAGAACTGAACTTAAAAAAATATCGGTTTATTTCGGTTTGATATAAGTTAAATCTTTTTGTTGCTGTAACCAAACTAACAATATTTTCTAATTTAATTCGAACCAGTACTGAACCGAAAACAGGAAAAAAAAACATTAGTTTGGACAGAACGAAAACCGAAACTGAATTGAAAAAAATATCTGTTTATTTCAGTTTGATAGATGTTCAATCATTTTGTTTCTGTAACCAACTTATCAATATTTTCTAATTTAATTTAAACCAGAACTGAACCGAAAATCGGAAAAAAAAACGTTATTTTGAACGGAACGAAAACCGGAAAAAATATTGGTTTATTTCGGTTTGATATAAGTTCTATCTTTTTGTTGCTGTAACCAATTCATCAATATTTTCTAATTTAATTCGACCTGTAAATTACCTGTTTTGATGTTTTCTGTTTCATTTTAGCATGAAACTATTTGTAGAAGGCAGATTTATTTCAGTTAAATGTTCAGTTGTCAAAAGCAATTTTGATAATGAATAACAATACCTATGATCGTCGCTCTCTACTCATCACTCGTACCGTGAATGCTGGTTAATTCTATCAATTTACATAGTGTCCGAATTAAATAAGAATAATAAAATTTTCTAAATTTTGATACAATTACATACTTTATTTATGATAGAATTATATTTTTAGTTCAAGTAAGAATATACAGAAAATAGAATTATTCGTTCGGATCTGAACTGAAAACCGTTGTTTTTGGCGAAAGGAAAACCGGAACTGAATCAATATGTATTTTTATCGAGTCCTCCCTGCAGCCCCATTCTTGAAATACTTAGTAGTGTATGATGCTACACAATCCACTTACGTTTCGTTAACAACCCTTAATGACAGCTTAAATTAGCTTCCAAAATTACTTCGCACAGGAGATTGGTATTTAAAATCATTCGTTCTACGTATAGACTGAAGATATTGTCGATTCTCCCTGCCAAATAAATTATTTCAAATGATCTGCCCTTTGAAAAGCCGCATAGAGCTCGAAACTTCGTAAATCATATTAATATATGCAAATACGGCATAAATTGTAGTAAATATAGACATTTTCAACACACGTGAAGGCGAAATAGTAAACGATATTCTCTCAATGAGGAATTTGCACATGTGGGGGATTCGAACAACTTAGTATTTTTCTGATAATTCCAGACTCGTAGATTCCAAAAATGTGCTCAAAAATGTAAAAAACTGGGTACATCATTTAAAAAATTAATTTTAAAGTTAAGCGAAAATCACGTGACATCAAAACGCTCCGTGATTGGTTGTGACGTCATCGTTCACGTTGTCCAATATTTTCTTATTGCTTGTAAGCGCGCACTATTGTTTCTGCAAGTTCCTGAAATATATATATATATATATATATATATATATATATATATATATATATATATATATATATATATATATTGATTGATTGATTGGAGGAGGATTAGTTTGATAAAATTATTAGAGAGTTTAAAAAAAATCAATCTAAAAAATACATTTGTATTGAAAGATTATTTTTTCAATATTGAATTATAATTTAATTCTTTTGGGGACCTATCGCTCATTCACTGTGTTTTGCTTATATACTTTTACAATAAATAAATTTGCTTATATACTGTTATGTATTTCTTTAAACTAACCGGGAAAAATAAATTCTCTGAAAATTTCAATCTGTGTGTTAATTTTGTCTGAAAAAGTAATTTTCACCCTTAATTTGACAAGATGTTTTTCCAAACATTTTTTAATTTCTGTTATTTTTCCATGTCTGTATAGACATTAGGATCTCTGTAAAAAAAAAAAAAAAAAAATGTCATTTTCCATTTTTGAGATAATTAATGTCCGCTGTGGCGAACACTGACAATTATGTTATATCATCATAGTTGGGCCGACAGCGCATTGTGGGCCTTCGCCTTCTTAAGAAGTTTTTCCCACCCTGCTCTGTTTTGTGCTTGGGACCTCCAGCATCTAATCTTTATGAGACCAAAGTCCGATTCCAGGCAGTCGATCCACCGTCGTTTTGGTCTGCCCCTTGGTCGTAGTCCGAAAGGGACTGCATTAAAATCTTTTAAAGCAGCCCGATCTGCGTCCATTCGCAATAGATGTCCAGTCCATCTCATTCTATTCAGTCTGATAAATTTGATGACGTCATCCTCTTTGTAAAGCTTGTATAGTTCAAAGTTAAATCTTCTCCTCCAGGCTCCCCTGTCAAAAATACCGCCAAAAATGGTCCGCAACGCTCTCCTTATTATGTTATATAGTAGTTATAAATATACATGTCCGGTGTAGAGGCCAGACTTAGCCAAATTTACGGTTAATGATTTATTAATCTAATAGCAATTATTAAAATTTTTTAATTGAATTAAGTAAATTTCGATGTAATGTTTGGCAATGAAAATAGTTAATAGTTTCACATAGAATTTACTCTCTTCCCAATCTTCACAGGACACCTTCCGGTCAGAGTTTTATCGGTCTGGTTGAAAATATTTGGCTGATTGCTCCCGAAAGAGAAAGTGTAAAACAGTCCACCCTGACTGCTAGTCAATCTCATCCGTCTCTCCGTCCTCAGAGACCCCCCATAGTGCTTGCACGTGCGAAGAGAGACACCCTCTCCCCCTTTTTTCACGAAGAGGGAGTCGGGGGTTGCAGCTAATTGTAGCTAATGGAATCATCGTCTCCAGAGATGGTGCTTTCGAGCGTAAAGATCATTGTAGAAGCATACTTTTTTTTTTCATCCCGGTTTCTTTTCAGTTTTGATTTTATTTATCAATAGCATCCCTCTCTCTCCACATGGATTTTCCGGATTGATGGTCATGTTTGGAAGAAGTGGGGATACTTTTTTTTTTTCTATTTGGACTTATTTACAGTGTAGCAGGTGTGCAGGTGTCAGATATGGGGTGTTGTTAGAAACAATGCAGCTGTAATTTTGCTTAACCCTCCGAGTGCAACATATCTAGGAAGAAAAGTCTTTAAAAATACATTACAGGTTTACTGTGTTAGTAGCCAAAACGTTCTATGATTTTTTTTCCTTCACCTTGTCGACTAGAATGGAATACGGGAAACCCACCCTCGTTATTGTCCCTTTGATTCCATTAATAAATAGATATACAAATAGATATTATAGATTGTTAATTTTTAATGCACATAAAACTCTTCAAATCACGAAGATCATCCCATAAAAAGTAATGGATTCTAAAAGTACAAATAAAAATATTATTTGAGAGACTTGTTTATATTTTTTTTATGAAAGTCATTCAATATATTCAAGTGGTGCAATTACCGCAAACGAAATACTTCGAAATAGAGATTAACAAAGCTATGAAAAGCTATCAGCGTCTTTGCGCATCAGGGATTAGAGGTGCATTCCTCAATAAATGTCAGTCGAAAAGGGCTGCATTTCCTAAGCAATCGACATGACCCTCTTACCGAAAAACTCCATTGGGGAAATCACTGGCAAAATGTGCATTACTTCCATTGTCGAAGTGTTTTTGGAGATCGAAAATTGTACGTTTTGAAGACATCATCGGTGTAGTGGAATTGTACGTGCGAACCGCTTAGAGGGTTAAAAAAATCTTAATTTAATAAATTCTGATGAAATTGTCATAGTTTTTGAGTAGAAATTTGCATACACCAGAAAAGGAGTAATTAATGAGTATCACTCATATTCGGTTCTATGGAGATTTTTGCGTAAAAAAATTACCTTAATCTATAGGGCTTCTTGTAAAATTCTGATACACGATAAACCAACATTTTGATAACGTGTACAGGAGTATTTCGTATAACACGGCTAATTAGTACCGTACTATATCGAAACCGTGTTATACGAGACTTATTTATTCATTTAAATTATTATTTATTTATTATACAGTGGACTCCACTTAATGTGATCGCGGTTAATGGTATCAATCGCTTATTTTTATCGAAATTACTTGGTCCCGATTTTCTTTATTTATTTGTATGTTAAAATTCTCGCTTTATGTGATCGTTACATCGGTTAATGGGATCAGTTTTCGAACCATTTTCGTTAAAAAATTATTCTTTAAATAGTTCCCGAACATCATCAACGTTCATATCTGAAAATCCGTCTCCTTCTAAATTTTGTAGAAAGAGATTTTGTGTTAAATTATGGTTTCTCCCCAGCTAGCAACGTTACGTTGGGCCAACGTTGTACTGCATACGTTGGGCGAACGTTGATATGACACGTTGGCCAACGGTTGGTTAATGGTTGGCTAATGGTTGTTGTGTACATATTGCCAACGCAATACTACGGTGGGCCAACGTAATACTACGATGGGCCAACGGAATACCAACGTTTATATTTCTGTTTATTATTTTGCTATAGTGTATAATATAGAATGGGCATGTGCTATTACTTTGAAATAAGCTGATGTTTTTATAACATAAGTCATTTTTAAATTTTGCAATAGTTGAAAAATAGAAAATAGATATAAAAAGAATGACATAGTTTATTTTAGTCCACACCACACATTTCATATAATACTTTGCGGCAATCCATTTATTCCTTTGAAATCTGTATTAATTTTTTTAATGATACAAACTGTTTCGTAAATAAGAAAAACGAAAATTTCCCCTTCTGAGAGCTAAAAATAGATAATTGAAGAAAAGCACAACACAACAGAGGTTAAACAAAAAAAAATATACATATTTTAGTTATTTTTCTTTTATTTACAATTTTTTTTAAATTTAAATTCGGCCACCATATCCATCTATCAAAGTTCTCTACATTTTCTCTGGATTCACAATTTCATGGCATCTGAAACACAAATAAGTAACTCAAAAAGTATATATTATAAAATGTTTTAATGTTACCACAAACATTTCCTTTTATCCTTTTACCTTTTTAAAATGATTCAAAGATGATTTGAATATGTAAAAAAGTAAAGGCAAACATAATTACATCTAATAAATAAAATTAAGTTATAAAGTAAACAAGTTTCATAACTATGATAAAGTGAAATCCATAATATTTACATATCATTATACAACTTTATTATTATTATTAAGAAAAAACACAAAAAAGTAACCTAACGATAATTTAAATCAGCATGCTTTAAAAAAAAATTATGTCACCTATCTTAAATTGACTTAAAATTTGCTATTTTCTTAAATCTGTACTAAAGAAGTGTATTAAAAGGTATTAAAGATAAAGTGTACCAAAACGCCGTGTATATATTTTTGATAAATGGTAAGTTACTATTAAAAACACAAAAGAGACACTATAGTTCAGATAGTCAGATGTCGTTTTTTTTTCAGGAATAAATTAATAATAGTTAGGGCATATCATATATATATGATAAAACAAAAAAATAACAAGAGAACGTCTTTCCAATTTGAAATCCTGCAGAGATGGCGCGGTAACCCTAAAGATGGCGGTTGATACACAACTTTCTCTTTTGGTGGAGCTGCTGCACATGATCGTAGATATAGGCGGTTACTTTTATATTTCTTAGCCAATGGTATGCCGATATTTGTGCAAGAGGCGTAAACAGAAAATCTCCAACGTTGACCCAACGGGTGGCCAACCAAACATTTTGCCAACTAAATACCCATCATTTCATATCCCCTTTTCAAGGTTTACCCAACCAAAGACCAACAGCCAACTTATAGCCAACGAAAATCCAACGTTTCTGTGCTATCTGGGTCAAATGGGACAAAGTTTCCTTTCTGAACCATTTGTGGTAACAAAGGTTTCCAACAAGCATGAAGTGTAGACTGTTTTATTTCCTTGCAAGCCAAATCTATAATTGCAATACAACCTAAAGTGGAAAACTCTTTCCAGGCTTGAGTAAACTTTACAATTTTTTCGTTTTCCAGTTTTTGAATGTTAGTCATATGTAGTATTCCTTAAGAGTTGAAATGATTCCTTTATCTAACGGTTGGATCAATGATGTACAGTTTGGAGGAAAAAACACAACTTTGACGTTAGGATGATTAAAATCTATACTGTGGCTACCTGCATTACCAATGAGCAATAAAACTTAAAAGCTCGAATTTTTTCTTAGAAAACATTTCTACCTCTGGCATAAAATAATTTTTAAACCAGTCTTAAAAAAATTTTGCGTTATCCAGCCTTTTTTATTTGCTCGCCAGAAGACTGGTAGATTGCACTAGGTTACCTTGATCTAGGTTTACCTTATTGTGTGATTCAAGGTAAGATTTAAAATCATTGGTTTTCCTACAAAATTCTCCGATAGATTACTACGCATGTAAACGTTAATCTAAATTTAGGATCCAAAATTAGATTTAGTATAAACGTTACGACTAAATTTTTTACATGCCTCAAATTAAAATTATTAAGTATTTATAAACATTCAAAAGAAAGTTATTCACTATGTATTTTTTTCACTTTTCGCTATCTACATTTAAAAAAACTTTATCTGTTTTATTTACAAAGAACAAAACGCATATTATCAAAAAGAAAATCAGAGATAAAATATAGTTGGGAATTCCCCTTATTGAAAGAAAATTCTACGTATTCAATTTCTGATAATCGTGTTACATCAAAACAGTGTAATACTGAATTCAAGTTTTGTGTAATATTAAATCCGTGTTGTAATAATCACAAATTTTGTACCGTTTAATATTGAAACTGTGTTTTACAAATACCGTGTTATAAGAGGGACGCCTATATTCATACAAGGGTCATCCAGAGGCATTTCCGTAATTGCGTTATCATGTTAACACATTATAAGCGGGACACGGACTAGTACGTTTTCTGACCATTGATTCTTGAGCGTGGTCACGTACTAGTATGAGTTAGAGTAAGAACATGGTTTGTTTGTGGGTACAAAAATAACGGTATATACAGGAAAACGAAGCTGAATGTTCTCGTCTACTGCATAGATTCTGGAAAAAATTAGACAAATAAAAACTAGTTTTTACATCAGTCGATGCGGAACCACAGAACGGGAAAAAATTAAAACTATATACTACTATTTCTATTTGATTTTTCATATTTACGATACTATTATAAATTTATCCAATAAAAATATATTTTTTGTTTACAAAAATCTTATGGTTGTTATTTATATATTTTTATTTATATATTTGTTTATATATTTCAATATAAAATGCGAAAAGTTGGTTAAAAAATTAAATAATTCTCGATCTATTCAGAATTAACTGAATAACTAAATTTACGCTCAAATTCTCGTTCTCAGTATAATTCCTCAGCGAAATGTACCTGCACACAATGTGTTAAGATACAAAACATTTATATCTCTATAGAGGGCTCCTAGTGATGCGATATTGTCAGATTACAGTAGACACTTGTGTGATTTGTTAAGAGAAGTTGAACAGTATCGTTTGTTTCATGAAAACTTCCAAACCCTTTCAACATGAAATTGTGCAATTTCTACTGTAGAAAAATATGCGTGATGGAGAAATTTATCGCTGCATGCAAAATTTGCGTGGCACAGAGTGTAGGTCAGTATATCAAGCCTGATCAGTATTCAGATAGTGTTGCGTATATCTATTGTAGCCTCCACACTATAGCCAACTGTTCACCACTTCTCGATGGTGATCTTGGATGATGATATACGGGTTGTACCAACAGACTGGTCCACTAAATGTGCCTAATGCGTGAATTCGTCCATAGGGTCTACTACGAACTTTAGTTGCGCATCTGGCTGCCTTTGATCTTTGTAGAAAAACCGCTTGAGAAACCATCCTCCGCCAAGGCCATTTTATCGTCTGCCATCGTCGACCTCGATAAGCTATACCCCCTCCAGACGGTGGTAATGTCTTGCAGTGGACCATAGTGTGGAGGGAGCCTTGAGGTTTTAATGTTTGTTTTAAAAATATTATCGTTTGTCATTAGCTTATTTAATTTTTCTTTGATGATGTGGCCACTTTTGAAAAGGAAGAATACGTTTTTCTGATTTAATTTGAGTATTGTAAGATAACGTCAAAGCTTATATGGAATAATAAAGAAATGTTATAATGCTTCTACTTGAAGCCCAGTAGCGTCGGGGTAGCACATCGCGCTCCCAAGACGCAGGTCGAGCTTCGATTTTCGGGCTGGGCAACACTGACTCAGCATTTCATCCCTTCAGTGGGTAGATAAACTGAGGACCAGGCATGCTTAGGAACTAACACCGGGGGTTCAGCGTAAATCTGACAATCTAACTGATGCATATGCTTCGTACCCCAGGGCCCTTGGTCTCGGAAACGGAGATTGGCACCGTAGGCCCTGGCCCCCTAGGGGTTGTTGCTTCGAGGACTTTAAAGTTTTTATAATGCTTCTTATCACCATTCCATGAAAACCGTCTATAACATGCAGTATTTGAATAAGAAAACAAAATTTGGAGCCTCCGGGTGGGCCAAATTATTGTTTTCTTATCCAAATACATTACCATCTAAATCTCGGGCTATTCAGATACCAATTTTTGAACGGAAAGTTTTGTGTGTTATAGGAATTGATAACTTATGAAGGCCCGGGCAAAATTTTGACTTGTACAACTTATAAATAAATTATTAAATCCAGCACTAAATCTATAAAAACTAAATCTATCAGATTGAAGCCACATTTGGACACACATTGGATCCCTCCTTATTGAGTTTTAAGAACTTTAATCACATACCATTTCAAATCACAGGCAAAGGTGGTATGAATGTTTCAATGAGAACTCTAAAACGTTAATAGTTGCTAACTGGTTTAAAATCACTACGAATACTATTGGTTTGGAGCACTACGATCTCCTTTTTTGCAACTAGGCTAATGAGATTGAGACCTACTGCTTAAAGCCGATTCCGAACGACTTTGAACATCCATCCCCAGTGGGATTAGACCCCATAAACTTTGGTACCGAAGATCAGAACCCTAACCTTTTGGCCAATAAAAGTAGCGCTACGGTCTACTTTTTGCAACACGAGGGCTAATGAGACCGGTACCTACTGCTTAAAGCCGATTCCGACCGGCTACGAACATCCATGCCATAGTGGGATTCGAAACAATGAACTCCGGTTCCGAAGGCAAGTACCCTACACATTCGACCATCCTTTAACCATCTCATTTAATTATTTCTAATTAAATTATTCTTTGCAATAATAAAGGAGAAAGGCGCTTGGAAAGCCTAGGACTGTCAAGCCAATAAAAGAAGACAGGTAAATTTAACCAGAGATCGGGTCCTACTGCTTAAAGCTAATGCTGAACGGCTACCAACATCTTTACCATTGTAACGTACTGGAGATATGGTAGGCGAAGCCGTCACTGAAACAGGCCAGAAAACTGTTTAATCTAGACTAAATATTTTATTCAGGCGAATAAATTATGTACAGCTATGTACAGATTCAGTAGATTTCTAAATATTCTGGGATCTCGTGCTGAGATGACATTCACACAATAAGGATGCGTGGGTACTGGGTACAGTGTGGCTAGAGCTTCCCAATCACTGGAATTGCTCGCTAATTAGTGCCGGTAATAAACGCTGACACTATCACCTCCGGGCTGACGATTGGTACAGTCGGCTTTCACACCAAGATTCGAAAGCTCAGAGTGCGTATCACGCTGGGGCTCGTGAAGCTAACTCGGGATGCAAGATGATCCAAAATGAGAGCAAGGGTCACTCTCGGCTACCTACTTCTATGCACGAAGTAAAAAAAAAAGTAAAATAATGGGAATGGGATTCAAGTCGAAGGTCGACTTCTTAACAAACAGAGACGCTGGCGGTCTCTAATCAAGCAAACTTCAGAAATCGGATATACGAGCGGACTCCTTTGGAGCTCCACACAACAGCTCCAAAAGCAACTCTTAAGAAGAAGCCTCAAGAAGAAAAAGCCCCGTCTTGGCACCGCCACTCTTCTTTTATAGCGGTCCCGGCTCCCCTTACGCGATTCATCGGGAAACTTCCAGAAGCAGGATGATGCAATTTTGCGGTTACTTCCCACCTGAATCAGCTGTTTCGTTTCCATATGTGGTCGAAAAGCCGTCTTTAAATCAGCCAACCCAAACAACTTAATTGCCCTTTTTCGCTACCGCTAATGGGCGCACATGGCACTGTAATTATTTACAATCATTTCACCGAGTCTTTTCACTCAACAGGCTCACAAAGTCTCAGACGCGCTGGCTCCAGCACACGGACAGTTTTCAATAAAGTCCGGGACCTAGTACCCAACGTGTATTGTTAACCACTCGTTTCTACCTGCCACTAACCGTAATTGTCCGCTGCGAAAGGTCACCTTCCGCTCCTCTTTCTTTAGGGTCATGTAACGAATCGTTACACCATGAACGGATTTCGAACTTGCAGATTTCAAGGTCAAAACACAGCGCCCGACCCATTCGGCCCCATTCCTGATTAACAGTGACGGAATGTTGTTTATCCGTTTTCATTACTCTATTTTATATACTATCCGTAATATTCTAATCACTAACAATAGAGAGAAGGGACAATATTAGTTTACAAACATAAATTAGCTGCTTTCTCACCTAAGTACTTTAAATTCCTCTGCATGTCAGAAATTTTTTAAGTCATATTGAATTTTTGATTTTTGAAGGATTGTTTGCTACTTCCCTTAAGCTAGACAAGACTGCTAGCCAACTTGACAAAATTAAGTTGTAACGGATATACAGATTTCATAATTTTCATTGTGTCCTTTATTTACCCCGAAATTCTAGTTTGATAATTTTATTTGTGCCCCAATAACAATGAAAATAACTTTTGATGTATTAAGACTAAATTTAAAGGAAAGTGCATCCTATAAAGATGGACGTTTATAACAAACTAGCATGTAGCCCGTCTTATGATGGGATGAGCAAAATTTTTGATTTTCCAGAATTGCAAAGTACCCTATGATGCAGGTAAACAAATGGTTTATTTTTCGCTGAGAATTATCTGGTACACGCTCAATAATTTGTTTATCTTCATACTCCTCTAGAGTCTTCTGATACTGTGAATGCAGTTTAGAATCCCATTGAATTGATATAAAAAGATAATTCAAAGTTTTCTTTGCTACGTCGAAATTATCGTTAATTTCTTCCCAATTTTTTGCCACAGTAATTATTGTAAGTAAATGAATAAAACTATCATTTCCACTACACCCTGGAGGTAAATAGAATTTGTTGTTAATACTGGGGATAAAATTTTCCTTTTAGCAAAAAATAATCGATGACTAAATTTAAGATTATCACATATGTACCTAATCTATTATTTAAGCCTAATATAAAAGAAAATTATTTCTGTAATATCTAAATCCAGTGATAAAAGTGTATAAAACGTATGAAAATAATGCAGACGATATTTAAATAATTTAAAATAAGAAATAATTAAATGAGATGGTTAAAGGAATGACGTCATAATGCTAGAATGTTATTTTTACCTATTTATTATGCAATAAATTGATAAATTTAATCACCTGCTCCTAACCGGAGAAAATAGGAATTGGAATAAGGGCATTAAATGCTAGAAAAGGGGGGAAGGGGTGAATTTCGAACGTTGGTAACCCTAACTCATGAAGAATCTAATATGGATACCTCTATCCATTCCAGGTCCAACCGCTTCACAAATTCGATGACAGACGGACAAATAATTTAGGCTATTACTATATAGGACATAATTCAGTCATATGCGCCAGTAATTAGATAAATTCATTGCATTAGAATTTTTTTTCCAACAAAAATTAATCGATGATTCAATTTAAAATCATCAGATATATACCTAATCTAATATTTAAGCAAATATAAAAAAAATTATTTACGTAATATCTAAGTTCAGGGATAAAACGCATGAAAATAATACAGAGGATATTTAAATAATTTAAAATAAGAAAGGACTAAATGAGATGGTTGACGGAATGACGTCATAATGGTAGAAAAAAATGTTATTTTTACCTATTTATTACCTGATAAATTGATAAATTTAATCGTCTGCTCTTAACCGGGAAATATAGAGCTTGAAATAATGGCCTTAAATGCTAGAAAAGGGGGAAGGGTGGATTTCGAACGGTGTTAAGCCTAACTCATGAAGAATCCAATATAGATACCTCTATCCATTCCAGGTCCGACCGCTTCATAAATTCGAGGACAGACGGACAAATAACTTAGGCTATTATTATATAGGGAATAGCCAGATTGTCAGAAGACGTTTACACTTGATGCCTTGATAAGGTACATCTTCTATTCGTTCATTAACCCTTTGAGGGGCACCCTTAGAAACTCTTTAGTTTCAATCAAATTAGTTTATATGTGTTATCAAATGTTATCTATGGACCTTTTAAATACGAAGTATATGAAAAATATTTTACTTGAGGAATAAGTAAGGGGTAATTTGATGGCGTAAATACCTCCCTTAGAAATAAGCATGTAAATGACACATTTTTTAATAATATTGGAAAAACAATTCACAATTTTTAATAAAAGGGTGTGTAAATCAAATACATAAGAAATTTATTAGTGGAGTTTAAATAGGTGCATTTATTTCAAAGTCTTGATATTGAAAAGTAGAATTTTTGCTTTTAGAATCTGGCTTTGATACAGCCTGATTCTAAAAAAAGCAGGTTTTGAGAGGAATAATTAAAAGAAGGAAAAAAATTAAGTATCGATAGTTTGATGCACCAAAAATTGAAAATCAAAAACTTTTTTTCTTTATAAATCAGAGAAATATTTTTAAGAACAGGTATATTATATATACCAGTGCCCTTCAAATGATTAAGCCTTGGAACTTTTATCTCAGTAATTTTTCTGCAGCATTACTAAATACTAAATTCTGGGCTCGCTTCGTAGGAAAGTAGAAATAAAAAAAAAGAAGTGCTTATGGTTCATATTATATGGGGGATTCTAAAGGTAGGTTATCCATAAACGCTAGAAAAATAACCTCGATAGTTAGGAAGGGAAACGAGATTCGAAATTTTACCGAATTGCATTTTCAGATTTTAAGCAGTCTTGCAATAACAATCCACTGTCTCGTAGGTGAATTGAAGTGATGAATACGAGTAACAGGGTGAGATCCCGGTGAATGGTAGCATCCTATTTTATTCGGCAGTTCATAACTATCAGCGAGATAGATTCAAAAAATAAATCGTCATTAATCTCCCTCGCTTTTGCAGCTCTCAATGAAAGGGATTTAAATAAATAACCCCAGCGAAGGCATCCTCTGTCGAAAGGGCGTGATAGAGCCGGAAGGATCCCTTTATGCGACAATGGAGACACCTCCAGGAGGGGGCGCCCTAACCCCCTAGGGGGGCTCCTTTTATCCTTGTCGTCCCTGTCATCAATCGTGCGGGGTGCAGATGCGGCGTTTAAAAGGCCATAAATTCAGGGTGTAGAATTTCGAAGAGGCGGGAGAGAGGGTCATCTTCTTCACGCCCCGCTCTCGGCGGGCTCTTTTCGAGTCTATTCCCAGATGACTCTGTAAAAAGAGGCAGACGCCTGAAATGCACAAGTTTCTTCCAATCGATAACTTGCTAGGAGAGCAGCAAGGAATGAGGTTATTTGTTAAAATGAGTAAAATAAGGGTAAAATATTAAGTACAGTGCTTTAAAGTATTGTTTAATGTTTTTTACAAATAAAAAAATTTGTCAAATTAAAAAAAAATATCTAACTATTTTTCTATGTTATACCAAAAAGCTTAGAATTTTTTTAAAATGCTGATAACAATATAAGCTGCAAGATTAGCATACTTCATCGTTTTCAGATTTTAAAACTTGCTTAGAAAATAGCAGGTTCCATTCTCGTATCGGGGGTGGGTGGGGGTGCTGCTCTTCCTACCGAAGTTCAAATGTTCAAATTCCACTACAGGAATGGATATTAGTAACCGTTTGGAATCGGCTTTAAGCTTTAGAGTCTGGTCTCATTAGCTCCCGTGTAGCAAAAATTAAACTTAGAGTTCCAAACCAAACCTCCACCATATCGGAGCGGAAACACATTAAAGACAGTGTAATGTCCGTATTACACAAAACGACTATTCTACAAACAATTCCTAACGACATCGTGTTCAAATGTTCGAATCCCACTGCTGGCATGGATACTAGTAACCGTTTGGAATCGGCTTTAAGCTATAGAGTCTGGTCTCATTAGCCCCCGTGTAGCAAAAATTAAACTTAGCGTTCCAAACCAAACCTCCCTCATATCGGAGCGGAAACACATTAAAGACAGTGTAATGTCCGTATTACACAGAACAGCTATTCTACAAGCAATTCCTAGCGACACTGTACTACTGTATGCGAAAAAATTTGCGAATAAGAGAAATTTTTCGATGAAGTAGCGAAAAGCTGTCACAATTTAGCGGCTTTATCCAATGGGATCCAATCCTATCCCACTTTATAATCATCTGTGAATGGGAGATACGATAGGGATGTGTTGATTACACGATGATATTCTGTGTAAAACCAGCTTTAGTCACATCACTGATCTCAACAGGCTGCATCACAATGTTTTAGCCATCCAACCATTAAAAGTTTAAATTATTCGATATCTTTTCCAGAAGTCAAAAGCACAGCTTTACTCTTTTCTGGTGATTGAGTGAAATTATCCTGATGATACCGGATATTCATTTTCAGATGAAAAATGAAGTACGTCAAAATTACTTTTCAAATGGAAATGTCACCAAATTACACACAAGGAAATCAGTCAAATTAGGAAAATGTCGGATTTTTTTTCCTAAATATTCTTATTCTGAAAAGAACTTTGCCGATCGATCGCCGATTGGTTTGGGTGTTGGCCTTGGGATCCGGAGTTCGTGAGTTCGAATCCCATTATGGCATGGATGTTCGTAGCTGTACGGAATCGGCTTTAAGCAGTAGGTCCCTGTCTCATTAACCCTCGTGTTGCAAAAAGTGGACCGTAGTGCTCCAAACTAATCTCCCAATCTGATATGAGTTTATAGTTATAGCTTATAAGTAACTTTGTGTGTAGAAGCATTTTTATCATAGTGAAAAATCAGGCAGAATTCAAGAACTGCAGACACACATTGTCCTGTCTGCTGAGATGTCAAAGTAATTTACCGGTTTAACTTTAAAAGCTTTAACCAGATCTGCACAAGTGACGAAAATAGGGTACATGACTTTTTTCATATAAAGTTATTCTTTTGGGGTTGCTGGTAATGATCCAACTAAACTGTTTTGTTATTTTTTTATTTATTTTTTAACATGCTGGTTAGAAAGTAATACATATTTCGTTATTCTATTAAAATTTTTCTTTGCCCATCTAATCTGATCTGTGTCTCATCATGAGTGACCAGTCCATATTGTATGGTTATATTCTGTCCCGGCTAGAAGTATATTAATAACTGTAACTGTCATATTTTTCAGGAAAGGGACAATGGCTGCCTATCGGGCTTGATTATTTATTTTTTATTTCCATCTGTCGTTGTTCTTCGTATCATATTTCCTTTTTATTTTCCCCAATATCTGCCGAAAACTCCTTGGTGTCATCCATCTTTGGTCATTTTTCTCCCTCCTATCATTCTGGACAGAAACTTCAAAAGCTACTATTTTAGAAGCATGGCAACTGAAACTGACCCTCGGTCTCTATTGTGTTCCAGAGGGTGACTCTGGGATATGGGAGAAGGACCCTTCTCTCCGGGTCTTCCTCTTTTTTTATTTCCCCCAACAAAAAGTTATAAAGAGGTTTTCCGCAGCTGTTTTCGATATTTCAGGCAGGAGCGGGTGTTTGTTTACTCACATCTACGATGTTTTAAATGGTGCGTGTCCAAAATCATTGACTTCGAGTGTGTAGATAAACAAGTCTGACTTCACACACTGACAATGGCATTTTGGGGGGTTATTTCTTACGGGAACGATTGTGCTTTGATATTTGTATAGATGATATGTTGAATTATATTCCGGTATTGCCACAAGAACCACATGTATTTTTGGAGAAGCTTATATCCATAAGCTTCTAGCATACAGATTTCTATAAAAATTTGAATTGTCCATCTCTAATATGTATGACGTATCATCGGCGTACAAGTATATTTGACCAAGTCAGAAACTACGTATTTTTCAACAATAGGATCCAATCGTTTCTGATATTAAGTTAGCTGCAATAACAAGTGAAAAAATGGATCCTCTTCATTTTGTGGAGATTGAAGATATGAAGAAATAAGAACACATTTTGACTTTGCCAGATTTACTTGTTCTCCGACCAATGGCGTAAGCAAAAATTAATTTTGGCGAAGGCATATTGTCATTACCAATAAGGGCATCCTTATGGAAAGTGCAGAAGAGGCTTGATTTCCCCTCTCCCATTTTGTAACGTCAGTTCTTTAAACTAAATTTAACACTTAAATATGCATATATACACACATTTTTATCTCAGACCTCCCCTTCTAAATTCTCTCATATAGGCACCAATAATTGCCATGAAAAAAAATAGACTTCTTTAATTTAGTATTACCATTATGTAAAAACTAAAGATTACATTATATCGATCTAATTTCACCGTTGTAAAACTATTCATGAACTGATAATTTTTTACCAGGTTATAAAAATTAGAAAAGTATGGCTGTTTACGAAAAATAATAGAGAGAGTATGAAAACAAACTTCTTTGCTTACCAGTATTGATGGAATCCTGTATCATTGAAAATTGATAAAATACCATTTAATAATTGAAAAGAGCAGTTGCAATTTAAGAAAAAAAAAGTTTAAAAATATCCGATTACAATGGAAAAATCTATTCATATTAGTTTTTAGAAATTTATATTTCTTCTCCGCTTTTGTTTTTGTAAAATATCTAAAACTTCATCATCAGTTACAGGAATATTTTTATAGATATACAGCAAGCAGAACGCATTTCTGAAGTACTGTTTCTCAAATAATTTTTTAGATATTTCATACTTGAAAACGATCTTTCAGCTGTGCATGTTGTCACTGGGAAAGTGACTAAAATTCTTAAAAATTTATGGATATTCGGGAAAATTTCTACATTGCACTCTTGTATAGCTTCTATAACCTGTACTTTAGGAGAAGCGAGGAGTATGTATGACACATTCATAAGCTTCATGGTTCTGGTTCTTTTTTCTTTAACCCACTGAACGGACGAGTCGACGGGGGTTCGACAGCGAATTCTTGTTCGAAAACGGACCTGTCGACCCCTTCTCGTTTGCACTCGTATAACTCGTATCGCACACTTTTGAGAAAAAAAAATATTGCAAAGCGATAATAAATGAAAGAAACTAATTTTGCGTAACGGAACTCCTTCACCTTGCAGGGAAAATAACTTAAAAGTAGCCTGACAACTTTTAAACCGGCAACTCTAGTATGGTACGGTAAGTTCCGTCTGGAATTTACGAAAAGGGTGACTGTTTTGAACGGGAAAAAGGTGGGGAGGGTGGTCGGTGGATGGGTTAAATGAGAAATTATATTGTTTAATTTATTCTTATTCAACATTTTTGTTTTAAGCTATATATAAGATAACTCAGTCATATACACCAATAAATAGATAAATTCTTTGCGTAGGAATTTTATGATCCATAAGTACTTCTTTTTTATTTCTACTTTCATACGAAACGAGTTCAGAATTTAGTATTTAGTAATGCTGTAGAAAAATTACTGAGATAAAAGTTCGGAGGCTTAATGAACGAATAGAAGATGTACCTTACCAAGGCATCAAGTGTACATGTCTGCTGCCCATCAAGATATGCATTAATATTAATTATTATTACTAGCATATAGCCCGTCATATGACGGGATAAATAAAATATTTAATTTTCTAGGATTCTAAAGTATCCTAAGAGGCAGATAAAAAAGGGATTTGTTTTTTGTATGAGAATTATCTGGTGCTTGATCAATAATTTGTTTATCTTCATACTCCTCTAAAGTCTCCCGATACTGTTAATGCAGTTAGAAACACAATGAATTCATTTAGTCAAATCATGTGGTTATGTATAAAAAACAAACACACAAACGAACGAACTTCTTACTTTTGAAATATATAACTTAAACGCTAGATATAAGTCCGGGAAACAGACTCCTAGACTTTTATGAAAAGAATTTGTTGTTATTACCGGTGATAAAATTTTCATTGCAACAAAAAATAACTGATGATTAAATTTAAAACTATCACATATGTACCTAATCTATTATTTAAGCCAAATATAAAAGAAAATTATTTACGTAATATCTAAGTTTAGTGATAAAAGGTATGAAAATAATGCAGGTGTTATTTAAATAATTTAAAATAAGAAATGATTAAATGAGATGGTTAAAGGAATGACGTCATATTGCTAGAAAAAAATGTTATTTTTACCTATTTATTATGTGATAAATTAATAAATTTAATCGCTTCCTCTTAACAGGGGAAAATAGGGATGAAATAATGGTATTAAACGCTCTAAAAAGGGGAAGGGGTGGGTTTCGAAAGTTTTAAAGACGACACTATTTTTCATTGTGATATGAAGCCCATTTATACGAATTTATTTTAGAATTGGATCGATAGTTCAGGAGAAAAGAAATTTGCTTTGAATTTTGCAAATCTTATCTCATTAAGAATCCAATATGGATGCCTCTATCCATTCCAGGTTCATCCGCTTCAAGAATTCAAGGGCAGACGGACAGGCTATTATTATATAGGGGATAACTATCACCAGTAACAATGCTAAGTAATTAGATAAATTTATTCCATAGGAATTTTATGAACCATAAGCGCTTTTTTTTTATTTCTACTCTCATACGAAGCGAGCCCAGAATTTAGTATTTAGTATCGCTGTAGAAAAATTACTGAGATAAAAGTTCCGAGGCTTAAAGAACGAATAGAAGATCTACCTTATCAAGGCGTCAAGTGTACACGTCTACTGCCAATCTGGTTATGCATTAACCCTTTGACGGTTATGAACGAGTTCAGCTCGCAATCGAATCTTGCTTCATAATGCGCGCAAACGAGTTCCGCTCGTGGGCAAAATTTTGACCGAAATGGTTAGAAACGAGCACTACTCGCTTAGTGAAAATTTTCCCCAATGCGCGCTGACGAGCTGAGCTCGTTCACCGTTATTATTCTGCATTGATTATGTTACAAACGATTCCGACTCGCGAAATTTAGTTAGTTTTACTGCCTACATATAACAGTACGGGTTCCATAAATTTCTTTTCATAATGAAGGGGGATTTTTTCTTTACCTTCTTATGCGTATTTTGGCGCGTGTTTTAGGGTGTTTGTAAAGTAAAATGGCTCAAAAATGAAAGTTACATAATTATGATGATGATTATGATTGTGATACAGAAAGCTTATCAAGTTTTGAGTCTGATGAAGACTTTGTTCACAGTATATCAAGCTAAAGTTTTACATTAGTTGTATTTATTTAGTCCTTTCAATTTAATATTTGTCTAATATTTATAATTAGCTATTATTATTTATATAATTGATTATAATCATTTATAATTTACTATTTAATAATTATCATTTATTAATTATTTTAAAGTGCGTAAAAGCTGTTATTTATGTATTACAAATACTTTGAGAAATTTTTAAAACGCGTGAGGCGAGCTATCTACGGCATCGCCAGAGAAGGTGACATTTTCGGAAGAACGGCTGGGGAAAACAGCTGCCACTTTCGACTACTGTTTACTCGTAATGCTGCGCGAATTGAGTAAACGAAAACTTCTCGTTTCCCTAACCGTCAAAGGGTTAATATTATTATTTTGCTCTCTTTCACGTGTGCATGTATCTATGTATGTGTGTGTCCCACTAGCATAGGTGCCAATGTTTCCGATATACTCGGAAGTTTTTCGGTGTTTTTCCGATATTCCGATGAGAAAACTAATTCTCTAATTTTCAGCGATATAGTCTAAAATTCCTAAAAATTCCCTTTCTCGCTTTATTCTCCTGTCTATAATTCTGTATTTCAGCAAGAAGTAAGATGCAATTATTCAGCCAAATTTAAGGAAAACAAATCAGAACTGATTTTTGGCAATGTCTGTCTAATATAACTTTACAACAGTTATTAACTGTGAAATGCAGTAAAAGTTTAAAATGTTTTGAAAATGAGTTCGATAAACAATTTTTGAAATTAGTAAAATCTTGTAGAAAACACTTGGAAATGCTAAAGTCTATTATGTTCGTTTTATATATTGGATAAACAGTATTACAAATTTTCCCCTTTTTTAATTATGTTTTATATATACACTAAAAAATGTTATTTCAATACACAACATAATTTTTACTTTGAAAGCATTTGTGAATAGTAAATTAAAATATCTTCCATAGATAAAACAAACCTTGCCCTTTTTCCCTATTTTTCCCTTTTTAAAATTTTTATTTTTTTCTATATACTAAAAAATGTCGTTACATCGATAAACTACAGATTTTTCTCTTTTGGAAGTTGGAACCTATGCTATTATGTTCAAAATGTATGATATAAGTTATTTGCATAACACTTCTAAAAATACGATAATAAACTACGGTAAATTTTAACACAATAATAAATGAGAAAGAAATCTTATAAAAATAAAGTCTGAGAAAAAGATTATTATACAGATGTAGTATACATACTTCTGTTTCCAAAATTAAGTACAAAAATTGACAAAAATTAGATCACTGGATAGAAAGAAGCATTTTACTTCTTAGTCAATGATTTTAGGGAATAACCATTTTGTGTTATTTTCTCTTTCTGCTTTATATGCTATCACGGGGAATAGTAGACATTCCTTAATTATGAGTTTGAAGAGCAAGTTGAGATGTTGTAGTCAAGTTATACATTTGAATTGGGTTCAAGCTCACGTTGGTGAAGAGTTTAACGAAATTGTGGACGGTTTGGCTAAAGAAGCCACGAGAAAGGAGGAAGTGGACTTTGAAGTTGGTTTTTCAACTCAACAGATCAAGTCTTTATTACTAAAGGAGGCGCTACAGAAGTGGCAAGATTAATGGACGAACAATGACAAGGGTCGACATCTTTTTGAATTCTTTCCGTCGGTGAGCATTGGTAGGCTCGAAGACAACTTCTTCATTAATCAGATTTATACTGGCCATGGGGCCATTCCGGCTCACCAAGCAAGGCTATTCGGGAAGAATCCTAGCTGCTGGTGTGAGGACAATGATGGCTCCCTCAAACATTTAATTTATACATGCAAACATGGTGAAAATATCATGAAACAGTGGTTTCCTAGTAATTTTAACAATGTTCCTATCAAACATCTTTGTAAATCTAACAAGTCCAGGTTGGGACTTCTTGCTCTTATGGAGCTTTACTTTAATATTTCTATTGATATTTAATGTTGCTTCTATGATTGTATTTATGTTTATATAACTTATATGTACCTTTGATTGTAATAAAGAGCAGTTGGCTCCTCCGTCGAGGGGTGCTTCGGTTGTTCCAGTATGGTGGTCTGGCTCGGTAGTTTTTCAAAAATTTGGTTAGGTTTATTGTTTGAACTTGGTACTGGTCTCGATTGCTGTCTCGGCGACTAGTCATCTTTTCCGTATGGCTTAGGCTAGGTCGGGCGTTGGAAATAACTTATGTTATTTTCTATACTATTTTACCTACAGCTTTTTTGCTAAGTACTAGCTGCGTAGCTCGACGTCGCTCAAATCATTCAGATTGTGCAATTCCCTGGTGAATAAAAGCAATGTTCCGTACAACATAAGGACCACTGAATTAAATAGCAAATATTTTGAGAATTCAGGAAGTATGGAATTTTTTGAGGTTGAAATCTCAGGGTAAGAGCTTATAAATAGCAAAATCTTGTAAAACAACACTTGGAAATGCTAAAGTTTACTATGTTTATTTTATATATTGGATAAAGAGTATTGCAATTTTTTACCTTTTTAATTATGTTTTATACAGTGGACTCCGCTTAATGTGATCGCGGTTAATATTATCAATCGCTTATTGTTATCGAAATCACTTGGTCCCGATTTTCTCTGTTCATTTGTATGTTAAAATTATCGCTTTATGTGATCGTTACATCGGTTAATACAATGGACTCCGCTTAATGTGATCGCGGTTAATATTATCAATCGCTTATTGTTAGCGATATCACTTGGTCCCGATTTTCTCTGTTCATTTGTATGTTAAAATTATCGCTTTATGTGATCGTTACATCGGTTAATACAATGGACTCCGCTTAATGTGATCGCGGTTAATATTATCAATCGCTTATTGTTAGCGATATCACTTGGTCCCGATTTTCTCTGTTCATTTGTATGTTAAAATTATCGCTTTATGTGATCGTTACATCGGTTAATACAATGGACTCCGCTTAATGTGATCGCGGTTAATGTTATCAATCGCTTATTGTTATCGAAATCACTTGGTCCCGATTTTCTCTATTCACTTGTATGTTAAAATTATCGTTTTATGTGATCGTTACATCGGTTAATGTTATCAGTTTTCGAACCTCATTTTAACTGGCAAAGGAATATTCACAATGTATTCAGAAGGAACCCATTGTTTTCCTTCTTTTAGCTGTTTGAATTTCCAAGAATTCTCCCTCTTTTACCTTGGGAAATGAGTAATGAATAAAGGAGTGGAAATTACACGTTCCTGGAATTTTTCAGAAATACGCACACCCTGCTGGTGGTCAATGATTGTCAGATAAGCAGAAGTCAACATATTCTTAATGGAACTGGCAAGGAGCGTATTCACATTTTATGCTTTGCTCGCTTACATGCAGTTTGTCGATATGGAAGCCAGAAAGCGAAATGATTTAACATTAAAACAAAAAATCAATATTTTAAATCATTATGACAGGTTGATGGAATTAATGAGTCAGATGGAGAATCTCTTGATATTGAATCACCTCCTACAAGTGCTGAAATGAGAAATGCATTGAAAGTGTTGAAATGGGAAGTACGCTCCGATGACTTTAAAAAACATGATTAAGAACAATTTATCAATGAGCTTCTTAGAAAAAAATGTAAACAGTCAACAATTGATCAATTTTTTAATTATGTATACATTTCTTATGTTTTAAAGGGTAATATACAGTACATAAATATAAGGTGAGTTTTTTCATTTTATTTTGAAATTTAGTACGTGTGAATTAAAGGGGGCGTAAAATTTATCTAATTTTGCATATCGTTTATTGTTATCAATCGGTTATTATAAAAATCACGGTGTCCCAAACAGATCACATTAAGCGGAACCCACTGTATTTATATACAGTGGACTACGCTTAATGAGGTAGTCCACTGTATGTATATACAGTGGACTACGCTTAATGTGGTAACTAAAAATGTTATTTCAATATACAACAGAATTTTTTACCTTTAGACTATTTGTGAATACCAAATTAATATATCTTTTATAGATTAACTAAACCTTGGCATTTTTCCCTTTTTAAAATTTATATCTTTATAAAAATTCTTACTAAAAAATGCCGTTACACCGATAAACTACAGATTTTTCTCTTTTGGAAGTTGGCACCTATGAACTAGGCCTATAAGAGAGCTAAAATGCTGTGTTAAAAAAAAAGAATACCCTGTCGTCACTTTTTCGGTCGCTGCTTTTCCTCTCCGTTCTCCCGAGAGTTGAGTGCGCTGAAGAGCCCACTCCGCAGACAATGCGAATCTCGTCTCCCTTTTCAGCATATGGCGCAAACTGCTCGCTTTTGCGCGGGCCTCGAAAGAGATATAGCGCTACCCTCTTCAGCTCCTGCTTCCATCGAGCGTATAATTATGTTGCTCCCCCTCCCCCTTCGCAAATAATCTTGCTCCCCTCTCGCTTTCATTGCCTTGTCGAGAGCGAGTTAATAACAGCAGTTACGAATTTCGCCCTGATCGCTGAGCTGATGTAGCGCATGTAAGTGAGCGCATGTTTTTTTTTAACGAAGTCCAAACTGTTAAAGCTGGAATTAGGAAAACTGATCAAAATGTCTAGCTTTTAAGATTGGTTAGCTCTATAATTAATTTATTGTATATAGTTTAAGCATGCATTAATATAACTTTACCCCAATTTTTATGCACCACTCTAAATGCGAACTCCCTACGTACAGACTGTTAAAGCTGGAATTAGGAAAACTGATCAAAATGACTAGTTTTTAAGACTGGTTAGTTCTTAACTTTTGTTTGGCTCTATAATTAATTTATTGTATGCATTAATATAACTTTACCCCAATTTTTAGGAACCACTCTAAATGCGAGCTTCCTACGTACCGACTGTTAAAGCTGGAATTTGAGAAACTGATCAAAATTACTAGTTTTTAAGACTGGTTAGTCAACTTCTGTTTAGATCTATAATTAATTTATTGTATATAGTTTAAGCATGCATTAATATAACTTTACCCTATTTTTTATGAACCACTCTAAAAGCGAACTCCCTACATGCCGGCTGTTAAACTGGTATTAGGAAAACTAATCAAAATTACTAGTTTTTAAGACTTGTTAGTCGGTAACTTTTGTTTAGCTCTATAATCAATTTGTTGTATGCATTAATATAACTTTACCCCAATTTTTATGAACCACTCTAAATGTGAGCTTCCTACGTACCGACTGTTAAAGCTGGAATTTGGAAAACTGATCAAAGTGACTAGTTTTTAAAAGTGGTTAGTCGGTAACTTTTGTTTAGCTCTATAATTAATTTATTGTATATAGTTTAAGCATGCATTAATATAGCTTTACCTCAATTTTTTATGAGCCACTCTAAATATGAACTTCCTACGTACCGACTGAAAGCTGGAATTAGGAAACCTGATCAAAATGTCTAGCTTTTCAGATTGGTTAACTCTATAATAAATTTATTGTATATAGTTTAAGCATGCATTAATATAACTTTACCCCAATTTTTATGAACCACTCTAAATGCGAACTCCCTACGTACCGACTGAAAACTGGAATTAGGAAAACTGATCAAAATGGCTAGCTTTTAAAACTGGTTAGTCGGTAACTTCTGTTTAGCTTTATAATTAATTTATTGTATGCATTAATATAACTTTACCCCAATTTTTATGAGTCACTCTAAATGTGAGCTTCCTACGTACCGACTGTTAAAGCTGGAATTTGGAAAACTGATCAAAGTGACTAGTTTTTAAGAGTGGTTAGTTGGTAACTTTTGTTTAGCTCTATAATTAATTTATTGTATATAGTTTAAGCATGCATTAATATAACTTTACCCCAATTTTTATGAACCACTCTAAATGCGAACTCCCTACGTACCGACTGAAAACTGGAATTAGGAAAACTGATCAAAATGGCTAGCTTTTAAGATTGGTTAGCTCTATAATAAATTTATTGTATATAGTTTAAGCATGCAATAATTTTACTTTACCCCAATTTTTATGCACCACTCTAAATGCGAACTCCCTACGTACAGACTGTTAAAGCTGGAATTAGGAAAACTGATCAAAATGACTAGCTTTTAAGATTGGTTAACTCTATAATTAATTTATTGTATATAGTTTAAGCATGCATTAATATAACTTTACCCCAATTTTTATGAACCACTCTAAATGCGAACTCCCTACATACCGACTGAAAACTGGAATTAGGAAAACTGATCAAAATGGCTAGCTTTTAAGATTGGTTAGCTCTATAATAAATTTATTGTATATAGTTTAAGCATGCATTAATATAACTTTACCCCAATTTTTATGAACCACTCTAAATACGAACTCCCTACATACTGACTGTTAAAGCTGGAATTAGGAAAACTGATCAAAATGACTAGCTTTTAAGACAGGTTAACTCTATAATTAATTTATTGTATACAGTTTAAGCATGCATTAATATAACTTTACCCCAATTGTTATGAACCACTCTAAATACGAACTCCCTACGTACCGACTGAAAGCTGGAATTAGGAAAACTGATCAAAATGTCTAGCTTTTCAGATTGGTTAACTCTATAATAAATTTATTGTATATAGTTTAAGCATGCATTAATATAACTTTACAGCAATTTTTAGAAGCCACTCTAAATGCGAACTCCCTACGTACCGACTGAAAACTGGAATTAGGAAAACTGATCAAAATGGCTAGCTTTTAAGATTGGTTAGATCAATAATTAATTTATTGTATATAGTTAAGCATGCATCATATAACTTTACCCCAATTTATGAACCACTCTAAATGCGAACTCCCTACATACTGACTGAAAGCTGGAATTAGGAAAACTGATCAAAAATGGCTAGTTTTTAAGATTGGTTGATCTAATTAATTTATTGTATATAGTTTAAGCATGCATTAATATAACTTTACCCCATTTTTTATGAACCACTCTAAAGGCGAATTACATACTGACTGAAAGCTGGAATTAGGAAAACTGATCAAAATGGCTAGCTTTTAAGATTGGTTAGATCAATAATTAATTTATTGTATATAGGTTAAGCATGCATTAAATAACTTTACCCCAATTTTTATCAGCCACTCTAAATGCGAAATCTCTACGTATCGACTGTGAAATGGAATTAAAAACTGATCAAAATGACTAGTTTTTAAGACTGGTTAGTCGGTAACTTCTGTTTAGCTCTATAATTAATTTATTGTATATAGTTTAAGCATGCATTAATATAACTTTACAGCAATTTTTAGAAGCCACTCTAAATGCGAAATTTTCGTATCGACTGTTAAAGCAGAAATTTGAGAAACTGATCAAAATGGCTAGCTTTTAAGACTTGTTAGTCGGTAACTTTTGTTTAGCTCTATAATCAATTTGTTGTATATAGTTTAAGCCTGCATTAATATAACTTTACCCCAATTTTTATGAACCACTCTAAATGCGAACTCCCTACGTACAGACTGTTAAAGCTGGAATTAGGAAAACTGATCAAAATGACTAGTTTTTAAGACTGGTTAGTTCGTAACTTTTGTTTGGCTCTATAATTAATTTATTGTATGCATTAATATAACTTTACCCCAATTTTTATGAGCCACTCTAAATGCGAACTCCCTACATACCGACTGAAAACTGGAATTAGGAAAACTGATCAAAATGGCTAGCTTTTAAGATTGGTTAGTCGGTAACTTCTGTTTAGCTCTATAATTAATTTATTGTATGCATTAATATAACTTTATCCCAATTTTTATGAGCCACTCTAAATGCGAATTTTTCGTACACTGTTAAAGCTGAAATTAGGAAGACTGATCAAAATGACTAGCTTTTAAGACTGGTTAGTCGGTAACTTCTGTTTAGCTCTATAATTAATTTATTGTATATAGTTTAAGCATACATTAATATAACTTTATCCCAATTTTTATGAGCCACTCTAAATGCGAACTCCGTACGTACCGACTGTTAAAGCTAGAATTAGAAAAACTGATCAAAATGGCTAGCTGCTAAGATTGGTTAACTCTATAATTAATTTATTTCATACAGTTTAAGTACGCATTAATATAACTTTACCCCAATTTATGAACCAATCTAGATGCGAACGCCCTACATACCGTACAGTTACCCCTGAGGTATAAACCCAGGACACGTACTAGTACGTTTTCTGACGATTGATATTTGAGCGCGGGTCACGTACTACTAAGGGTTAGTGTAACAGCATGGTTTGTTTGTGGGTACAAAAATAACGGTATATACAGGAAAACGAAGCCGAATGTTCTTGTCTACTATAAAGATTCTGGAAAAATTTAGACAAATCAAGACTAGTTTTTACATTATTAATTTTATGATTGTTCTTTTCACTTTAAGGTTTCACAGTTAAGGTTAGCAAAATGCAAATCAAGTTTTTAAAACGTTCGAAATCCACACCTTCTGCTCGAAACGCTCGAAAAGGGTGGAAACCCTTTTCGAGCATTTAATGCCATTATTTTGAGCCCTATTTTCCCCGGTTAAGAGCAGGCGATTAAATTTATCAATTTATCGCATAATAAATAGGTAAAAATAACATTTTTTTCTAGTATTATGACGTCATTCCTTTAACCATCTCATTTAATCATTTCTTATTTTAAATTATTTAAATATCTTCTGCATTATTTCCATACTTTTTATCACTGAACTTAGATATGACGTCAATAATTTTCTTTTATATTTGGCTTAAATAATACATTAGGTACATATTTGATAATTTTAAATTTAGTCATCGATTATTTCTTGTTGCCATGAAAATTTTATCACCGATATTAACAACCAAGTCTTTTCATAAAAGTCTAGTAATCTATTTCACGGACTCATAAATATCTAGAGTTTAAGTTATATATCTTTGAAAATTAAGAAGTTTGATCGTTTGTGTGTTTGTTTTTTGTACATAACCACACGGTTTAACTAAATGAATTCAATGCGATTCTAAACTGCATTCACATTATCGGGAGACTTTAGAGGACTATGTAGATAAACATACAAGGAGTTTGAAGATATTAAACGTGTACCAGATAGTTCTCAGAAAAAAAAATATTTTTTTACCTTCCTGATAGTATACTTACAATTCTGGAAAATTAAAAATTTTACTAATCCCGTCATATGACGGGCTATATGCTAGTTTTATATATAACTTGAAATAAAAATGTCGAATAAAAAATAGAACATAACTAGTAGAAATATAAAATTCTCTCGTGCTACATTAAATATGTGTTAGCTTCGGCTTAATCTGTGCTGATTGATGGTCGAATGGTAAGAGGCCTCTATTTGATAGTGGAGTTCATGGGTTCGAATCTTGCAGCTGGCATGAATGTTCGGAATCGACTTTAAGCAGTAGATAAGGATCTCGCGTAGCAAGACATTACACCGTAGCGTCTCAAATACAAACTATCATGTTAATCTATGGAGGAAATTGTGTATCTGGGAGGTTTGTATTGAAAGACTTTCCGTACAGTGGAAAATTCTGCATGTTATGTGTGACTCAATTTATAATAAAAACGCGAAAAATAGAGTTAATTTTGTGTGAAAGTCTTTCATATAACATTTTTGGCTTATCATTAGCAAATGTAAGAACTGTAAAAAATAAAAAATAATCAATCAATAAATAAATAAATAAGGAAACGTGTATCTTCTTAGAAGACTATAAAAGCGAGAATGGTGCCACTCAAAAAATTCGGATTTTATTTTTATCCTAATAATTCCATTTCTTCTTTAAACAAAGTTAAGGCCGGTCTCACCAAAGTCGTTTAACGGCTAACCGTGACTGGCACATGGTGCCAACCAATGGTGGGATGCAATTCTCCGTTTAAACAGAGATTAATCGCGGTTAGCCGTTAAACGACTTTGGTGAGATCGGCCTTGAGTGTGATAAATCAAGGATTCAGTGCATAACAGTTGAATAGAAATAACCATAGATTAAACGCTATACAACTGAACTCCGTGAGACTTTAACAGTGATTTTACGATTACCTCAGATTCGCTATAATTAAATGAATAGTTAATCTCTGTAAGAACAGGCCTTAATTCCCTTTTTTATAAGATAAAAATGGTCCTTATAAAGTGTTTTGTATTTATGTCGATATTGGTTATCCCTAAATTTTGTTGAAAAGGGGAATATACTTGTGTCCAAGCTCTAAACAGCTAATTTGTTTCTACACACCTCGATTTGTTCTCCCCTCAGTAGTGAACTAAAAATGGTACAGAAAAATATAAATTTGGTAACATTAACAGTTGAAAATATATTAAATTTAACGTTTTATTCTTTAATAGTTGAATAAGTGTGTTTTCTTGATAGTCTATGACGTCATGATTTTTCTGCCGTAATCACTTATTATGTAGTCTCCACACTATGGCCAATTGTTCACCATTCCAATACTGGTCCTGATGGCGACCTTAAATGATGGTTCATGGGTTGAATCCACACACTGGGCCACTAAATGAGCAGACGCGTGAATACCTCCATAGAGTCTACTGCGCACTTTGATAGCGCACGCTGGTTGCCTTCGATCTTTGGAGAAAAACCGCTTCCAAAGCTATCCTCCACCAAGGCCATTTTATCGTCTGCCATCGTCAACTTTGATGAGCTATACCTTCTCCAGACAGTGGTAATGGCTTGCAGTGGACCATAGTGTGGAGGGGCCTTTAGATCTTTGAAGAAAAACCGCTTTCTCAGCCAAGGCCATTTTATCGTCTGCCATCGTCGACCTCAATAAGCCATACCCTCTCCAGAATGGTAATAGCTTGCATAGTGTGGATGGGTGTTTAGATTGTCGAGAGTCGAAAGCTCTACCAGAGTCTACGGGGTTTTTAGACTTTGCAGCACGACATTTACAATGGTTAACTATCAGACGGACACTTGAGGTAAATAATTCTTTTTTTTATAAAGTTTGTGAATTCTTATACTGTTTCACAATTTAACACTACGAAGTCAATTAAAGGGGGCTTTAATCTTAAGAATATCAAATTGTTTCAGTTGAGTCATAGCATTCTCCCATTTACAAACAAGTATAAAAAAATTATATCTGTGTTTTCACTATTTTGAAAGTTTCTAGGGCATATGGTGTATAGCATTTCTTTAGCAAATGAAAACTGTAAATATTTTTTCCTGTGTTTTGTTTTCCTTCAAATTCTATGCAATACAGTATTTTTTTCAAGCAATTTTTTTTTTTTGTGTGTGTGTGTGTGTGTGTGTGTGTGTGTGTGTGTGTGTGTTGAACATGCAAGCGTTGAATTATGTATACAAATTTTCTGTCATGTATAGGATAAAATTGTGAATGGACTAAGTAAAATGTTGACTCTTTATTGTTATGCACAAATACATTAAACTATCAAAATGCATTTTATTTAACTGCGTTTTTTTTAAATAAAATATAACTCTAGAGGTATCTAAAAATCCCTCCACAGATTTAAGTAGAAAGCATTTATAGTACACATTTCAAGTAGACTTGTGGTGAAAAGATTATAAAAGCATTTTACAGGTTTAAAATATATTAAATGACGTGATTTGACGTTATTCTCCTAAACTGCTTTAAATTGTATTCTAAATTACAAAAAAATTCCAATATTTACTGTAACAATGGCTTTCTTCTAAGCCATTGTCATGTTCCCTTAAAATTGATCGGTAGTTAGGTCCGTTTTGCGGTTTTTCAAAACGAATTCACTTGAAATATATATTAAATTGTTTTACGTTTGCATTCTAATTGAATTGCAAGGTTAAAAGTTTGTATTATATAGATAAATATATAGTAATACGTTTACAATCTGAATTTTTTTAAGTATTTATACGAGTGTATATGCTTTTGACAAAAGATTTATTTTATGTGTATTAACAGATTCAAGACAGATTGTGTTTCATATTTGTGTTAACAAACGTGATCTAAAGGAGTCTCGTTAGATTTTTAGCAACTTTTTTAATCACCACTAATATCTACATCAATAGCCATTCAAAAATGGAATAACATTGCAGATTTTGTCAGCCTATTACCATTTGTAAATTAAAAAAAAATATATTTTAAGTTAAGAGCTCGTTAAAACTAAGATGTAACAGATTTAGTTAAAGCTGTGATTCATTTTTTACCAGCCAGATGACAGTGGGAATGAAGTATACCATACATCCTTATAGAATTTGGTTATTGTTGGGCCCATAACCCTTTTATCTGTTGGCTCAAGGCCGTGGGGAAGGGAGGGAATTTAGGGGATTGGTCCCTCCCCGAAATTCCAAAATTCCAAAAGACTTATGAGGAAAGAAAATTCAACACGTGTGTGGGTGTGCCATCTGCCTAGCTGTGCATAGACAACAATGTTCTCAGAAAGAGACCGCTTCGGCCATAAATGTCTTGAGCCACAGGTTTTTACCTCCCCCATCCTCTATAGTCATTTCGACGAACGACGGCCAAATGGTTAGGGTGCTGGCCTTCGGAATCGGAGTTCTTGGGTTCGAATCCCACTCTGGTATGGATGTTCGTAGCCGTTCGGAATCGGCTTTAAGCAGTAGGTCCCGGTCTCATTAGCTCTCGTGTTGTAAAAAGTAGACCGTAGCGCTCCCAAACCAAACCTAACCTATAGTCATTCGTCTCAAGATCATTTTCCATAATCTATTGTATATCGTCTAGGGTGCTCCATGGTGAGTATTTTGAGGCAGATTCTATCTTCTAAAATAGCTTCAAATTATTACATTAGACTAGATTTTGGTATTTAGCTAAATGAGAGAGAAATTTATACGAATAAATGTAAAAACGGTTTTTAATGTTAATTTTACTATTAAGTTCATTGTGCTTGCAGATACATCATTACTCATTCTAAGCTTTAAATTTGTTCATTATATCCTTTTTTAATCATTTTGTTATTCAATGTTGTCACATTGTTTTGTTATGAAATGTTATGTTACTCATTAGGGGAATATATGCATAGGAAAAACTGTAGTTTTACTACGGTATCATTCACAAAAAACAATGTATTTCTCCTTGTTCCCCCTGCCGAACGATGGCCGAATGGTTAGGGTGCTAACCTTCGGTACCGGAGTTCATGGGTTCGAATCCCACTGTGGCATGGATGTTCGTAGCAGTTCTGAAGCGGCTTTAAACTGTAGGTCCCGGTCTCATTAACCCTCGTGTTGCAAAAAGTAGACCGTAGCACTCCAAACCAAACCAAACCCCTTGGTCCCCCTCCGAACATAATTTTTGGCTACGGTCCTGTGTTGGCTGAATGCACAGAAAATCAAACGACGAAGCAGACGTCGAATAAATAAAACTTAGTTTAATGAACAGCACATCTTTTAAAACACGCGCACGCACACACACGTATATATATATATATGTGTATGTATATATTTACACTCTGCAACTTTCACCACACATAAGTAAAGAAAACGACTAATACAGACTGACCCTAGTGATCTTTTATGCTAGTGATTTACGTTCCTTTATATAGGTTGAACAACTATTGTGAATAGTAAATGTGCACATATTTTCGGCCGAAACTAAATTAGTGACGTCATACTTTCCAATAGTTATAAATAACCAATTCTACATTAAAAAATAAATTTTTTTTTTCGTATACATTACGTTTATATTTAACGATTTGTCTTTTTACTTTAACTACATTTCTTGCACGTTTTTAAACAGTTACCTGTAGAAATATTAATGATCATTCAACTTCCTTAATCAACTGATTGAATATTTGTATCGTTATTTTGAAATATATTTTTATTTATTAGTAATGATATCTATTGGTGGTGATTTATTGCTTATTGTATGATTTTAGAACTAATTAGCCATCCGAAAGTTTCCATATCCTTAAAAAATGGTCGTTTTTTAAACACATTTCAATAGTTTCCGACTGCATTTCACTTCTTGGGACAACCGTAAAAGTATTTATACATTTAGAAAATTGAGGTTATTTGTCAATTTCATGAAGTAACACTAAAATTAGAATTCTTTTTTTTCCTTTTTACATAAATTCGGTATGAAAATCTTTTTTAATCATACGAATTTTTTTAGAAACTATTTATCACTATTTAAAATGTGTGTTTAACTTCTGCTATCGACTGTATTTTATTAATGGGTGAAATAATCGTTAGAAATTTCCTATAGTCATAATTGTTATTGAATTTGTTATAATTGATTTTATGTTTAATACATTTCTTGTCCAAATGTACCCAATGGAGTTTTATTAGTATATGTGCCTGTTCTAATTGCACATATCTAACAAATCTCTTTTCGGTTGGATCACTTTCCTATATTTCGAAAGGTAAGTATGAAACATTTTAAACCTGATCTCTTCGCAAATTTCTTGACTAATTTTTCCTCTCACTTATTTCAAGTCATTTTATAAACTTTTAAAATATTCTTCGAAATATTTGAACATTTTGTCAGCTTCGGTATATCCGAAGTTGAAAAATTTTGTTGTCAGCTTGTTTTGTTCAAATTTTGTTTAGTTGTAATTTTTGAAAAGTTTCTACACTAAAAGGAGAAATGCTCTTCATTTTTACTTTCTAAAAATCTAATCAAAAAATGTCTACGATTAAGAAATTTGCAAAAATTAACACATTGTGTGCAGGTACATTTCGCAGTGGAATTGTACCGGGAGCGGGCGTTTTGCGAGTCAATTTAGTTATTCAGTTAAATCTCAATAGATCGAAAATTATTTCATTTTTAACCAACTTTTCGTATTTTATATTGAAATATATAAAATATATACAAATTATATATATCGCAAGGATAAATAAAAAGTTAATTTTATTAAATCTAAATTTTTTTTTTTATCAACCTTTCCATTCTGTATGGTTCCGCCTCGACTGATGTAAAAACTAGTTTTTGTCTAAATTTTTCTAGAATCTATGTAGTAGACAAGAACATTCGGCTTCGTTTTCCTGTATATACCGTTATTTTTGTACCCACAAACAAATCACGTTGTTATACTAACACGTACGTGTCCCGCATACAATGTGTTAAGAAAATGCCTCCGAATTTTGGTAATTTACTTTTTTAAATGAAGTATGTGTCACACTAGTCTTTACCCCTTTCTGCAAAGGCAATAAATCTCGTGCAGCAAAGCAGTAGACTGTAGCGCTCCAAATTACAGTATTGCTTCCTACTATTTGAAATTTAATTCCTTATTTTCTTATTGTTAATTAGGATATTTTCAATTAGTAGAGCTCCGCGACGAATGATTGTGCTGGTTTCGAACTCCATAGTCTACCTTTAGGCTTGTAAGACTGAGAGGTTTCCTCGGTAGTGATGGGATTCGAACTCGCGAAAGGCCACCATAGTATGTAAAATGAACGTTGTATATCATGCTGTTGACCTTTTAGAATTTTAAATGAAAACGAGGATTGTGTTTGATCTCCGGAAAATCTATAGCTATTATACTAGAAAATAACTCTAGTGCTTTTGAAATAAATTCTCACCGTTTAGATTTTAATACACATTTTATTGTATGTGTATTCTTTCCTGATTTCTAAATTGACGACCATATTGGATTTCTTTCGAGCAAATATGTTCTACATAGATTGCATGCCTAAGTCACAGTAAAAATTACAAATATTGACAAGAATTAAATCGTTCAACATATTGAGAAGGAGGAAGTGGTTTTAATAAGCTGCTTGTGGTAGGTATTCGAATTATCAATACAGTCTAGAGCCATCTACAAGAGTTGTTTTGTTGGCTAGGACATGAAATAAAACTAATAAAGTTGAGGCAACTGAGTACGAAGAGAGTTCCCAAACCCGCCCTCCCTTCTAGGTGCAGTAATTTTATACATTTTCTATGTCAAAAGCCCTCTAGCGGCCTCAAGAAATTCCATCACAGCGCCACCTATAGGTGTTACAGAAATACCATGTAGTTGAAGTGTCCTGTAACATGACTTCTAGAGGATAAGAAAGTTCCCAACCCACCCTCCCTTCTAGGTGTAGTTCCTTTTATACATTTTCTATGTCACTACGCCCTCTGGCGGCCATCAAAAAACCCGAAACAGCGCCACCTATAAAGTTGCATGGGAAAGATTATACATATGATACGTAACTGGACATGAAAAGAGTTCCCAACCCGCCCTCCCTTCTAGGTGTAGTACTTTTATATATTTCCTTCTTAAAAAGCCCTCTAGCGGCCACAAGAAATTTCATTACAGCGCCACCTAGCGGTATTACGGATATCTATGTGGTTGTAACATGACTTCTAGATGTAACGTAGCCGAACGCTGGCAGATTGGTTAGGGCGCTGATCATCGGTACCGGAGTTCGTGGGTTCGAATCGGCTTTAAGCAGTAGGTCCCGGTCTCATTAGCCCTCGTGTGCAAAACAGTAGACCGTAGCGCTCCAAACCTAACCTAATCTAGATGTAACGTAAACAAGAGTTCCCAACCCGCCCTCTTTCTTTTTTTTACGGTGTTAAAAGCCATCTAGAGACCTAAACAAATCGGTGGACAACGCCCTTTATAGGTCTTATGTTAAACAATTTGTACGAATGATTACACTTAGAGAGTGGGGTAATGAAGCAGTGAGGTTTTCTCCCATTAGAGTAGAGCGTACTTTATCAAAAAAGATACTGGAGGAAACCTAACAACGTGGTAACTTCCTAACCCTCCATCGCAATTCATTTTTATAGCTTCTTTCCCCTAGCAGTCGACAGTGAAACTCACTATAGTAATGCGATCTCTGTTAGTTTTCCTATTAGTTAAATTGATAGCCGAGCTAAGTCGGCAAAGGCACCGATCCTAGAACCGGAGTTTTGAGAATTCAAGCCAAAGATCCATGTTTATTAATGGTACATAAAATAAGTTCGTGGCACCAACGTTCTCTGGAGTTGGGGGTCATTCCTTAAGCTAGACGTGTTCGTTGGGTGAAACTAAATGACTAACAGCTTCCCAGTCGTGTCTGGCATTGTAACAATAAGTTACAATCGGTGCTTCAACGTTTTTTTAACCTCTTCTCGTAGGCCATCAACAAAGGCAATCCGAACAGTAGCGGGCAGGGCTAGGCAGAAACTTCGGACTTTTCCCAACCAATAGGAGGGCCCGTTGGTTTGCGGAATAGATATTTGGTGCTACACGAGACAAAAGAAAAGCGACGCCATTTTTTGAGAGACCGACGCCGAGTCCAGGAGTTTTCCACATCTGCAAACGATAAGTTGTATGCCTAACGCATTTCATTGTATCAAATCGTTTAATCAAGACATTAGACAAGGTGTGTTTTATTAACGAGTTTTAATTTCTTCTTTCTCAAACACAAATCAACTTAGCATTATTCCCACAGGCATTAAGATACGACTCAGAGGGCACCAGAAGTATAAAACTTCATATACAATTTAGAGCCTTTTTTAACATTGTCTTCTACAAATTTGCATATTTTCTTGACCGTTTTATTATGGGGGCAGCAAAAGTACTTTAAATCTTTACTAGAGAATGGAACACAAGCACAATATGCTAACCTTTACACAATCTGGGCGGTTGAAAGTATAAAATAAATATCCTAGCAAGGGGAACATTCTTACATGGATTTTTCTCGGTCTTAATAGATTTTGATTCATACTCTGCTATATTGGACAGCTGCGAGAATTTTTAAACGATATCGTTAATAGGTAAATATTAGCTCAAGGATTGTACTTTATTGCGGTCAAGATGTTCATGTTGATTTCATGTTATGAAGTCTATAGACAGGAGAGCTCGGTTCTCTATTCCAAAAATGGTCGACAGATCGGTAGACACATTTGGAATAAGGTGTATATATAAGGTGGATCAGAAGGTTGCGTGTTCATATCAAATCCGGGTCACCATTGTGGAGAAATATTCTCCGTTTTATTCAATAACTGGCTATTATGATTTAGAAATGATGGAGGATCGCTCGGCATAAATTTCCATGGTGAAAATAATCCTAATAGTGATGGATGCAAAAAGATTTAAACTAAAACATTTATTAACACAACACATGCCATTTTTTTCCCAACTGATATCTCTGGAATTTTTTCCTGGCCTCTCGTACAGCTCGCTCATGCGCAAAATAAATCTGCGCGTACATGCTGAGCGGAGGGATTTTGGCGTTGCCACAGAGATATCAGTTGGGGAAAAAAATGGCATGTGTTGTGTTAATAAATGTTTGCGAAGTTTAAATCTTTTTGCATCCATCACTATTAGGATTATTTTCAAGATTGAAATTTATGCCAAGCGATCCTCCATCATTTCTAAATCATAATAGCCAGTTATTGAAAAAAAGGGAGGATATTTCTCCACAAAAACGTTAGTGGAGAAATCAGTATTAAAACATACTTACCATTCGAAATATAGAACAGTACTGAAAGTGATCCAACCGAAAAGAGATTTGTTAGATATGTGCATTTGGAGTAAACACATATACTAATAAATCTCCATTGGGTACAATAGGACGCGAAATATTTTCAAAAGCATAAAAATAAACCATACAATAGCTGAATTATAAAAAGTATTTTTAGTGTTAGTTCCACTAAACATGAATTGACAGACAAATAACATCAAATTTCTCAGGCTGGTTGCACACACAACGGATTTTTTACCGAGCGCAGAATTTACCGTCGCCGATCAACGAAGTCAATGTTGATGCAGAGCTACCGTCGACGGCAAATTAACATATCTTTTTTCCGTCTAATGTGCAAGCTCTATTTCAATGGACTACTATTGGAAGGGCGGGGACTGTAAATTTTCCGCTCGGAAAAATCCGCCGTGTGTGTAACCAGCTTAAATGTACAAAAGCTTTTAGGGTTATTCCAACGATGAAATACACTTGAAAGTTAATGAAATTTGAATTTTCAACTAAAAAAATTGTCCCATACATGTTAAAAATATTAAAGGTTTCAGACGGGCAATCAGTTAAAAAAAAAATCATACTACAAGTCACTACCAACGGATATCATTACTAATAAATAAAAATACATTTCAAAATAAATATACAATAGATTCAATCAGCTGATTAAGAAAATTCAGTGATCATTAATATTTGTACAGATACCTTTGAAAACCGCGCAAGAAATGTAGTTAAAAGTAAAAAGATAAATTGCGAAAGAAAATGTAATTATATGAGAAAAAATTTTTGAAAATGTGTAATTCGTAATTCATTACTGTTAGGATTACTTGGACTTAACCAGCGGTTAAGTATTGGTCCGTTAATTATATCCAATTTTCCACATTTTGAGATTGTAAATGGTCTTTAACTGTACTAGTCATCATTTGTACTATCTTTTCTTTATTTAGTTACTGTGTGTGTATTTTAAGTCTTTGTATGTATTAGACTTTTAACTTCATGCAAATTTACACGTGTATCTGGTCAACCCAGTAGTATATAAACAATTGTAGTTTCTGTGGGCTGACTGACGGTTGATTTGATTCCCTGTGTGGGTGACACGATAGTCTATTTTCTTGCTCTGGGAGCAATTTATAATGTTACTATTTTTTTAATGCATGTTAAATAAACGGCATGTTTTTTAATGACTACTTTCATCACTCACCATACTTACCACTCTGCGTTAAGTGTCATATTAGACTGACAATTACTAAATTCTATGAAGATAAATATGATGCTGAAGACAGTTGAGATGTCATCTGTGTTCTTAAGCAGCAGGTATCGATCCTATTAGTGAAAAACTGATCAAAACGTTAACTTTTCTTGCAAAAAATTTTTGTAATATTCATTTTTGTCTCCATGCTGAAAAAATTTGTAATGTTTTTTAAATTTTGAATGACTACTATTTATTTCATAGATTAATGATCATTGAAAACAAAACGGCTAAAATACGCAATAATTTATTCAGTTTACGCTTGTTAACACAAATATAAACCTAAAATTCAAGTCTTGTTAAAAGATTTATATCCATGTACCCACTTAGGCTTGACTGAAGAACAGGGCCCCCGCCGCCAAATTAACTATAGAGCTCTGACCATGGTAGCTTAATATTTTCTCCTGATCCCGCTGTGTCCAAACAATCTGTATCTATATTTTAATTTATATTATATTTGTATCCATCTCTCCTTGTGGAACCCATTTTTTATACATTAACTGCCGTTATGCTTAAAAATATTAGATGTAATGAACCATTATAAGGTTCACTATGGCTAATTTCTAACTTTTTGGAGCTGTTGGCTTTGTAAACTGTTGAAGGATTAATTGCCCATAAATATAAATGCCCGCTTTCTCAGTGGTTTTGGTTAATTAAGAAAATGTATATAATTCTATTACAATGGCGCAATCTACATCAATGAAAATCGTCCAAATAGCCAGTGATACAATGCTCAGATAAAATACCTCTGTGTTTCAGTTTGGTTTGGTTTGGTTTGGAGTGCTACGGTCTACTCTTTTGCAACACGAGGGCTAACGAGACCGGGACCTACAGCTTAAAGCCGATTCCGAACGGCTACGAACATCCATGCCACTGTGGGATTCGAACCCACGAATTCCGGTACCGAAGGCCAGCACCCTAACCAATCGGCCATCGTTCGGCTCTGTGTTTCAGTAAACATCGCCAATAATTACACCAAATTTACCGAGGAGCACCTTATTCTTCAATAAGGCGATTTCACGGAGTAGGGCAAATCTCAATTTATGACAATTCTGGCTTCAGTTTCAAACGGAAAGGCAGTTTATTGTTTGTCTATTGTAAACCTGAAAATGAATGGGAAGGGCATTATAGTAGCTCGTGACGTTGCGACAAATTGCTCTATAGTACCAATACTTAATAGGTTTTCAGTTTGAATTTATTAATATATATTTATCTACAGAATACAAACATTTAATCTTGCAATAAAGCTAAAATGCATCCCCGTTTAAATACGAAATACTTAATATGCAACTATAATCATTATTTATGCACCGCTGAAGATATTTGTAAATGCTTTCAACGCATACAGAACATTTTAAAACTAAACTTTTATTAAGGGAGACGTGAGTTACATGAATAATATACGGTGTTTCCAATCTTTTGATGGGATTTAAGGAAATCACTTCCGCATAAAATAAAAATGTTAAAAAATCCTGACTTTAATGTTTTAAGAAAAATTCCCTGCATTAAAAACAAAGAAAAATGAAGTAGATGAGTGCCCTTGATGCCACATTGACAACATTGCATACTTACATAATGACTTGTGTTTTCGGTAACTGAGCACATTAAAGTAAAGCCTTTTCAAATGAACGTGACAGACTAACGCAAGAATGAACATTACGAATATTTTATTTATAGACAGTGTACGAATTTAGTTAAACTAGTTTTGGGGAAAAAACAGATATGTTGTCGCTCATAAAATTTTATGCACCCGTTCAATTTTAAGGGGACGTGATAATATTTTAAAAGAAAACAAGTTTATTCGAAGTATTACAGTAAATATTGGAATATCAATTACTCATATTTTTACTCTGAAATCCTCTTTGAAATCTATTAAATCTCCGTACATAAGACTGTAAAGTAATATTTAGCTATCTCTAGATTTATATTTTATAAAAACATTACTGATACAGGGAACCAAGCATTTTGACAGCTTTTTACTTTATATCAGTATATAACATAATGAAGCAACTTTCACTTATTCACCGTATTATCCTATATATTATAAAATAGCTCTATAAAAAACTTAACGCTTGTATCTTCAACACGAAATAAACAGAATAACTGTAGAATTATGAATGAATGGAATTTAGAGGAAAGCAAACAGGGAAAAAAAGCCATTTATAGTGCTTATTAATTTAAAAAAGACCACTACAAATGAAATTATATGTATAAGTTTAAAAACATAGAAGATATAGATTTTAAATTTTTCATTAACGTTTATAATATGAGCCAATTTAAACAATTCGATATTTTGAAATTTAACATCCCCTTAATGTAACTCAGTTGTGCAAAACAAGCAAGATTTTACCAACTATAAAAAAAAAATTAGTGTGTATTTACCTTACATGTCCATTTGATAGATGGTTAGCAGAAACCTCGTGTATCAAACTAAGAGAACCCCCGTACGTCTGAATGACATTCGACGAACTGATGAGTGCATAAAAAAAACCTGATGCCAGAGACAACAGACCCTATTACCATTAGATAATGAAACATCAAGGGGCTACTCTGGACGATGCGAGTCGAGTCGAGTAGAACGTTCGTTGTGACGTCACTTTGACGTCCGCTGGATAGTTTTCTCGCATAGGGGCTTACTCTGGACGTTGCGGTTAGGTTCTAACGTTCGTTGTGACGTCAATTTGACATCAGCTAGTTCGTTTGCTCTCATAATGTCCGCAAACTAACGTCAGAGTGAAGTCACAACGAACGTTCGAACCGAACCGCAAAGTCCAGAGTAAGGGTCCAATGTCCGCAAGCTGATGTCAAATTGACTTCACAACGAAGGTTCGTCCAGAGTATGCCCCCAAATTAAGAACCGGTCTCACCAAAGTCGTTTAACGGCTAACCACGATTAACCCATGGCGCTAACCAATGGTGGAAAGCAATTCTCCATTTAAACAGCGATTAATTGCGGTTAGCCGTTAAACGACTATGGTGAGACCGGTCCTAAATCTACTTACAACTATTAAAATCTACTTAAAGCTGCACCACTTTTCTGTACCATTTCCAGTTCATTGCTGCAAAGTTGAGAACAGATTTCAAAAGTTGGGAAGTGTAGCAACAAATTAGTTGTTTTGAACTTGCACAACTATATTCCCCTTTTTAACAAAATCTAGAGATAACCATAATAAACAAAAGTGCGAAGCACTTTATAAAAACCATTTTCACGTTATAAATATATAGAATAAAGGCCTGGTCTTTCCGTTATAATTAATCAGAGATTAACTACGTATTTAATTATAGCGAGTTAGTGGTAATCATCAAGTCAATGTCGTTTTATGAAGATTAATACTCTAGTTCAATTGCAAAGCTTTTAATCTTCGATTAGCTCTAATCGCTAATTAAGCAATGCAGCCTTAATTTGTCATTCACACTTTAAGGTGGAATCCTTAGGTTTAAACTAAGAATAAATTTAGAATTTTTTAATGAATGGAACCATAAAATTTTTCTTTTGGTGCTCTCTCATTCAAAGTCTTCTAAAAAGGTCCAAGCTTCCTTTTTGTTTTACAATTATTACTTAGTTTAATTTTGGTTGTTGGAAAACTTTTGTGTTATAATTGCGTTTTTGCAGCATCTGGTACCAAAAACGAGGTATTAATGTTGAAATTTTAATTTTATTGTAATTGATGAGAGATACTTAGTTAATTGTAGAAATAACTAGTTTTGATAAAGATTTTGTTTTTATAAATAAGAATATTAAGTTAAGAATATAATGTAAAAAATGATATTATGTTTAAAGTATGTATAGAATATTAATGTGAGATATTTGAGTCCAGTCTTATTTTAGTAATGAATAATAATATTTGAATCCAGAAAGATTTTGAAAACAATAAATAAAAAGTGTATTTTTGCTTAAAAGAGACTATATAAAAATTATGTTGCAACTTTACGATCAAATAAAGTACGATTGCTAATTTAAATACACGTAAAGTCATAGCCATTTCCAAAATGTAAAGTTTCAAATTTCAATACTTTAGAAAGACTTTAAGAAAATAAGTTCATTTGATATTTTAGTAGGATTTCATCAGCTAGAATTAAAGAATTAGAGAATACATACATACATAAATTTAGTAATTGCATTGAGGAACTTTCTATAGCTGTTTTAACGACAGCTTACTATGTGAACGTTCTTCTATCATGCTGAAACTGATAATATCCTATCTACGCTTCTCGCTGGTACAGTGTATACAACCATACTGTGCAGGGCTGTAACTAGGTCTTTTGGTGCCCGTCGCAAAAAACTGGTACGCACCCCTACCGCCAGATATAGTGAAAAAAAATATATAAACTTTTTTTTTTTGCTATATTCTATATTTAGAATAAACTCACAAAATATTTTGTAAATTTTTAAAATGTTCCTAGTATATTAATTTTTAATTTTTTCTTCTATTTTTACTTTTATTAATACTTAAAAATATTTTTGAACACTCTGGAAGTATTATTTTGCTGATGAATTAAATAATTTATTGAGCGGAATATTTTTTATTTGTACTTTGAATTTTCATAAAAAAAATTGACGAATTTCTAAATTTAAATTTATTGTAAATAAATTTAATATATTTAAATTTTAAAACGAATAACTGGATTTATATTAATGCATATTAGGAGTATTTGGTAAACATTTTGTAAGAATCTATAACAAGTTTAGTCTCTAGAAGCATTTTTAAAAAATAAGTAAACTCATAAAAAATTTTTAAACACATTTTATTTTATAAATAAAATCGAAATTTATAATTAAAAAAATTCCTTTATTTTTACTGGGGGTGAATCGTCCTCTTTCGGACTTCATTTTCCTCATGGTGCGGCGCCCCTATGACTGATGCGTCCGTGGCAAATGCCACCTTTGCCACGCCCTTGTTACGGCCCTGTGATACTGTGTATTGAAAAAGATACGACAAACAACTTCCACTACGACTAAATCCTCAATGCTAAACCTAAGAAAATAATGTTATGAATACCTTTGTTCTATATGTAATACATATTGATAACATACATATGGATAAAGTTGGTAAATTTTTATTCTGTAAGTTGAGTGTATTGTGACGCCTTCAATCTTCTCAAATGATAGGTAACGTGAATAAGGGATCACAGTCAAACATAAAATTGAAAATTTATTTTAATTCTGGATTAAAAACGGCTATTTACAAAGGAATGTTAATTCCTGAATCATGTAGAACTGCAAAGGACAGTTGCCGGTAAAACTTCCTCACGACGATCACAGTCGAAAGGAAAACAGGAGATTTAACAATCTCTTACAAATGGGGAGGCTTTTCAGGGTGCAATCAAACCCAATTTATCCCCCGTTCGTTATCCGAGACTTCCCGGCCGCTTCCTATATGAGCGGACTTTACGAATTTCCCGAACTAGCAAGCTGGCTCTAGTAAAAAAAAAGGGCGAAAGACTCCACGACGTCAACACACCTACGAAAAAACTGACGAAAAGCCCTGAGTTGCAAAATTGTAGGCTTTTTATACCTGGGGGGGGGTCAGTTACGGTTCCGCCAATTGTTTTTCGGGGTCAGTTAAAATCCCAGTTACTTGAGAACTCCAGCTAAAGTTACAGTTATACTTTTAAGCTGAATTCTCATTTGCTGGCTGTCCCCTCAAGGAATTTCCGAGATTTCATTAACGAGATCCATCAGGGGCGTATTCGTCTATTCAGTCCGATTGTCAAGATCCCAGACTCTGCGACGCCACTCTATTGTCCAGGTAATCAGGTGGGCTCTGGTCAGCTGTTTTGGCGCGTGCTCGGACAAAGGGGAGTCTTCACAGTATTCTGTATACAGGGTGTCCCAAAACGACCGCATAAACTCGGCAGAGCTAGATTCCTCTTTGAGAGTACATAAAAACTGCCCCAAAAAGCTGTCCTGTACGATCCATAGTTTACGAGAAAAATACAAAAATCAAAGTATGACGTCACTGCCTGTGCAAGGAAAAATAAAACACTTTATTGGATATATCAACAACAGTATTTGCATATCTTTCCAGACGATAATATTTCAAACGTTCGCCGCGCATATCGCGTCATGCATACGCGCGCGAAATGGCATGAGGTTAAGCCGCCATTGAACTGGTATTAACTGGTAGGCTGCGTCTTGCAGCTACCGGTAGTCTTCGTATGGTGGCCATGTATTCCGTTCGTGACTACTGCGATATGTACCTGGTATACGGCTGAAGTAATGGGAATGCCTTACGAACTGTTAGGGAGTATGCCCGTGCATATACTGTTGTTGATATGTTGAATAAAGTGTTTTTTTCCCTTGCATCGGCAGTGACGTCATACTTTTTTTTTCGTATAATATGGATCATACAGGTACGCTTCTTTGAGCAGTTTTTATGGAATCTAGCTGTGCAGAGTTTAGGCTGTCGTTTTGGGACACCCTGTATATGCTACATGGATAAAATCATATATATATATATATATATTATATATATGATTTTCTACTACATTTTGTAGAAGGGGTGCAAATCAACTTTCCTCGACCGGTTGCCAAAAATCTAGTTCCGGCCCTGTCCAACTGCTACCATTTACATAACTGCATTCTGCGTTACCGGTAGGAAAAGTGACAGACAATATTTAAATTAATTACTTCAGTTGAGGAAGATCTACTAATTCAGCAAATATGAAATGGTTTATATAGTTAGTCAACATAAACTTATAACAGACAGATAAGATAGATCTCAATTTTTTTTCTTGCATTTGGACTCCGCTGAAAATCTGCAGATCTATTAAAATATTAGTGCAATCTGCTATAATTTTTATATAATATTGGAATAAATAGATAATTGCTAACTTTCAACAGATTTCATAATTCCTGGTGCAACAGATATTATTCTGGGTAAATTGGCAATAACGTTGCACTAACTGATACTCTCTTTCAGACCCGGTTTGGGTTCTTTTAAATTGTTTTATTTCTTCCATCGTAATTATTACCTCTAACATTGGTCTGAAATGTAACATTTTCCCCTTCAAATTCATTGTCACTTTGTGACGACTAGAAATTTCGTAATCAATTTCACCTTCACTAGTTGAAATTATTTTTTCATCTGAAGTTTCCTCGTGTTCAATAGAGGTTTGTCCCTTTTTTTTCCAATAAGAATTATCGTAGGGAAATTAAAAAAAAAAAAAAATAATAATAATAATGCAAAAAATACATGTATACAGGAAAAATAAACTGAAATGAGTATTTTCACGTGATGTTCTACCAGAAAAAGGATTCTTCCCTACTTACACGAGGAAAATACTAGATGCTTGCAAGAGAAATGAAAAATCTCTCTTTAAAAGTTATATACTGAAGGGGTGGTTTCTTGCGGTAAAATACAAAATCTGGGTTTTTGTTTTTTACTTGGGGTGACTCAGTAACTCCACGCGACTGCTATCGGGTTAAAATTGACAAAAATAGTTTTTGTTACCTTAAAAAATATCTTATTCGAGTTATAAATTTTTGCAGAACTTTCGTAAACACTCCAATACTTGTTTGAGACAGGGGGGATTCTGATCCGAAACTTTCAAAATTTAGCAAAATTTGTGCGAGTCTGTTCCGAAAATTACAAAAAACAATTTTTTTTTCCAAAAAAATTTGAAAAGAATTTTTGGAAAAATCTGTTTCTCAAAAATAAACTTTTTAAAACTATCTTCCGATTCAAATAAAAAATACATAAATGGATTTTGAAGATAATCAAAAAGTTTTATATCTTTTCAAACCCTTTTTTCTTTTTGATGTGTCCACATTTTTTTTTCTACCGAAGAACAGCAATAATATATTAAAATTTAAATTTATGTATTCAGATTAAGAAATTGAATTTTTGTTTTCTAGATTACACGCATTGATATATGTGTGTTTGTATTATTTTATACAGAACACACTTATATTTGCAACTCTATAATAATGTGATTATTATATTGATATTTGGTAAACGATAAATCCCAATATTAAAATTCAGATATCTTCCACCTGTAGTTTTGACATCCAGAAATTAACCTTAATATAGTTTTTATTTTAAATTAGTAGCGTATACTTTTTTAGAAATTTTTTTCTTACTTAAAATGTTTCATGGCTTGAGATCACACTGATACACTTCCTATTATTGCTGCCCATATATGTCTTCTAATTTTTAATGTTCCAATAAACGTACCATTACTAAAAATGCATAAATGTTCTCTTTTGTGTTTGGAATATTTATTAATCAGAAACTAGTTGTAGTACAAGTAAAAAGTTAATCATGCTTCTTACAGATACCAAGTGGATTATCAATATACCTTCTTGCGATGCGAATATTGAAGCATTACCACTTTCAGGATGGACAACTGATTCTTTTGTCCATTTTATAATATTTTGTATATAATAGAAGAATATTATCTCAAACTGCATTTTTAACAATCTCGTTTCATTTATCTTTGATTTATTCTCTTTTATATTTATCTCGCACATTTTTATTGTAAAAATACCTTTTCTGAACAAATTCTGAACTTTAGGAGCATATTTAGACAATTTACTAAAATATTTGAGTGAGAAGTGGTTAATGTAAAAGCATATAGACAAATGAAATACGACTCAACTATTTGGGGTACGCTGGTGTGAAAAGTCACTCCCGTTTATAAAATATAAATATTCTTGAGGGGCACCTATTTATAACAGCCCAAAATATTATTAGTGTTATATATACAGAAGCTTAACTTTAGTTCTTATAATAACTAGTTCGAATATCCCCACATTTCATGTGTTTGCTTCAGTTATATAAGCTAAAATTCTGTCTCTCTAAAAAAATCTCTTATTCGTGTTATAAATTTTGCAGTATTTTCATAAACACTCCAATACTCGAGTTAGATCACACAGATACACGTCTTATTAATGCGATACGCTGACCATATATATGTTTCTAATTTTTAATCCAATAAAATATAGTAAAATGCCATGTACCAATACCAGTTATTTAAATACATGAATGTTCTCTTTTATGTTTGGAATTTTATTAATCCGAAACTAGTTGTATTCCAAGTGGAAAGTTAATCATGTTTACTACAGATACTAAGGGCATTATCAATATACCTTATTGTGATGCGAGTGTTGAAGCATAACCACTTTCAGGATGGACAACTGATTCTTTTGTCCATTTTACTATATTTTTTATATAATAGAAGAATATTATCTCAAACTGCCTTTTTAACTATCCCGTTCCATTTATTTTTGATTTATTCTCTGTTTATATTTAGCATTTGGTTCTTGCACATTTCAATGTAAAAATACAGTTGCTGAACAAATTCTGAACTTTAGGGGCATTTTTAAACAATTTGAAAAAATATTTGAGAGAGAAGTGGATAATGTAAAAGCATGTAGACAAATGAAATATAAATTAACTATTTGGGATACGGCTGGTATGAAAAGCTACTCCCGTTTATAACATGTAAATATTCGTGAGGGGTACCATTTTATATTATTAGTGTTATAAATACAGAAGCTTAATTTTAGTTCTTATATTAACTAGTTCGAATATCACTACATTTCTTGTGTTTGTTTCAGTTATATAAGCTAAAATTCTGTCTCTCTAAAAAAATCTCTTATTCGTGTTATAAATTTTGCAGTATTTTCATAAACACTCCAATAATCGAGTGAGATCACACAGGTACACGTCTTATCAATGCGATACGCTGCCCATATATGTTTCTAATTTTTAATCTAATAAAAGTACTAATATGAGTTATTTAAATACATAAATGTTCTCTTTTATGTTTGGAATTTTATTAATCCGAAACTAGTTGTATTCCAAGTGGAAAGTTAATCGTGTTTCTTACAGATACCAAGGGGATAATTAATATACCTTCTTGCGATGCGAATATTGAAGCATTACCACTTTCAGGATGGACAACTGATTCTTTTGTCCATTTTACAATATTTTGTATATAATAGAAGAATATTATCTCAAACTGCATTTTTAACAATCTCGTTTCATTTACCTTTGATTTATTCTCTTTTATATTTAGCATTTGGTTCTCGCACATTTTCAATGTAAAAATACCTTTTCTGAACAAATTCTGAACTTTAGGAGCATTTTTAGACAATTTACTAAAATATTTGAGTGAGAAGTGGTTAATGTAAAAGCATGTAGACAAATGAAATACGACTCAACTATTTGGGGTACGCTGGTGTGAAAAGTCACTCCTGTTCGTAATACGTAAATATTCGTGAGGGGTACCTTTTTATAACAGCTCGAAATATTGTTAGTGTTATATATAGAGAAGTTTAATTTTAGTTCTTATAATAACTAGTTCGAATATCCTCACATTTCATGTGTTTGCTTCAGTTATATAAGCTAAAATTCCGTCTCTCTAAAAAAAATCTCTTATTCGTGTTATAAATTTTGCAGTATTTTCATAAACATTCCAATACTCGAGTTAGATCACACAGATACACGTCTTATTAATGCGATACGCTGACCATATTAATTTTCAATCCAATAAAAGTACCAGTACCAATTATTCAAATACATAAATGTTCTCTTTTATGTTTGAAATTTTATTAATCCGAAACTGGTTGTATTCCAAGTGGAAAGTTAATCATGTTTCTTACAGATACTAAGGGGATTATCAATATACCTTACTGTGATTCGAATGTTGCAGCATTATCACTTTCAGGATGAACAACTGATTCTTTTGCCCATTTTAGAATATTTTTTTATATAACAGAAGAATAGTATTTCAAACTGTCTTTTTAACTATCTCGTTTCATTTATTTTTGATTTATTCTCTGTTTATATTTAGCATTTGATTCTCGCCCATTTACAATGTAAAACTATCGTTGCTGAACAAATTCTGTACTTTATGGGCATTTTTAAACAATTTGCTAAAATATTTGAGTGAGAAGTGGTTAATGTAACAGCATGTAGATAAAGAAATACGAATTAATTATTTGGGATAAGCTAGTGTGAAAACACACTCCCGTTTATAGTATGTAAATATTCTTGAGGGGCACCTATTTATAACAGCCCAAAATATTATTAGTGTTATATACACAGAAGCTTAATTTTATTTCTTATAATAACTAGTTCGAATATCACCAAATTTCATGTGTTTGCATCAGTTATATAAGCTAAGATTCTGTCTCACTAAAATTTTGCAGTATTTTCATAAACACTCCAATACTCGAGTGAGATCGCACAGGTACACGTCTTATTAATGCGATACGCTGACCATATTAATTTTCAATCCAATAAAAGTACCAGTACCAGTTATTTAAATACATAAATGTTCTCTTTTATGTTTGGGACTTTATTAATTCGAAACTAGTTGTATTCTAAGTGGAAAGTTAATCATGCTTCTTACAGATATTAAGGGGATTATGAATATACCTTATTGTGATGCTAGTATTGAAACATAACCATTTTCAGGGTGGAAAACTGATTCTTTTGCCCATTTCACAATATTTTTTATATAATAGAAGAATAGTATCTCAAACTGCCTTTTTAACTATCTCGTTTCATTTATTTTTGATTTATTCTCTGTTTACATTTAGCATTTGGTTCTCGCACATTTTCAATGTAAAAATACCGTTGCTGAACAAATTCTGAACTTTAAGGGCATTTTTAGACAATTTACTAACATATTTGAATGAGAAGTGGTTAATGTGACAAAAGCATGTAGACAAAAGAAATACGAATTAATTATTTGGGATACGTTAGTGTGAAAAGTCACTCCCGTTTATAGTATGTAAATATTCTTGAGGGGTACCTTTTTATAACAGCCCGAAATATTATTAGTGTTATATATACAGAAGCTTAATTTTAGTTCTTATAATAACTAGTTCGAATATCACCACATTTCATGTGTTTGTTTCAGTTATATAAGCTAAAATTCTGTCTCTCTAAAAAAAATCTCTTATTCGTGTTATAAATTTTGCAGTATTTTCATAAACACTCCAATACTCGAGTGAGATCACATAGATACACGTCTTATTAATGTGATACGCTGACCATATATATCTTTCTAATTTTTAATCCAATAAAAGTACCAGTACCAGTTATTTAAATACATGAATGTTCTCTTTCATGTTTGGAATTTTATTAATCCGAAACTAGTTGTATTCCAAGTGGAAAGTTAATCATGTTTCTTACAGATACTAAGGGTATTATCACTATACCTTATTGTGATGCGAGTGTTGAAACATAACCATTTTCAGGATGGACTGATTCTTTTGCCCAATTTACAATATTTTTCTTTTATATAATAGAAGAATATTATCTCAAACTGCATTTGTAACTCTCTAGTTTCATTTATCTTTGATTTATTCTCTGTTTATATTTAGCATTTGGTTCTCGCTCATTTTTCATTGTAAAAATACCGTTGCTGAACAAATTCTGAACTTTAGGGGCATTTTTAGACAATTTGATAAAATATTTGAGCGAGAAGTGGTTAATATAAAAGCATGTAAACAAATGAAATATGAATTAACTATTTGGGATACGCTGGTGTGAAAAGTCACTCCCGTTGATAATATGTAAATATTCGTGAGGGGTACCTTTTTATATTACTAGTGTTATATATACAGAAGCTTAATTGTAGTTCTTATATTAACTAGTTCAAATATCACCACATTTCATGTGTTTGCTTCAGTTATATAATCTAAAATTCTGTGTTTCAAAGAGTTAAAAACAATTCCTCTTAACTTTTAATAACACAACCTTGTAACAAATAGAAGGTTATCCCCCTAGCGGATATAGCCGAAAACGTCAGTCAGCCTCAAGATCTCGGAGATGTAGCATCGTATTTATTTTGTCTATTTTTAAAGTATTTTGTGGCTCAGTAGATTTTAAATATAATTTTTTGAGCTTATAGATGTTTGTGTTTTCTTCTTTAAAATCTTCTTTGTCACAAATTGGCGCCCAACGACTAATTTGTGACAAAGAAGATTTGGAGGCTGACTGACATTTTCGGCTATAGCCGCTTGGGGTCTAAACTTCTATTTGTTACAACCTTCATTTTGAAGAGACTAATGTTTCACATATAGCGGAATCAGAAAGATACATTTGTTCATATATATATATATATATATATATATATATATATATATATATATATAAGGGGGTAATATATATAAAAGGGGGTAGTTGGAAATTACGTGAGTAGCATACCCTTTGGAGTTAGGTCTCTGGGCCTAATCTTTTGGTCAGGCGCAGAGATATTTCGCAGGAAGTTGAGAACTAATCAAGAGAGAAGAATCAGTTAGCGTGTGGACATGCAGCTGTCAACACATTCCACTCTTAGTTTCGCCACGAATAAATGAAAATGGCGCAAGCGACGCCCGAAACGAAAACCCCATATTAAATAAAGAAGTGTTTTTACTAAAAGGACTAATTATTTCATTCGCCTTAACACTGGATCACGTCATATATATATATATATACATATATATATATATATATATATATATATATATATATATATATGTATATGTATATATATATGTAATGAAACGGACTTCTCGATGGGGGGTTGCAGTCATGGCCATAAAAATGATACCATTTCAGCTAAAGACCTTTATTAAGATAACGTTGAAGGACGGGTTTCCATTTCATCATAGGGACGGGACAAACTGAAGGGTCAGCTAGCATGAAGTTTTATGTACAAGACACGTAACACCTGGGTCAACATCTGTGGGGGAAAAATATCTCTAGAAAAATCTGTCTCCACTAGCGTGTATCTCCTTTTTATTTAGAAATTTCTTAAATTGTCCGCTAGGGCCATGTAGGTTTATAATTGGCCAAGCCCCTTCTCTGGGGGCGTAATCTGTAGCCCCAGTGGTCAATTTAGGTTAGGGGTTAAAAAGGGGAATAGAAAATGAAGCGGGAATTTTTACCCTTGATTTAAGTTTTGAAAACCCCTGAGAATTTTTTACACACACACACACACACACATATATATATATATATATATGTGTGTGTGTGCGTGTGTGTATTTGGAGGTGAATGAGTAACTTAACTGGTAGATTTAAAAGAAAATTAATATACAATGTTTTGTTTTTAACATTATTTCAGAAATTATTTTGATACCCATAAATCCCTGTAGTGTTTTCTCATATTTTTTTCATGAAATTGAATGCGTTTTAACTTTAATAAAGTCATTTTTAATTATAGCACTTAGTTATATAAATAAAAATTACATGGGTGCAATTTATTTGAAAGATTTATGAGTTGTTTCGAGGTCTGCGTGTAATAATATCAATGCAATCCTCTGACAGTGTATGTATCATAATTTTCAGAGAAACTTCTACACCCCCCCCCCCCACTTTTCGGAGTCTAGATAGAAATTTCAAGTTTCATTTTAATATATCTATTCTTGTGCTTAAAACACTTAAAGCAGACAACTTCCAAAAATACCCTTTCATACATTTTTTAAATTTGAATTGATAAAAAGGTAAAAAAAAAGAAACAAATCTCATAGTTTTACACTTCCTTTATTAAAACGACAAAAAATCTGTACAATAATAATTCATCTAAAAATGCATCTTAACGACATAAACAAGTGTACGAAAAAATTCTAGACTAGTAAACAAATAATCACATCGTTCCGGATGAACCAATCCCGTCTCGAGTTTTCGGTCACATAAAAGGAAACATGTAACACGTATTGCAAAAGTATTTACAAAACACACAGAGAGATAACAAAGTAGAAATGGAAACAATCTATTCGATGATAAAATATTTAGTCATGGTATGAAAAGCTTTCGGATTTATTACAGCTGCAGTTTATGAACTCATTATATCATTTTTATTCAAGAAGTAAGTTACATCCAGGGTAAAGACAATTCATGGATGCTTCCTTCAAATATTTTTTAGACTTTCCGTGCTGAAATGTCAGTTAACTTATCAACTGAATTAACATTTAAGTAGGAAAACCGCAGCGGTTAAGCGCGTCTTAACAAGAACATGTATCTAAGGACTTATTCTTATTAAAGTATTACTTTTATTTGCATTTAGACAAAAGTGTTTTATCTATCATCATAGAGGAGAAAGCTTTAAATGTAAATATAAAAGTTCATTATCATGGTTTTTAAATGAGACTAAATGTTTATATGTAAATACAACTTGCTTTGGAAATCAGAATGCAATAGTGATGTTTCACATTTGGCTTAGCATTGACTTCTATTATTAATGAGCGAAAAAAACATCGAAATGGAAATAAATAATTCTAATGTACACAGTTCTATGTCTCCAAAAAAGTTAAAACAATATAATATTGTCAACAGGGTTGGCATGATTTAAATCAGCTGATTTAAATGAGTTGATTTTTTGAAAAAATCATTGATTTAAATAATTTTTTTCACTTCTTTTAAAACCTATATTTCAAAGACAGGAGAATTGGGAATCAGTCAGCACAGTAATACCAATAAGTAAATAAGTGTAAATAGATAGCATGTGCATTCCATTAATTTAGAGGTTGTTATAAGAAAGTATGTAGTAGGGGTAGTACAATAGTTTATTATGACTGGTGGAATTCATTTTATGTAATGGAAGGTAAAGAAAGTATTACAGAACTTGAAATCCAGTTTGTCTACCAAACAACAACAGCCGCGGCTTCATCTGCTGGAATGGAAAGACAGTTTTCTTCTTTTGGTATTGTTCATTCTAGACTTCACAACCAATAAGAAGTGGATAAAACATCAAAGCTAGTGTTTTTATTGAAACAATTAAATTCATAATTCGGTGCTAAAAAATATTGACATAATTGTGATTTGTTTTTTTAAATAAATAGTTTGCATTAAAATAATATTTAATTCGTTCTTTAAATTTACATCTTACTTAGTTTGTATTACCCAATTACAAAGTAACAGAATGTATTTAGATTAAGATTTATATATTTAATTTTAGGTAATCAGTATGTACAATATACTAGATAGATAAGATGTTATTTCTTATAACAAACTATTCTATGTATATTGCAAAAAACATAAAGACAACAATTAAAATTAGTATTCAGAAAAAAAAATCAAAGAAATCCGATTTAAATATAAAAAATCTGATTTAAATCAAATAAATCTGATTCTTTTGATTTTTTTTTTAATCATGATTTTTTTCCAACCCTGAGTGTCAAGATAAGTAAACAACAGCTGAACTTTAATAATTATATAAGCCTTAGTCAGAAGTGCCATTCTTTATAATTCTTGGTTATGGCGTCATAATAAAAAGGAATAAAACATTGAGAATTAACTAAAAACCAATTGTAAATCAATGGATATGGACAATGAGAATGAAGTTGATGCAATATCTACAATAATTTTTCAAAGTAATCATCGCAGAACATACATGATAATGGAGTATATGAAGAGAAATACAAACTTTTGAATTGAATAAAACCAGTTTTCGCTGAGACAATTACTTGCAAAACATATAAATACGTACAACAGAGGGCAGTCCATAGTTAAAAGAAACTACATTGTAAAGTATTAGAATCAGTACAACTTCCTTTCTGTATATTCAGTAATAAAGGGGAAACATCCCGCACCGCGGGAGAGACCGATTTCAGTCAATGATAGATACATATTCCTTTGGCAGTGCTGACACATTTCTACCAATATATCTTTTCCAAATCACGAAAGTCACTACTTATTCCCTGTTTCAGTCCATAAAATTGAAAACAGAACAAAGACGAAGTTTCCTGTGCGCTGACCGCATCAACCTGCGATGCTGTCAAGAGCTGCCGATCTGTAGACAGAAACTGGAACACCGGATAAAAAGAAAACTGGAAACGTGACCAATCAGTGTTTCAGTTACTGGCAGACCCCGCACGATCTGGACTTAGCTCACTCTGTTTTTTGAGAGCCTGCAAAGAGAAAAAGCATGATATAACACAAGGTATTTACATGTTAATTAGAACAACTCGATACTTCTTGTTTCTGCCATCCCTTTATATTAAGCTCTTTCATATATAAACTTACTGTATGCGGGACTAGTACGTTTTCTGAAAATTGATACTTGAGCACGGGTCGCGTACTACTACGAGTTAGTATAACAACATGGTTTATTTATAGGTACAAAAATAACGGTATGTACAGGAAAACGAAGCCGAATGTTCTTGCCTACTACATAGATTCTGGAAAAATTTAAACAAATAAAAACTAGTTTTTACCAAGGAACCACAGAACTAGAAGGTTGATTAAAAAAATCAATTTAGATTTTAAATTAACTTTTTATTTATCCTTGCGAAAATGATATATAAGTATGGTTTGGTTTGGAGTGCTACGGTCTACTTTTTGCCACACGAGGCTAATGAGACCGGGACCTACAGCTTAAAGCCGATTACGAACGACTACGAACATCCATGCCACTGTGGGATTCGAACCCAGTAACTCCGGTACGAAGGCCAGCACCCTAACCAATCGGCCATCGTTCGGCTATAGATATGTATATTTATATATTATATATATATTTGTATATATCTCTCTCTTACATATATATATATATACATATATATATATATATATATATATATATATATATATATATATATATATATATATTTGTTTATATATTTCACTATAAAATACGAAAAGTTGGTTTAAATAATTTTCGACCTATTGAGATTTAACTGAATAGCTAAACTACGCTCAAAACGCCCGCTTCCGGTAAAATTCCGCTGCAAAATGTACCCTCACATATTGTGGTAAACGAGGACAGTGTGACTAAAATTTTCATTGTTTCTAACCCCTTTACCATCTGCTTTTGATAACAACATTAACTTTAAAAAAATTGGTATTATTATATCCATACAACGAAAATACTAAGCTAGTTTGAACAATCCGAGTTTTAGGCTTACTTTCCCACACATACACATTCTTCAGCTTTTTGGTCACAATGAATCGGCTATCATTTCACAAAATTAGTTCCAACCAGTTGCAAGGCGCGAGAGAAAACGATGCCCTGCTTTCCCTTATAAATCACGCACTTTTTAGAGGATATTTCCCCAATTTAATCTCCGCGACTAATTGTCGAAGTCTTATCCTTCAGTATTTTGCCTCCCCGAAATCCCCGTCATCCCATTGGCTTCCTGCGCTTCTCAGACAGCAGCCTCCCCCATTAAAAACGGTCCACGCTTTAATCCTTTAATCGCATCAAAAGATTAAATGTTAAATCACGGGGTCGTTCAGAATTATTGTCTCTCGGCGTCAACACTGGAAGTTTTCCCTTCCTCTTTTACAAAGGTGGGGAGTACAGCCAAAGGTCTTTCAGCAGTTCAACAGTCAGTGATGAGCAGAGGGTCTCATATAAAGCGATTTAAGTTTTAATGAGAAAAAAAAAGTAGGCATTGTAGATAGTTGCTGGGGGGATGTACGCTCTATTCGAGATTTTCGAAGTGTTTTAGTTGAGAGTGCAGTATCGATAGATAATCTAAAATTGTATGACCTCTACCGTTTGTACTTTTTTTAATCTTGATTATGCATTAAATGTTAAAGAAATACATTTAATGTTTTCCCAGAGCAATCAATATTCATTAAAAAGTAATGGTTTTAAACGTAGAATACTTTAATTACAGTATTTGTTCATAGTAAATTCAAATTTAGAACTGGTGACAATGGAAAAATCTTTCCAGTAACATTATATTCGCAAAGAAAATATTTATGGTCTAATATTGCTCAATTTGATTCGTCAAAAGTTAATCGAAAGTCTGTCTAGAATTAACATTAGTAATATCTTGATTCTACTACATACGAAAATAACTTCGAGAATTGTATTAAAAGTTTAAGACAATATTATTTTGTCTTCCCCTAATATTTCCTAACTAACTTTCGAAGACATAAACATCATTCAGAACTATTTAAAAGATAGTTATATTAACTATCTTCAAATTAAATAAAAATTCTTTTTCTTTCTTTTTTTTTTTTACGTTACCCCGCTAGCTGTTATTATAACATACAACTCAGCCACCATTAAATGAAGCGTCTGAATATGATTTTATTCGTAAAAAACATTCTACAAATTAAATTACGAAATTTCTGTGGTAACGTGAATTCTACATCAGATATGTCAACATTGAGGCTCTTGTGTCCAGAGCAACAGCGTAGTTTAAACTTTTAACATATTAATTACAGATTATACATTAGTACATATCTTATTGGTGTCTAAATTAAAATTAAATTTAAAATATTTACACAGTAGTAAATTGTAAAAGGTAAATTAAAATTTAGGCATTTAAAAATGTATGAGTAGCTTTTTTATCTTTAACAACTTATTTTTCAGAACAGTGTTTTTTGTAGCAACATTGACCCTGATTCAAATATTTCTATTTTTCTATCATCAGGAATTCTAGAGTTTTTCTACTCAAATTTGATCTAAATTCAGTTTGGTTTTTCCGCACAGTATTGAAAACTCTAACATGCGGCATTACTTTGTGGAAAGAGTAACATTCAGTACTTTTTTTTTTCCCCAAACTTTGTATTTAATTAACGAATCTTAATCTTTTAAGCTGTTCAAAAGTTATTTTCCAGAGCAATCTGAGGAGTTTCCGGAGTAGTTAGCATGTCTACAATATAACCCGCGAACTTATTTGACAAATTTCAACCGCATGAGGCTGTGTTTTGTACCTTTAAGTGACATAAAGGACTTTCAAGAGAGGAACTCGACTCAAAGTCCCATGTAAGCATAACTCTAGAACGACTGGAGCGGTCATATTGACTTTAAAGATACACCACACTAGACTAATATAGGCTCACTGAGCTTTCCTAACTTTTATTACATTTGCGGTTTTCAAAATCAAAACTATTTTTTTCTAATATGAGTCTATAAATTATAGTGGCTAAGTTAAAAACATCAGTTGTTCTAATGTTAAGTGAATATAAGAAGCAATTCTGATGAGAACTATAACTTGGCTCATTAAAATAAAACAAAAGGTGGAAGACAAAAGATAAAAAGATTAAAAAAAAAGATGGGTTAGGAGTACCGAAACTGGGATGGTTAATTATTTTCTTTTTCAAGGAACCATCAGCTGTGCCAGGAGCTCCGCCCGCAATAAATCCGGCCTGATTCATCGCCCACACTTGTCGGTAAACCTGTTGAATTTCTCACACCTCTAAGCCGTACTCGGAACGAACAATTAAACTGCTCTCCAGTCTCTGCTCTATGCATATGGATTTATGCTAACTGTCCGCCATTTTTTTGTGAGACCATCCACTGCTGAGCGGGGAAGAGGGGGGCTCGATGGCCACGCGTGGGCCACCTAATCTCTCCATTGACATACTTAATTCCTGCCCTCTGCGACGGGGCGATTTTTTTTTCCGCAACGAGAGGGAGGTGGGACGATAAAAGGGCCAGGGGTCGTGGCGTCTTATTTCCACGCGCACTGTTTTAGTCTCGTGTAATTATGCGTCGCGACACAAAAGTACTACAAGTGACGTGATTGACGCGTCACGTGCTACTTCCATCCGTATTCGATGAAGGGGATAAGAAATAATATGTATCGAGTTTGTTTGGCGGGGGAGCTGGTGATCCGAGGGCAGATATAGATTGAGTGTTAATAATGTTAACCGTGATACATATTCGGAATAAAGATGTAAGTGGAGTAAAGTAGTGCCTGAGGCTTTGACAAACTGGGGAAATAATCGTGTTGACATCCCACAAAAGCGCGATTAAGACATATTCCATTACTTTCAACATCGCGTGTTCTTTAAGATGAACACTGAGAAACTATCAAAATTAACTTTGTAGTAGTATTTGATAGATCGTTGAACACCAGGGTAAATTTAAATTAATATGCACCTAGAGGTAATACATGGTCTTAATTGACAGAAAGCATGCCTGGAAAACGTGAATAAAGATTTTACAATCGTTCTTTGAATTATAGCAGATCACTATAACATTTAGTTGAAAATTTTACATTATTCCTATGTATACTAGCTTAATGTTGGAGAAACATGCTGGGCCGAAAATAAACGTTTATTGAATAAATTTACCCTTTGTCAGTCAGGATTATAGTTCTGAAAATATAGTTTCTGAACTATATTTTTAATTAGACTTTCAGATCATCACCTGTATCTACTATATTTTAAAATATACTGTATGTACTACATTTTAAAAAAGGGAAATCATGGTTGTGGAAAGTAAACTGCTAAAAGCGTGATTACAACACAATGATAAGTTGACCAGTTATAAGGGAAAATTAAGTTTTTATTTCTGTCACCAAAATTTCATCACGGTATAGTCCAGGGGTTGCTAACCTGAGGCTCGCTAGCCACTTGCGGCTCTTTGAAGGTTTAGTTTTGGTTTTGGAGTGCTACGGTCTATTTTTTTACAACCCGAGGGCTAATGAGACCGCTCTTTGAAGAATAATTTGTGTATCTCGATAAATGTACCCGAGTTTCCTTTTCATTTTTGCGTTATTATATTTTTAAAAACATATTACAACTGATGGAGCTCCGGCAATGCTGGGTAAAAAGATAGATCTTATTGAGTTTTAAGACATGATTCTCAAATTCCACAATTCAAACCGATTCCTTGCCTAATTCACCGAGGACATCTCGTTACAAAATATTTAAAATATCCTGATGTTATGAAAACAGTATAACACATTGTAAATTACATTCGTACCAAAGAAAAAAATCATCGACAATTCAAAAATTTCCTTGAAAAATTAAAGGACGAAGAACTTTCAAATGACATCCAATAAACATAATTTCTGTAAAAAAAAATTTTTTAATTCCTTTTTGGCATACCTTTTAAATACTTATTTAATTGCTGCTCGCGAAAAAATTCAAATTTTGATAAATGGCTTTGACTATCAAGGAGCTTGGCCAACATACAATTGTTAAATAAAAAAATATGTGGATTCAGAAGGACTTCTTCTATACTAAGTGATGGTTGCATGCCCACGGAAGA